>OY821517.1:8807430-8934930 GCA_963682025.1 Cordilura impudica | reverse complement strand
ATTAATTATTTAAATGGGAAAATTTACTGCAACATAAGAAAACTCACTCGATAGTGTCTCTCTGCCTCTTGTGTTTGGCATTTAACCAGAAAATCTACCAACACTCATGGTTTTGCGAACGGTTTTCTTTTTGCACAAAATCAACTTGAATCTTTTTCAAATGTTCTGACTTTTTCTTTGTGTAACTTTAGACTGTGTCAAATGTATTGTATGAAGTGATGTGGTATTTTGTAGACTTTTCTTTTTTTTTTTTTATTCATCTGCTGTCTTATATTAGAATTTCATAGTTTTATGTAATATAAATCTTAAGTTGTTCTTGTTGTTAGTGTTGTTGTTGTTCTTGCTTGTAACCCCTTTAAGTGTTTTTCCTTCTTCTTTGCTACTCGACAGGCAATCCTTCTTTTTTATTCTTACATTGTAATGTATATTGAGATTTAGGTTAGGGGAGTTCACCAAAATATCTTAAGAAATTTAATGTTTTACCTTTTTATTTAATGAAAGTTAAAATCTAATAATATTAAAGATATTTATGGTAAAGTGGTTATAAATCGTTTATACGTTTCCCTAGTAATTATGACAAGAAATTTTTGGTAGCATGGTGTTACTATCCTTAGTAAACCGCACAAATCTGACTTGTATTCGAGGGTTTTTCTTATTAGGTCTTCCTGCTGGACCCTTTTTACATCTCAGAAAGAAAAAATAAGGGGAAAATTTTTTCTTTTAATTTCTTTTATTACTAAACGACCTCCTAGATGAATTCTTTGAGCACCACTTTTGTTAATCAAATTGGAAACACCCGTAATGATTAGAACTTTTATCAGAAAAATATTAAAATAATAATAGTTACTAGCAGATTCCAACCCTCGAAATTCGAGCGCAAATTCTAGGAAATTTTATATATTAACAAATTTAATGAACATACGCAAAGCATTGTATAATTTTCTGTATGTGTTAGTAGCAACTTTAAATGCAATTTACTCAAAATAAAGGGAAAAATTTTAAAATCTGTAAATCTGCAAATCGGCTAACAAGAAATGACTTTCAAATAATGTACGTTTGGTCAAATTCGGGATAAAACGGTAGAACAAAACATCAGTCACAAGAAATCGCTTTGCCTATTAATATTATAGATGTATTTTTGGATTTTTATATTTTGGACCAAATAAAAAAAATATTAAAAATCTTTCAGGAAATGCTTTGCTTTTTTAAAAATGTGATTTTTTACTTTGTCGAACAAAAAAACATTTTTTTTTGATTTTTATTTTTTCAATCTGAAGTAAAAATAGAAATTTTCATAATCAAAATATTTTTTGAAAAGCTAATTTACAAGCATCAATATTGTATAGATGAATCTATTTTACTTTAATTTACGGTCTCTTCTTGATAAAAGAACTGGTATTTGAAATATTTCCGATTTTTCAACCCAAAGTGAACCCTCGTAATGCATACTTTTATATTCTACATATTTCTACCATATATCAAATATCATACTTCATCTTAAAAAGAAGAATACAGCCTTAAGGTTATGTTAATATTACCACAAGTATAAAAATATTATATTCTTATACTCGTGCCATGTGTACCTATAGATATTGGCAACTTGACAAGACATTTCTTGGTCGGTATTAAGAAATAAAAGTTTAGTTCATAATGTAAAATAAATAAAAATGACAGATCCTTTTAGACAGTTGTCTGCTAGAATATTTTTTTTAACAATAAAATTCAACTAGCAGCAACTTAACTTTTCTTACAAAAAATTTAAAAATTAAAAAAAAAAAAAAATAATTGAATTTTTTTAAAATTAAACAATCGAATTGAGATTTAAGTTCCAGTAGAACAAATATCTGGTTTTTGGGTGTAAAACAAAACGAAAGTGCATATGTAAGTGCTATCTATTACACAGTACAACAGTGAAAAAATACACGCATTTGACAGTATAGGTTCGATTCTACTACCAAAGGCTGGTAAAACCCTATACTCAGTTTGGCGACCAATTTCTTTTATGGGCCTCAAAAGGTGCTGAGAATCTGTGGGCCTCTCAAAAAATGTGTCATCAGTTTTTGTCCGACAGCAAATTCAGACTTGTTGAGACCGCTTACCTATATTTTGTAATAATGTGGCTAACATTTTACACGAAAAAATAACTTTTTCCTGCAATTTTTTTTTTATATATAAGAAAAAATTATTTTTTTCTCACTTTTTTCAACATAACTTACAGGGACTCCTAATATTTCACTAACAATAATTTGCAAAATTGTAGCCATTGTAAAGCTGAACAACTTTTGTGAACATACAATAAAATCTGAACGTGTTTAGTCACCCCAAATACCCGGTAAAGACCACTTCGTATCTTAAAAATTGTAATATTTAAAAAAAAATTTTTTTTCATGCTAAAACAATAAATTTTTTTGAAAATAATGCAATCAGGTCCACACTTCTCTATTGTGTTGTGTTGTGTTTTCAAAAAGTCTTCATATGTCGCACAGTGTTATTAGAGCTTACACTTCTCCCTTATGAGGAAGCAGGTTTGTAAGGCACATCGTTTAAAATCACTAAAACTAGTGCTTCTAAGTAAATGGGAATTCGATATACAGTGAGTGACAATGCAATTATAACTTTTAATAAAATAAATTTTTGATGCCTTGAACGTCAATACCAAAAAATTGCATCACAAAACTAAAAACTATTTTATTAAAAATATGCATGTTTAAAAAAAAAATAACAACACTTTAAAGTATTAACGCAACTTTTATGCTGCTGACAAAACAATGGAAACCTTTACTTTACAATAAATGAAAACTTTTCCTCTATTATTGAGTTCAATATTTTGTTGGGTATTCATTATTTTTTACTACTGATTCATAACGTTAGTTTCATTACACTGTGGAACAAATTCAGGTTAGCAAAAGTTAGGTCGATACTGAGAGTGAGAGGTGAAAATAGAGGCAAAATTAGAAGACCCGTATCGCGGCGTTTGTTTATGTTAGTTCGAATTTTTTTTTAATCGACCTTCGAACTTTGCAGTCAAATGCCGATTTTCAGCATATTGTTTAATGGTTTTTTGGCTATAACTCGTCGACTAATTGATATTTTTACAATCTGTAAAAGCCAAATTATTGCTAGAGACCTGTGCAATAACTAAAATTTTTTAAAAAATGGATTGTTGGAAAAATTATTTTTTTTCATGCTTTTTGAAAATATTTTCCACAAAACTAAGTCTTTTTTGCTTTCTGTTTGATCTATAATATGCCTCTCAGTTTCTACAATAAATTTCATTTGAAAAGAAAACAATCATTATACAAAACTTGCGTTTTCCAGCTTAATATTAATTTACTTCTCATTTTTTATGCACCAATTTTGTTCAGTGTTGGTTTTGAAGAAACATTGAAAAAGAAATTATAAAAATATGGAAAAAAAATATATTTTTGAAATGTTAGTTATGAAAAGTTTTAAGTAAAATAGTTAAATAAATTAAATTAATAATTTGGCCAGTTGCCGTTTAGCAGGCGGCTGTGGATCAACATCACTGCTCTCTCTAATATCTTGGTCATCGTCATCATCATCAGAAAGGTTGATAATTTCGTCCAACAGATATTCTGGAATTTCATCTTTGTCTTCCCCTTCTTCCTCTTTCTCCTCGTCTTTCTCTTCAATGGTGTTTTTATACCACCAAAAAATTTCTGTGAGTATTGCATTTGGAGATTTCTTTCTTCTGTACCTGAATCGAAAATAGTTTTCAATCGTTAACATGTTTAAATTGTGCACTCTGACAAAGATATTAGAAAAATCTAGGTATTCAAAATATGCACACTCTATAGTTACCTTATTTCAAATTCAGTTGGCATCTGTTGAGCGAGTTGATCAAGATGCTGATGCAAGAGATGAATTTTGTACGACATATTAACCCCAATTTCATCGAAAGTTTTTAGCAATGCCAAGTTTAATGTGGAGCAACGGCAACAAAATTTTCATTTCAGGAACAAGACTTTCGTGTAGCCTATTGCCTTTAAGTTGAAAACAAAAAAGTTGTTTTACTAATTCCTAATTCTTGGAACTTTCCTTGTTAATTACTTTTACCTCAATCGCTATTTATTTAATGGTTTTGGGATTTTTAACGCAAATTATCGACTAAGACCATTTTTCAAATGAAATTTATTGAATAAACTGAGAAGCATATTATAGATCAAACAGAAAGCAAAAAAGACTTAGTTTTGTGGAAAATATTTTCAAAAAGCATGAAAAAAAATAATTTTTCCAACAATCCATTTTTTAAAAAATTTTAGTTATTGCACAGGTCTCTAGCAATAATTTGGCTTTTACAGATTGTAAAAATATCAATTAGTCGACGAGTTATAGCCAAAAAACCATTAAACAATATGCTGAAAATCGGCATTTGACTGCAAAGTTCGAAGGTCGATTAAAAAAAAATTCGAACTAACATAAACAAACGCCGCGATACGGGTCTTCTAATTTTGCCACTATTTTCACCCCTCACTCTCAGAATCGACCTAACTTTTGCTAACTTGAATTTGTTCCACAGTGTTATTGATGATATCCTTTGAAATTTTTTGCCTCACTGAGATCCGTATTGTTTGTGTAATTTCGTGTCCGAATTTTGCGATCTACAATTTCCCATAGATTTTCTATGGGTTGAGATCTGGCCATTCCAAAACACTAACTGCATTAGATTTTAGCCAATCGGCTACAATTTTAGAGCTGTTATTTGGCTCATTGTCAAGTTAGAACTTCCAGATCTGGAACTTATTTTTCTCCGCGTGTGGATATATTATGTCATTAAAAATTTACTTGTATTCAATAGAAGTTAGAGTAATGCATGAATTGAACCCATCCCTTGGCCCGAAAAGCACCCATATATCATAATAATCTCACCACTAAACTTAACAGTTTTATTTATATATTTTGGTTCCAGTACCTTTCCCTTTAGTCGTTGTACAAACATTCTTCCATCTTGGGCTCTTAAGTTAAACTTCGACTCATCTGAAAAGAGAACAATATTCCAATTCCATCTTGATCAATTCAGGTGCTCTTTAGAAAATTTATGCGAGCCAGACGATTTTCCTCTGCTATCAATAGTTTCTTTACAGGACGATACCAGCCAAGATCAGTTTCAATTGCTCACCTGGAAACAGTTCGAACACATATTTTTACCACTATGTGGTCAGGGTATAATGACTTAACTATCAAAATTATTTGACCTAGACCTATCTTTAATTACCATTCGACTCAGAATCACTTTTTGAGTCGACGTAGCAATGTCCGTCCGTCCGTCCGTCCGTCTGTGCGTCCATGTAAACCTTGTAATCAAACTACAGATCACAAAAGTAAAGTTATTTTGATGAAATTTAGTATATAAGCTTCTATCGGCCATAGAACGAACGCTATTGATAAACGGTGATGTTCAGACCTAGTCCCCATACAAATGACCCCTATGAGATCGACTTAAATTACCATAATATCCAAATTATCATATAAATCTTGGTCAAATAAATCTCGGTTAAATTAGGTTTGTATATGTTTATTACATCTATTTATCAGTAGTATAAAAATAAACTCTATAGGACAATTCTTAGTCATAGCTAAATCCCTATCTTCACTGAAATCTATCAAAAAAAATTTTTAGCACAGATTTTTCTCAAATTTGGTTTGTATATATTCTTGCCAAAAGTAAGTGACCTAAGCAAATATGGTCAGGATCGGTCCATTTTTCGACCTAGTCACCAGATATCCGAAGGCAAAAAAACTTGTCACTCAAACTTGGTTTATGTTTATTTTCTATACCTAAATAGTTGGACCCAAGAGATAGGGTCTTTAAACGCATTTTCAAAATTTTTCAAACTCTCCTTTTATTAAATTGTCCTGTTTGACTCTTTTTACGAGACCTGCCGCCTAAATGTTGATTCGTGGCCGTATCGCTTTCACGATATTTCTTGTAATTTTTTAAATAATGGTTTATTCGTGGATTATTTCTGATATTTTTTTTGATTATGACCAGCTTACTGCTTCTATTACCATCTATTATTCTGGTTTTTACATCTTCGTAAAACTATTCCTGCCCTTATTTTATAATACTCGTAATTAAATAAGGCCGAGGCCACGCAATGAACGGCAAAGCGGCGAGCGGCAGAGCGATGAGCAGAAAAAATTAAAACATTTGAAATACTACTGAAGTGGCCACACAATGAGCGGCATGTGAACGGAATTTCTGAGCGTCTAAGCGGCGCCGCTCAGGAATAGAACTTGTTCTAATTTTTAGTTGTTTTCTGAGCGGCAAAGAATAAAAATGGCAAAAAAAAAATGACTTTTCTTTGTTTTGTCAATCTGTAGCGCGATTCACTAACTTCTTTTTAACGATAATCGAATCGTTAGAAAAAGAAAACAACAAAATTATCGATTTGGCATTCAGTAAACGACAACCACATATGTGTTGTTTTTCAATCAATAAAAAGTTAAAAAGGTTGAAATGTAGTCATACATAAATAAAAATCATAAAATAGTGAAAATATTTTGCTTTTATTATAAAAACTTTTTATATAAATAAAAAATAATAACTTTAACAATGGCATTTTGACAACTAACCGCTCAGAAATGACGCTCAGTAATAAGCCACTTGCCGCTCAAACTCGCCGCTCTGCCGCTCATAGCGTGGCCTCGGCCTAAGACATTGAAAAATATGATTGTGTTTAAAAAAAGTTGAAGGAAAATAATCCAAACTATAAATATTTAAATAACGCTTAAAATTTTATATATTTTCTTTCACACCATCTTCTATTTTTATTGTTACTAGCAGATTCCAGCGCTCGAAATTCGAGTGCAATTTCTAGGCAGCTTTATTTTTTAAATTAGTCAATTCACAAACCAACACTTTTATGGTTTATTATTATTGTGAATGAAGATAATAAACACATTAACAAATTTAATAAAACAAACAAAGCATATGTATAATTGTATGTATGTGTTAGTAGCAACTTTAAATGCAATTTACCCAAAATTAAGGAAAAAATTTAAAAGTCTGTAAATTTGCAAAACGGCTTAAAAGGAATACCTTTCAAATAATGTACGTTTGGTCAAAATCGGGATAAAACGCTAGAACAAAACATCGGTCACAAGAATTCACCTAGCCTATTAATATTATAGATAATCAACTCTGGTATAGAAGTCGAAAAGTTTCAATTGTTTGGGTGCCTCTATTTGTTTTATTGTATTTTTTTTTTTTAAATAAATTTTTATATTTCGATAGAGTACTCAGCAAATAGTGATTTCGCAAAAAATCTACTTTTAATTTTACGGCTCAAAACGAACACGAAAACATCCTCTAAAATGATGTCTGTTTGTTGTCATCTCTGTCACGACTGCTTTTTGCCCCCCCCCCCCCCCCCCCCAATTATTAATAATAATAATACTTTCCCACTTTTTCTAATGGTAAATATGTTGTTCAGGTCCGTCTGCATAATTCTGTATATTTTTTATCAACAATGAAAAAGGTTTACTGTATAATAATGGATTAGAAAGATCTCTGAATGTCATGTCTGTCATTATGGAATTAGCCTAAAGTGTTTTCATAAAACTAATCATAAAAAACCGGTTAACCATTCAAAAATAAAAAAACATTACATAGATAAAAAAATTTTAATTTTTATAACCCGCCCGTTAGACAGGCCACTACCAGTTCGAAAAACTCAATAAATTCACAGTGGTCGCACTAATGACACCAAATTTTTCTTGCGAGTAATTGCTGCCACTAACGACGACTAATGTTAAATTTAATACAAAATTATAATTAAAGTTTTAACTTATAAAATGTATTATTATGATTCATTTCTTGAAATGCGCATATAAAAAACGCAAGTTTGTTAATTATAAAGCATACTTATTATTAAAATAATACTAATAATAATAAATGTTAACCGTTTCCCCAAAAATGTGCCTATATAATGAAGTCTGTAACTCTATTTTGTAAAACAAACAAAAAGTTAATATGGATGCTAAATAAAAAAGGAGAATATTTTAAAAATAATTAATTTATACCATTGCCAATAAATCTTAACGATTTGAATAACAAAGCCTACGAAAATACAGCAAAACAGATGGGTATGATGGTGAAAGTTAACGCTTCGACAACATTTTCAAAATGAAATTGCAGTGGCATGTGTAAGCACAAATGCTAATGGCGAGAGATTTTAACAATTTTTCGTTGATAATACGTATACAGCTGTAATAGCAGTGTCAGTGGCCTGTTTATGACGGGCGTAAAAACAATATTCACATTTTACAAAACCGGTTATTTTTCTCTCGGTTAACCGAGTTTTTAATCAATAATACACAAAATGTTGAACATCTTGATGCATACAAAGTCTTCGCTGGAAATGCTCTTTACCTGAGTTGGGGCTGCCTTAATTTTAAGATGTAGCTTCCCTTTTAAGATGCTCTCATTTTCTGAGCGTTTTAATCAAGGTTGTTTATATAGAAATTAAGTTCTGAATACTATTTAATGAAAAAAACCATTTAAAGAATTTATATAATTATTTATTATGACTCTAAAAGTTTTAAAATTTTATAATCTTTAATGAGTCTTAATTGCGATTTTGTTAGAAATTGGTTGGTTGGTTATTAAAAATCAATGCAGACTCTGAAGCCACTTATTCGGATTTCACACTGATTTACAGATTTTTTAAAATCAGTTTCCCCATTAAAATACTTTCGAGTTTACTTATGTAAAACAATTTGCCTATAAGATTAGTTAATTCGGCTTATAATTGTCACAGCAACGAAAATATACAGTAATTTTACGATGTTTACAAAAAGTCAGATTATAGGGTGATGCAGTAACTTTGGTACAAAGAAGACACTTAAAACGGTACTAAAAATTCTTGTTGCTTCATGATGCAGCAACAATAATAACAAAAATATAAGAAATGAATCCAACGTATGAGAATTGTTATCAAAAGAAGTAACAAAAAAGACATATATATATACATATATGTATACATATATAAATGCATGGATGCATTAAATGAAATGGCAATTATTTTTATGGGGCATTTTTAAGTAAAAATTTCCAAGATTTTCTAAACAAAACCAAATAAGATGGTTGTAGCAAGACAGCTAAAAATGTGCTGCCAATTGTAGCAATTTCTTTGGAAGTTGCTGCTACTTCGTTGCCCACCTTCAAATAAATATTGACATTTATAAATTAATTTATTTACTAGCAGATTCCAGCCCTCGAAATTCGAGCGCAAATTCCAGGAAATTTTATTTTTTCATTAAATAAAGACCCTAAAAGTATGCTAATCAATTGTAGTCTATTCACAAATCAACACAAAAAAACAAACTCTTTTTAATACAAACACATTAACAAATTTAATAAACACACACATAGCATTGTATAATTTTATGTATGCGTTAAAAGCAAATTTAAATGCAATTTACTCAAAATAAAGGAAAAAATTTAAAAATCTGTAAATCTGCAAAACGGCTAAAAAGAAATACCTTTCAAATAATACCAGAGGACCTTGCTGCTCCGCAGCATTATATTATATTACATTAATTTTTATAATATAATACCAAAATATGCCAAGAGAAGTTAACGTACAGTAAAAGTAAAGTTGATTCTCCACGCATAACTTTCCTCAAACCCAACGAATTTACGCAGTTAATAGCTCAAAAGAAGGAGCTTGATCCACTGATCCTATGTCAACAGCCTACGTTAATTTGAACTTTAGTTATAGAGGTTTGAGAGAAGAAAAATATTGAAAAAAATCTTGAATGCAAAGTTTATTCATAAATTCTTTTAATATATAAGAAGATACGTTTGGTCAAAATCGGAATAAAACGGTAGAACAAAACATCAGCCACAAGCGATTTTTTGTGAGTGATGTTTTTTGTTTTTTGTGTTGATTTGTGAATTGGCTGTAATTGATTAGCATACTTTTAGGGTCTTTATTTAATGAAAAAATAAAATTTCCTAGAATTTGCACTCGAATTTCGAGGGCTGGAATCTGCTAGTTATAGATTAATAAATTAATAAATAAATATTGACATTTATAAATTAATGTAGAGAAGTCCAAAATTTAAAAATTATAAATAAAAAATGTTTATAAAAAATAAGTAAGAAAATTATTGTCGGTCTATACCGACCATACGATGCCCTATACAATGCGTTTAGAGAAAGGTTCTAAGGTCCAACTAATTGGATAAAGAAAATAAGCTTTATTTTTTTTTTGCCTTCGGATATGAAAAAGTTCATATTGGATGCTTATTTATATAACGGTACTAAAAATTCTTGTTGCTTCATGATGCAGCTACAATAATAACAAAAATATAAGAAATGAATCCAACGTATGAGAATTGTTATCAAAAGAAGTAACAAAAAAGACATATATACATATACTAGGCCGAAAAATGGACCGAATCTGATCATATGGTAAAGTCACTATATTTTTAACATACAAATCAAATTTGAGAGAAATTTTTGCAAATTTTTTGTTTTTTGATAGATTTATGTGAAGATCGGGAAGCAGCTTTATGTAGGAGCTTTGACTAAGACTTGCCCAACAGCGATTATTTTTGGACTACTGATTAAAGGGTACAATAAACATACATAAACCAAATTAAGACCGCGATATATATCATAATTTGGATCTTATGGCAATATAGTTCGATCTCAGAGGGATCATTTGAATGCGGACTATGTCTGAACATGTACCGATTTGCAAAGATTTTAATAGCGTTCGTCCCATGAGTGATAAAACTTATATACTAAATTTAATCAAAATACATTCACGGACATCGCTAAATCGACTCAGGCAGTGATTCTGAGTCGATCAGTATAATAAAAGATGAATATATGTCAAATATTTGAGGTAGTTACAAACATCACAACAATAAAAAAGATAATCTACAATATTAATAAGAAAGATGATTTGTTGTGGCCGATTTTAAACCTTCAATTACCAACCGATTTTGACAAAAAGTACCCCAATGGAGAGGTATTTCTTTTTAGCTATCCACCATATTTACAGATTTTCACCGTCTGGAACATTTTTTTGGAGTAAAATGCATTAAAAGTTTCTACTAACCCATACATAAGCCATAAAACAATACAATGCTGTGTGTGTGTTTATTAAATTTGTGTTTAACAAATATTTATGTTTGCATGCAAAAATAAATTTTCCTAGAATTTGCACTTGAATTTCGAGGGCTGGGCTCTGCTAGTTATATAAAATAATTGGTACGACTCTCGTTTAATCCATATTTAGGTATTATAAGACCAAAGTTTGTATTAAAATTAAGTACAGTTAATTTTCTGAAAAAAGTCCTTGTACTACAAAACACTTTTTGTGAACATTCCTAACAAGTGAAAAGATCAAAAAAAGGTACCACCCTAATGCTTTGATGGCAACTGGCTAAACAAGTCTTTCTCCTTTGAAAAGGCTGGCAAAAAGCGAAAAAATAGGGAGTGTAAGATTGCTTAATACAAATTAAAACTGAAGTTTTGAATTTGAGAATTTTATTAAAAGAAATAATGTTGTGCTATTTAAGCACAAGTTCAAGTTATGGAAAATATCATGAAATAAAAAGAAAAAAATATGCCCAGAGGACAATGTAAAGCAGCATATAGCGTTTAAAAACAATAATATGACAGGCACTCAAAATACACAAAAGCCAACATAAAAAAAATGCATTGCAGACAATTCAATTGTTGTTGCTGAAAATTGTTTGTGTATAATTGAATTAAACAAAACAGAAAAAGACCAAACGACCCAGCGCCGATTCCTTAAAAAAGGCTAATTTTTTTGTTTTTGCCTTCTTTAAGAAGACCACTTGAAAATATTTTATTTAATTTTATTAAAAAAGAGGGTTATTTCTAGAGTATTCATTCAATTCAAATGCAAAAGCAATTCAAAATGTACAATATTTTTAAGATCTCGTTCGTCGTCGTCTTTACTAAAGGACGGTAATTGAAAAAATATGATGGCAAAAATGAACAACTTTTAAAAGCTCATAAAGTTTAAGCAAGAAATTCCTACTTCAAAGATGCCACCAAGAAGTTATAATTTTTCTTCTACTTGTATGTACGAGTAGTTTGTTTTGTTTTGTTTTTTTTTTTCTGTAAGTACATTGAATTCTTTACTTCACAAGTCCGGTTTTGTGGTCTTGTAGCCCTTTTTTTTGGTTTGTAATTTTTTCTGTGGTAGAAAAATGAAATAAAAATAATACAACTTAAATAAATTGATCGAACATGTGCATCAAAACTTTTCGTTTGTTCTTATTCTCTATGTTACATACAGAAGCTCTTAAGTCAGAAAATAACAACAAAAAAAAAAAAAAAGCATGATAACCATAACTATCACTTGCCCTAGAGAATCGAATTAAGGTAAATAACATAACAGTGGAAAATAAAAGGTAACATGGAGTAAAGACTCTAGGATAATAAATAAACACAAGCTTATGTGAAAAACTCAAAGCGACCGAAACTTTGTGTATATATTCCAGGACTGAAAATTTCAGATAAAATATATCAATGTATTTTAATGACCACTTCTATATGGAATAGACTGTATCTCCTAGATTCAAGTCTTCTTGTTGAAGATAAATTTAGAAACATTTTCCTCTTGGTACGAATACTCAAATATACTTCTCCGAAATTCCCGTCGGTCAGATTTTTGTAATGAGTACACAGTTAATGCGGCCCAGCCGTCAGTCGAAATTTTTCTTCTATTATGATTAAGGAGAAGAGCTTCTAAGGACTTCATTCCTTAATTCATCAACTGAATTCCTTAATGACATTTAATTAAATCGATTGGAAAACGTGACAAACCAAACCAAGTTTATCAATAAAATCCTACGCCTTCTCTATGCCTTACCTTTCGGATACTTGACAATATACTTAGATTTACTTTTAGGGAAATTTTACAAGTTCAACTGTAGGTTTAATTCAAAGACCAAGAACTCGATCCTAGTGAATTAAGTAAGCATCACTTAGTTTTTTTTTTTCGCTACTTTTCGTGAAGTATTCGGCCTTAAGGAACTTGAAATAGAAAGTTTAGTCTTCGACGGTCTTGATTAAGAAATTTATTGAATTCAGACAGCAGTCACTGTATAATACATTCAGGGAAATTAAAAAAATTAATTGAATTCGAAAATAATTTATTATAATATGATATGGCCAATAGTTCAATACCATAATTTCAGATATTTCAGTTAATTTCTTAAATAAAACTAACTAGCAGATTCCAGCCTTGGAAAATCGAGTGCAAATTCTAGGAAATTTTATTTTTGCATTAAATAAAGACCCTAAAGATATGCTAATCAATTATAGCCAATTCACAAATCAACACAAAAAACAAACTCATTTTTATTACAAACACATTAACAAATTTTATAAACACACACATGGCATTGTATAATTTTATGTATGTGTTAGTAGCAACTTTAAATGCAATTTACTCAAAATTAAGGAAAAAATTTAAAAATCTGTAAATCTGCAAAACGGCTAAAAAGAAATACCTTTCAAATTGGTCAAAATCGGGATAAAACGGTAGAACAAAATATCGGTCAAAAAAATCGGCTAGCCTATTAATATTATAGATAAAACGAATACATATTTAAAATCTGTATGTTAAAAAATTTATTCTGGGAAATATTCTATGGAAATTAAAAAATCAGTAGTCATTCCGTTTGTAACGTATAGAAAGAATTATTTGCATTCACAAAATAAACCATTTACTTGAGTAAAAGTAGGACAATATTGTTTGCCATTATTTCGAGTGGGGTGGTATTGAATTTGGAGCCTTAGGTCGAATAGCTCAGGAATGACGTATGAATATGTAAACATACTCCGATAAAATTGCATATAAAAAACTCAAAATTGTGAAAAATGTTTATATGTAGTTTTTTTTTTTTTGGACATGTGAATGACTGTGTATCTATGAGTGCACGAGGAATGTTTATACTCTATCTCTCTTATGCTCAATGCATTTGGTAATTGCTTTCAATTAAATAAATAAGAAAATACCTAAAATTTTTGTTAATTATCTTATAAATTTTACATCATTCTAAGTAATCTAGAAATATTTCATAGATTTTTTCAAATTTGGTTTGTATATGTATTTGGTCATGATCGGTCAATTTTTTGATCTAGTCCCCATATAAAAATAACATCCGATATGAACTATTTCATATCCGCGGAACTTACTTATATTCAATTAACTGGAGCTAAGACCCTTTCATGGCATATGTGTGGTCTAGGCCGACAATACGATTTACGATGTCTTCGGGTTGAGTGTTATCTCCTCCTGCACTGAGACCAAGTAGATCTATTGTGAGCCCTCTTTCAGTATTGTCTTCTTTCCTGTTTATCCTAATCCATTGCAGTGTTTAGAAACTTGATGATGTCCTTCACCACCAATGATTTTTATGTTTCCTCCCTAGTTTCAGAATCGCCAACTAGTTTGTGCCTTGGATAAGCAAACGCTGGACATGTTGCCAGTAAGTGTCCCATGGTTTTACTGTCCTCCAGGCAGTATCTGTACGTTTTATCTTTAGCCAAATTCATTTTGTAAAGGATGTAATTGCAAGCATAGTGCCCTCTGAGTGCCCCACATCCCTGCTCCTTTTTTGGCTTCGGTGCAAGAATTTTAGCGAGTGTTGTGGTAGTGTATGTTTGTTCCAATACTCTACTGACTCATCTTTAATCCATCTGTCGATGTTATCGGTTATATCCTTTCTGCTGAATCCGAATTGAGGGTTTTGACCAATGAATGGTTTTTCCGCTCCTCGTCTTGCCTGTTCATCGGAATTCTTATTTCCTTCATACCCATTGTGACCTGGTACCCATATAAGAGTCACCTTATTATGTTCAGCTAGTTTATTTAGGGCCCTATGGCTTTCGAGTACGGATTTATGGTGATATCTTGATTTGTCCAGTGCTTTTGGAACATCCTGGATATCTGACATTAGATTTATCTTAGTCCTTGTCAAGTTTCTTCCATTAGTTTAGCAGTAGCTGTATAGACTGCGTATAATTCTGCTGTAAATATTGTGGATTCATTACATAGGGTGATGTGGAGTTTGCATCTCGGTCCATGCTCCTTTTACTCCTTTTGTTAGTTTGGATCCGTCAATGTACCCCTTATGGGCGTCTTCATGCAGCCATGTAGGGTTAGAATCGCAATTGAATCTGCTTGGTATATGAACAGTGTAGTTCTTTTCAAGATCCTATCTGATCACTATATATAGTCATATCATTTTGGCTTTATAAAGGATCTTCAGATGTCCCATATGATCAGTGCAGCGGTGTGAGATTTAGAATAACCTCCATAGCTGCCGTAAGAGTGGTTCTCATTGCTCCTGTGATGTTCAAACATGCTGATCCATGTACCTTAGATAATTTTAAGCGGGCTTCAATCTGATTTTTCTTTTGCCACCATACTACTGAGCCATATAAAATACCCGGAAAGATCATTTGTTTGTATATTTACAATGACATTTTAGTTGTTTGCTAGCCCATATTGCCTTTATAGCCTTATTTATTATAGAATCTAAGTGAGTGTTCCAGGTGAGTGTTCTATACCCATATCAAAAAACAAAAATATTGCACAGATTTTTCTCAAATTTGGTTTGTTTATATTTTTTCAAAATATAAGTGACTTTATCAAATATGGTCAGGATCGGTCCACATTTCGACCTAGTCCCCCTATAAATATAGCATCCGATATAAACTTTTTCATATTTGCAGCCAAAAAAATTAATAAAAATTCCACTCAAATTTGGCTTATGCTTATTTTCGATATCGAATTAGTTGGACCGAAGAGATAGGGTCTCTAAGCCATGGTATAGGGTATCGTATAGTCGGTCTCGAACGACTACAATTTCTTAATTGTTTTAAACTATATTATCCGTTTTGTAGTATTTTTTTCAGTTTATTAAAAACAAGTAAGAGTGATAAATTCGGCTGTGCCGAATTTTTTGATACCATCCCACCTGACTCTTAAACTCTATATTACACCCAATGTTGAGTAAGGCTACCACTTTTAAAGTTTTGCCGATACTGAAACATTAAATCCGAATACCAAAAATTCAAATGATTCTTGGCTAAAAATTATTATTATTCATTTTTCAACTTTCATTTTCCATTTTTCATTTTCAATTTTCATTTTTCATTTGCCATTTTTCATTTTTCAATTTTTATTTTCCATTTTTCCTTTTTCAATTTTCAATTTCCATTTTTCATTTTTAAATTTTCATTTTCCATTTTTCAATTTTAATTTTTTTTTCGTTTTTCATTTTTCATTTTTCATTTTTCATTTTCCATTTTCCGTTTTTCATTTTTTAATTTTCATTTTCCATTTTTCATTTTTCATTTTTCATTTTTCATTTTTCATTTTTCATTTTTCATTTTTCATGTTTCATTTTTCATTTTTCATTTTTCATTTTTCATTTTTCATTTTTCATTTTTCATTTTTCAATATTCATTTTCCATTTTCAATTCTTCATATTTCCATTTTCAATTCTTCATTTTTCCATTTTTCAATTCTCATTTTCCATTTTGCATTTTCCATATTCAATCTTTCAATTTTCATTTTCATTTTCCATTTAACAATTGTCGTTTTCCATTTTACATTTTTCATTTTTAATTTTTAATTTTTCAGTTTTCATTTTCCATTTTCCATTTTTCATTTTTCAATTTTAATTTTCCATTTTTCATTTTCCATTTTCCATTTTCCATTTTTAATTTTTCAATTTCCATTTTCCATTTTTTAATTTTCATTTTCCATTTTCCATTTTTCAATTTTCATTTTCCATTTTTCATTTTCCATTTTCCATTTTTAATTTTTAAATATTCATTTTCCATTTTTCAATTTTCATTTTCCATTTCCCATTTTTCATTTTCCATTTTGCGTTTTCCATTTTTTAATTTTCATTTTCCATTTTTCATTTTCCATTTTCCATTTTTAATTTTTAAATATTCATTTTCCATTTTTCAATTTTCATTTTCCATTTCCCATTTTTCATTTTCCATTTTGCGTTTTCCATTTTTCAATTTTCATTTTCCATTTTTCATTTTCCATTTTCCATTTTTAATTTTTAAATATTCATTTTCCATTTTTCAATTTTCATTTTCCATTTCCCATTTTTCATTTTCCATTTTGCGTTTTCCATTTCCCATTTTTCATTTTTCATTTTCCAAATTCCATTTTTCAATTTTCATTTTCCATTTTTCATTTTCCATTTTGCGTTTTCCATTTCCCATTTTTCATTTTTCATTTTTCAATTTTCATTTTCCATTTTCCATTTTCCATTTTCTATTTTCCATTTTTCATTTTTCATTTTTCATTTTCCATTTTCCATTTTTCAATTTTGATTTTCCATTTTTCAATTTTCATTTTCGATTATTCATTTTCCATATTGCGTTTTCCCTTTCCCATTTTTCATTTTTTATTTTTCATTTTTCATTTTTCAATTTTAAATTTCCATTTTTCATTTTCCATTTTCCATTTTTAATTTTTCAATTTTCATTTTCCATTTTCCATTTTTCAATCTTCATTTTCCATTTTTCAATTTTCATTTTCCATTTTTCATTTTCCATTTTTCAATTTTCATTTTCCATTTTTCATTTTCCATTTTTAATTTTTAAATATTCATTTTCCATTTTCCATTTTTCAATTTTCATTTTCAATTTCCCATTTTTCATTTTCCATTTTGCGTTTTCCATTTCCCATTTTTCATTTTTCATTATCCAAATTCCATTCTTCAATTTTCATTTTCCATTTCCCATTTTTCATTTTCCATTTTGCGTTTTCCATTTCCCATTTTTCATTTTTCAATTTTCATTTTCCATTTTCCATTTTTCATTTTTTATTTTCCATTTTCCATTTTTCAATTTTGATTTTCCATTTTTCAATTTTCACTTTCGATTATTCATTTTCCATATTGCGTTTTCCCTTTCCCATTTTTCATTTTTTATTTTTCTTTTTTCATTTTTCAATTTCCATTTTTATTTTCCATTTTCCATTTTTAATTTTTCAATTTTCATTTTCCATTTTCCATTTTTCAATTTTCATTTTCCATTTTCCATTTTTCATTTTCCATTTTCCATTTTTAATTTTTCAATTTTCATTTTCCATTTTTCAATTTTCATTTTCCATTTTCCATTTTGCGTTTTTCATTTCCCATTTTTCATATTTCATTTTTCAATTCTCATTTTCCATTTTCTATTTTTCATTTTCCATTTTGAATTTTTCATTTTTCATTTTCCATTTTCCGTTTTTCATTTTTCATTTTTAATTTTTCATTTTTCATTTTTCATTTTTCATTTTTCATTTTTCATTTTTCATTTTTCATTTTTCATTTTTCATTTTTCATTTTTCGTTTTCCATATTCCATTTTGAGTTCATTTTCCATTTTTCATATTCCATCTTTTATTTTCCATTTTTCATTTTTCAATTTTCATTTTCCATTTTTCAATTTTCTTTTTTCATTTTCCAGTTTTCATTTTCTATTTTCTATTCTCCGTTTTTCATTTTCCATTTTTCATTTTCCATTCCCCATTTTTCGTTTTCAATTTTCCATTTTTCATTTTCATTTTCCATTTTCATTTTTCATTTTTCAATTTTCTTTTTTCATTTTGCATTTACATTTTTCATTTTCGATTTTCTGTTCTCAATTTTTCATTTTCTATTTTACATTTGCCATTTTACGTTTTTCATTTTCCATTTTCCAATTTTCATTTTGCATTCTCCATTTTCCATTTTTCAATTTTCTTTTTTCATTGTCCAGTTTTCATTTTCTATTTTCTATTCTCCGTTTTTCATTTTCCATTCCCCATTTTTCGTTTTCAATTTTCCATTATTCATTTTCATTTTCCATTTTTATTTTTCATTTTTCAATTTTCCATTTTCATTTTGCATTCTCCATTTTCCATTTTCATTTTTCATTTTTCGTATTCCATTTTCCATTTTTCGTTTTTCATTTTTTCTTTCATATTGGGGATTTTTTTTTATTATAACGTGATAACGATAAAAAAATATCTGGCAATACTATTAACATGAGCTATGTTATTGTGTTCTTGGTATTGTTTATATATGCATATTTTTTTTTGTGGCATTTTTTCATGTTGTTGTACAATTATATACACTGGGTTTTATGTGTTTTTTAGAGCTATCTACATATTATTGCTCGTGTCTAATCACAATGATGACCGATTTAGGCCATTTTCAATACCAACCTGCTGGGAATTACGGCAAATGATATTATTGTAACCTTATCTAGTTAGATGGCTTTTTTTGTGAATGAGCGTGATTTCAACAGACAGACGGACAGACGGACATCGCTATATAGACTCGAGCTGTGATAAGGATCAGGAATATATATACTTTATGATGTCGGAAATTAGTTTTTCGATGCGTTACAGACGGAATGACAAACCTCTGCCACTGACGTGTGGGGGGTATAAAAATGTTCTTAGAATTAACTTTTTTTAATTTTTTCTAAAAATCTTTCTCTAAATTCAATTGTATTTCAACTCAAATTATGTACACACATGGTGTTTAAAATCGGGCTACTTTTATATTTTTAAAAAATTTTGTATGGTAAAATAAAAGTGTTTATCGGTCACTTGTATAGAGCTAAATGTTGGTTTAGCAGAAACAAATTGTCTTCGTCAAGACAAACACGTATATTGTAGTATGCAATGACCATGTGGTCAGGGTATAATTACTGTGTGCTGATGTTTGACCTAGACCCATCTTTTATTATACCGATCGACTCAGAACCACTTTCCGAGTCGATTTAGCGATGTCCGTCTGTGTGTCCATGTAAACCTTGTAATCAAACTACAAGTTGGAAATATGAATATATTTTAATGAAATTTAGTGTACCAGCTTCCATAGGCCATAGGATGAACGCTATTGAAATTAGTGAAAATCGGTTCATGTTCAAATATTACCGTCAATAATTCTCGTAGAAGATTCTGTATAATCAATTCGACATTTGTTAAATTGTCTAGTTTTGGGAGATTATGAAAGCCCTTTCTAGTATGACTCGTAAATCAATTATCGATATAATATATTACACGAAATATGAATATCGTTGTATTTCTCCTTTTATTTTTGGTCACCGGTTATTTTAACTCGCTCCACAGTACCCTTTTGTAAAAAAAAAACTAATGTTTATACATTTTTCTCAGGAGAATTATTTTTATTACATAAATTTAATATTTATAATAAATAAAATCAAGTTGCAGTTAGTTCGAAGCCCACTGTAACCTTAGAGAAATAAGATGTACACATTAAAATAAAAAAATCTGAAGAATAACACAACAACAAAAAAAAAAAAAAAACACACACGTATGTATATCAATAAAAACCAGAATTAAAAGAAATTTTATATAAAAAAAAAAAGAATAACAAAACCATAGAAAACAGGTCGTATGATTTTCAACATAATGCAACGAGCAACATCAGTAAATGCAGCTGATGATGAAGATGAAGATGAGCTTGTAGATAATGACGATAATTTGGCTTGAAATGTTCAAAACAAAAAAATTAATATAAATTCACGATTTTACACTTTATTCGTTTGCTTTTATTTTTTAGAGGAAGTTTTAAAGTTTTCTTAACAAATAAAATATAAATAATGGTATCGATTTTTTTTTTTTTTTTTTTTTTGAAATAAGTTAACAGATGTTTAACTCATGCAAAAGGTTTTGAGAAACAAAACAAATTTCTTTCTTTACTTTAGTATTTGTAAATCAATATTTGCTTTGAATTTTGATTTAATTCCTTTGGTATTGCTGTGGTAGATCTTCATTATTGTGGTTTTAATATACTTTTTTGTTCTCCTGCTTTGTTTTATTTTTTTTGTTATATATTTTTTTGTAATAAGTGAAATGAAAGTGCGAAAAATGTTGAGGTTTTTGGCATTGTTGTTGGTGGTTAAAAAAAAAAAACAACATACACGACGAATGCAATTGATTATGTGAACAACATGTTTCCATATGCCATTTTTTGATTTAACTTTTTTTTTTTTTTAATAAAAAAACAATCTCATCATCAACAACCCCTTTTAAACATAAGTACTGTGTAATCATCACTTTGTTTTTTAAAACTTGGTTTAGGTTTCTTTTTTTTGTTTCTTATAGGGATTCAGGTTATTTTTTTTGTTTTTTTTTGGTATTAAAATTGTGGTGGTTTTCTTTTTAAACTGCAAAAGTTTTCATATTCAATCGTGTTTAAATTGTGAGTTGTTAATGTTACATTAACAGCCTGCAGTAAATTGATGTTGTTGTTGTTGTTGTGGTTAATACCCATAAGGGTTTTGTTAGTGATTATTGAAAACCTAAATGATTTGACACAAGGCTTGATTATGGTTTATTATAGTTGGGTATGAAAGTTCGACGAGAATCATGTAAGAATGCTAATTTTGAAATTTGATACCTATTTAAGGATTATTAAAAACTCGTTACAAAAAAGGGCAAAGAATATAATTTTTAAATGGCCTTTTGATAATAATGTTATATCTACACTGGAAGTCAAAATTTTGCAAAGAAAAAAGTTATACTAAGGAATTTTTCGAGATTCTGAGCTTTTTTTTAGATTTGATTGACTTTTTCATTATAAAAATTCTCAAATACAGAGGATATTCTTGGAAAGAAAAATTCTCAAATAATGAGAATATTTTGGTAAAGAAAAATTGTCAGATTCTGAGAATATTTTCTAATAGAGATCTTATTAGGTTTTGAGGACATTTCCTTATAGAAAAATTCTCATATTTGGAGTTTTACATTCTGTGGACTTTTTCTGGTTGAAAAATTCTGAAAATATCTTTGTAAAGAAAATTCCTATAGATTGAGATTCTCAAGACCTTTTTCTGTATTATAAATCTTAGAATCCGTGAACTATTTACTGTTTAAATATTCTCAGATTCTCAGCACAATTTCCTTGAAAAAAATCCACTTAAATTATTATTTCTATAAAAAATTTCCAGATTCTTCTTGGAAAAATACTCAAGTACTGAGGACTTTTTGGAGAAGAATAGTTCTCAAATTTTCAGGATTTTTTCATAAAGAAAAATTTGAGAACATTTGTTTATAGTAACATTTTTATATTCGGATCACCGTTTTGCTTAAAAAAATTATCATATTCTGAACACTTGCATTCCTTGCACTATTTCCTATGGATCTTCTTAAAATTGTGTAATGAAAAAGGCCTCATATACTAAGGAATTCCTTTAGAAAAGTTTTCAGATTCTCCGCTAGTTTTCCTTAAAAAAAGCCTCACCTGCTGAGATCTTCTTCTGTACTATTTCACAGAGGAAAGTTCTCGTTTTCGGAGCACTTTTTCCTATGGAACTATACTTAGATTCTGGGAACTTTTTCGTGGAGAAAAATTATCAGTGCTTGGATATCGTGGACTATTTCCTATAGATCATCTTAAAGTTGTGTAAAGAACAAGGGTCACATGCTAAGGAATTCCAAGAACTATTATCGTTAGAAAAATTCTTAGATTCTCAGAAAATTTTCCTGCAAAAAAGCCCTCAGATTCCGAGATATCCTTCTTGTACTTTTTCTTATAGAAAAGTTCTTATTTTCTGAGAACTATTTTCTATAGAACTATTCTAGGCACTTTTTCATAAAAAAGTTCTTAAATTCTAACGGTTCGTGTAGAAAAACTCTCAGATTCCGAGGGCTGCTTCTTATAGAAAAATTCTCAACTTCTGAGAACGTTTTCCAATAGAAAAATTCTCGGATTGTAACGACTTTTTCATATAGAAACCTTTTCACATTCTAATGATTTTTTCGTACAAAAAAAATTGCCAGAATCTATAGTATCTGGCGTATATAAAAACTCTCAGATTATGAAAACTTTTTCTTATAGAAAATTCAAAGATTCTTAGCGCGTTTTTTTTATAACAAATTCGAAGTTCGAGAAAACAGTTTCTTTTACAAAGTTCGAAGATCCTTATAACTTTCTCTTAAATAAAATTCGAAGGTTCTGAGTTATGTATTCTATACGAAAAACTTCTTTGAATTTGAGAATATTGCTATATGATAAATTCTCAGAGTTCAGAAAGTGGAAAACTTAACTAATGGGTTTATCAAGAAAGAGGTTAAAAAAACAAATTTTAAACTAATCTATAATATTAATAGACAAGGCGATTTCTTGTGACCGATGTAAGTTTCAGAGTTTTACCCCGATTTTGACGAAAAATTGATCATTTGAAAGGTATTTCTTTTGAGCTGTTACCCAGATTTATAGATTTTCATCGTCTGGAATATTTTTTTGGAGTTATGATCGTTTAAAGTTGCTACTAACACATACATAAAAATATACAATGCTATTAAATTTGTTATTGTATTAATGTGTTGAGTTTCTTTTCTTCATTTAAAATGAGTTGAATTGTGAAGCATACATTTAGGGTCTTTATTGAATTAAAAAATAAAATTTCCTAGAATTTGCACTCGAATTACGAGTGCTGGAATCTGCTAGTAATAATATAACGGCTTTGAAGTTTTGATAATTTTTGGAAACACGAGTAATAACTTTGGATAATTTTTTATTAAAAAATATTTTTCAATTAAAAATTGACTTGTACATTTCGGAAATATAATTCTGCAAATTTTTTCCTAAAGAAAAACTTTGAATACCCTTAGATAAAAAAAAAACAGACTCTAATGACTTTTTTCCTACAGAGAACCCTTGAGTTTCTGCGTATTATTTCTATAGAAAATCCTTGCGATCCCGATTCGGAGAACTTTTTCCTATAGGAACACCTTAGATTCTGAAGACATGTTTCTACAGAAAAAGCCTCAGATTCGAAGTATTTCTTTCTAGAAATAAAGACGCAGATTCTGAACACTACAGTAAAGTTTCTGAGGACTTATTTCTCCAGAAAAATTTTTAGATTCTGAGAACTTCTTCCTCGAAAAAAAATACTCTAAGACAATGAGGACCTTTTCCAGTCGAAATATGCGCAGCTTTGAGGAATTTTTCGTTTAGAGAAATTCTCAGATTCTGAGAACATCTCCCACTAGAAAATTCTTTGTATAAAAAAAATTATTACATTCAAAGGACTATCTTATATATAAATATGGAGTTTTGTATGATTGTTTGTGGTTTGTAGGAGACCACTGGACCGTTAATCTTGAAATTTTTACAGTATGTAACTGCCTATCCGGAAGGAAAAGTAGGATACATTTTTATTTTTTATTTTTATTTTTTATTTTTATTTTTCTTAACATCTAATTCTAACATATAATATCTGAAGTAATTTGGAAAGTCGCGGAAAATGGGCGGGATCGGACCAATGGGGATGGTACCGATCATACAAAGTAAATATTTAATGTATATCTAGAGTACTGTAATAGAGAAAGCCTTGGAACTTTGTGTGAGTTCATAAGTTATTAATGTGAGTAGTCGGAAAAGAAATGGGCGGGATTAGATCAGTGGGCGTCGCACCCCCATAAAAAGTAAATATTATTTAATGTTATATATGTGGAGTACTATAATAGTGACAGCCTTATGACTTTGTCTAAATTCATGGGTTACTAATGTTAGCAGTTGGACAAAAAATGGGGAGATCGGACCAATGGGCGTATCACCCCCATACAAAGTAAATATTCAATGTCATATATCTGGAGTACTGTAGTTTCAAAAGCCTTGGGACTTTGTGTGAGTTCCTAAGTTATTAATGTGAATAGTCGGACATAAAATGGGTGCGATCGGACCAATGGGCGTCTCACCAAAAACCGGCGAAAACAAAAGTTGCCAGAACCGATAATTGCGAGTAACAAAAATCACAAAATCAAAAATCGGTAAAATCAAATATCGCAAAAAACAAAAATCGCTAAAGCCCAAAATCGCCAAAATCAAACAAAGCCAAAATCAGAAATCGACAAAAAATCGCCAAAATCAAAAATAGAAAAAAAAAAAACAAAAATCGCCAAAGTCAGAAATCGTCAAAACCGAAATTCGTGAATAACAAAAAACGCAAAAAACAAAAATCGTCAAAACCGAAATTCGTGAATAACAAAAATCGCAAAAAACAAAAAACGCCAAAGTCAAAAATCGCCAAAAATGAAAATCGCGAATAACGAAAATCGCCAAATCAAAAATCGCAGAAATAAAAATCGCCAAAATCAAAAATTGCAAAAAACAATAATCGCCAAAGTCAAAAATCGCCAAATCTGAAATCGCAAAATCAAAAATCGCCAAAATATAAATAAAATAGTTTTCTACAAATGTATTCCATATTCTATTTCGTTACGATGGGTGTATCGAAGCGCATCGGTTTAAAGCTAGTTTCTTATAAAACCATTCCCGAATTCTGAGGGGTTTTTCGTATTGAAAGATCTCTCGAATTCTCCTTTAAAAAAATTGTGAGATTCCGTGGACAGTATCATAAATGATATTCCTAGATGCTAAGGATTTTTTCTTATACACAAACCCCTCTGACGATTTTTCCCACCTTATGAAATCATTAAAAATAAAACTATTTATAAACTATTTAAAAAAACTTGACTTATATGACTAAATGAAATTATTATACACTAACAATTTAAGCCATTCATTTAACCTTTAGTTCTCATCAAACTAAAAACGTATCGTTATTAAATTGTTTTATGACCAGTTATCTTGAGTTTATGTTACTTCTTTTGGGCTATTTGGGTTATCATGCTGTTAAATGTTTAGGTCCCTCATAACTTCGTAGCAGTTTTGATGTGAAACAAATTCCAATAATAAAAAAATCTCTACAAAATCATTGCTATCATAATATTATTTATCTTCATCAGAAAAACTATTACCACGCCCAATCATGTCATAATATAAACAACATACACGATATTAAACATTAAACATTCAGTATAGAGCAACATCAACATCAACATCAACGACGACAACAACGACATTTTACAAAACACTCAAGTACTCGTACTAACAACATACATTTTCATTAAGAAGCATATAAATTTCCGAACATTGATCATACAAATTAAATACGCATACTTGAGCAGCAAAGCAACAGTAACAGCAACATTAAAACTACAGCAACAGCAATGGCAAAAACATTAACGTCGGCAACTAAGAACAAGGGACACTTTTAATAAGATGTATTTTTTTTTGTTAGTTTTTTTTTTGCTATTTTTATTAATAAAAATGAAATGCAACATCTCATCACCATCAGAGTATTTTGCAGACAACAACACTGTGTAAGAATGCATCATTTGCGCGAAATGTCAACTTTGTAGTGTAAAAAAATTCACTTACTATGAGGAGTACTGTGACACCATTCTAGTCGTGAGCTCTAATGATGTTGATGTTGCGTATAGTACACAAAATTAAGCGAAAAAAAGTCATATAATGTCAACAACATTGTTGTCAATATAAAAAATAAATAAAATTCAAGGAAAAGATGCAAGTATAATGAATCAGAGCTTTAAAAAGGGTGTTCTCTTTTCAAATGCTTTTTGTAATAATTTTCTGTTTCATATTTTAAGAATACTTTTTTTACATAAAAAAATTGGTGAACGTATGCACGTTTCACCAAAGGTGCTTATGTACTGAACCGACCCCCCCCCCCTCGTCCACTATCCCCGCGGCACTGCCTTCAGGTATTACTTCGCAGGGCTGGTCAGCTATCATAGTTGTTCTCCATCTCCCTCTAGCCTTTTTTTACAGAATGGTGTCGCCATCAGGGCCTATTTTACTGTTCGCAGTGTCACGTGTACTATGCTAATGAATTTATTGACCGCAACCCAATTCTTATCCGACCGAGCCATCACGTTCATAATCTTCTCGTATGTCAAGCTCTCACCTATGGAGAGTTCTAGTTGTACTCGTTGGTCGTCAAACCGTGGGCACATGAATACTATGTTCTCCGCATTTTTGTCCCACTCGGGATATTGTAGACACCTAGAGGAGCTGTCATGTCCAAAGTACTAAAAGTAGCTCCTGTTACCTCCATGTCCAGTTAGGAATTGTGTCAGATTGTATTTGACCTCTCCGATTGTAGCTACGGCACTTAAGAAAAAGTCAGCGGCGGTGCCATGCCGGCTTCAAGCCGCATGACTTGCACCTCTGGACACATGGCGTATAACCGTACATACATGCTAATGATGGAAGTTCTACAAACACAACGAACAAAACAACAACAACAATTACAGCTATCAAACACAAGAATCAAATGTTAGAATAACAACAAGAACAACATAGAAAAATCATATTTTTTTAAAAGCTTCTTTACATTTTCATTTAAATCTCGGGACCTATTGAATCGATTTATATGTTTTTAAGTGGCAACCTTCTCCGTATATCAGTGAAACATATTCACTAAAAAGGAGCAACCCACCAGACCAATTAAGGGCGTGATCGTGATTTCCAAAGACGGACAGACGGACAGCGTTATATCAATTGTTGTTGTTATAAGGCTAGGGATATGGATCCATATATTTTTCCCTAATTATTACAAATGGAATGACAAACTTATATATACCCTCTTCACACTGGTGTGGTTGTATTAAAAATTGGTTAACATTTTTTTTGGGGTCTAAAATTTTGAACAAAAAAAGTATTTGGTAAAAAAATATTTAAAAGAAAAACAATTTGAATTTTTTCAGAATTTTAAAAAAAATTAAATAAAACATTTTATGGAAGAAAAACATTAGAGAATTGATTTTAATTTTGTGCAAAAAGTTTGTATAATTTTATTAGAATTAGATCGAAAAACTTTTGAGCAAATAAAGATTACGTCAAATAATTTATAATGTTTTTTCTAGCAGGTTAAAGAAAAAAAATATTTTTTTCAAGAAAATTTGTATCCTTTAACAATTTATTTAAAGTTTTTATTCATTGAATTATCTCAAACTTCTGTTTTGTTTAAATACGCACTTAATAAAATATCCACAATTGCAAATCAGTTTTAAACAGTTTAAAGAAAAGAAAAAAAAAATATAAATAAAAACAAAATCATGAGAATCATAAATTTTTTGTTTGTTAGTTGTGTTGTCTTTCTCTAAAGAGTTTTAGGAATTGTAAAAAGTTTAAAAGAGGATGTTTGTCTGATATGAATGATGTGTTGTAAAAAATTAAATACAACACACTCATGATACTCATCATCACTAAACAGATTGGCAGGCCGACACAACACAGCCAGACGAAAAGTCAGTCATTTAGCCAGATAGTCAGCCAGACATTGATGGCAATGGTAATGCGATTTCATTGATGTTTTTTTTTTCTCTTGTACTGCATTAAACAAGAGGCGGTTACGATGACAATGTTTACAACATGACATCAATATAAGTATAGTTTGTTACTCGTGTAGTTGAAGCTGATGCCCATGCCGATGCCGATACTGGCTGCTGCTATTTCACAATATAAAGGGTTGTTGTTGTTTATTAAAATGATAGGGATTTTTAATTACTACAACTCAGTCGTCATATCTTGTAAAAGTTAAAACATTAGCTTCTGTAAGGATTTCTGACTAGTTCTTTGTTTTTTAAAATTCCCATAAATTTTTATTATGCCACTTTAGAGTTGGAAAAGAAAAAGATTCAACATAAACTGATTTCTTTGATTTGAAAGATTACGAAAGAAGAAAAAAACATATCTTAATATTTAGTTTTATGGGACTGCAAAATTTTTACAAGTTTTATTGAGTTGCTAATAAAAAAAAAGTTATGATAACACTGATTTTAAGTTTATACTTTTATTGATATGTTTTTACGATATTTCTTGACATAAAGAAATAACTGTCAAGGTTTCTTCAAAATGTTAAAGTAAAATATAAGTCTTCACTAAAATTTACTTCTAAATAGCCTCAATTAAATCTTTTAGCAAAATTTTTGCTATAATTGGTCCACAAGCTTTAATATAAGTATATTTATAAAACAAAACAATAAACCTCGATAATGGGTTATGGGTTCTCAGTTAAAGTAAGTTTGAGAAAACTCATGAGAAAAAACTTTGATCAAGTTTTGGATTCACTGTAAAATAAAGTTGTCATACTAAAAGAATCACTTTTTCATTACTTCCAAAGAAAGAACTTATTTAAATATGATTTTAAGTAAATCACTTTCAAATATAAACAATATCAAATAGAAATTGAGAGTATCCCAAATAATACTGAGAATCACAAGTTTGTATAGAAATAAGAAAAAAAATTCAATATCAAAAAAATAAAATGAAATAAAACAAGTAAGAGTGTTAAATTCGGCTGGGCCGAATCTTTGATACCCTCCACCTTTTTCATTTTCAATTTAAATTTTTTTATCATTCTCCATTTTTCACTTTTCAATTTTCAATTTTCATCTTTCGTTTTTCATTTTTATTTTTTGATTTTTAATTTCTCATTTTCCATTTTTCATTTTCCATTTTCCACTTTTCATTTTTCATTTTCCATTTTCCATTTTCGATTTTTCATTTGTAATTTTTCATTTTTCATTTTTCATTTTCCATTTTCCATTTTTCATTTTCCGTTTTCCTTTTTTCGTTTTTCATTTTTCATATTTATATTTTCATTTTTCATTTTCCATATTCCACTTTCCATTTTTCATTTTCCATTTGCCATTTTTAATTTAAAATTTTTCATTTTCCATTTTTCATTTTTCAATTTTAATTTTTCATTTTTCATTTTTCATTTTTCATGTTTCATTTTTCATTTTCCATATTCCATTTTCCATTTTTTCATTTTCCATTTTTCATATATCATTTTTAATTTTTCATTTTTCATTTTCCATTTTTGATTTTTCATTTTCCATTTTGCATTTTTCATTTTTCATGTTTCATTTTTCATTTTCCATATTCCATTTTTTCATTTTCCATTTTTCATATATCATTTTTAATTTTTCCTTTTTCATTTTCCATTGTTGATTTTTCATTTTCCATTTTTCATTTTCCATATTCCACTTTCCATTTTTCATTTTCCATTTGCCATTTTTAATTTAAAATTTTTCATTTTCCATTTTTCATTTTCCATTTTCCATTTTCCATTTTTCAATTTGAATTTTTCATTTTTCATTTTTCATTTTTCATTTTTCATTTTTCATTTTTCATTTTTCATGTTTCATTTTTCATTTTCCATATTCCATTTTTTCATTTTCCATTTTTCATATATCATTTTTAATTTTTCATTTTTCATTTTCCATTTTTGATTTTTCATTTTCCATTTTGCATTTTTCATTTTCCATATTCCACTTTCCATTTTTCATTTTCCATTTGCCATTTTTAATTTAAAATTTTTCATTTTCCATTTTTCAATTTTAATTTTTAATTTTTCATTTTCTATATTCCATTTTCCATTTTTTCATTTTTCATTTTTCATATTTCATTTTTAATTTTTCATTTTCCATTTTTCATTTTCCATTTTCCATTTTGCATTTTGCATTTTTCATTTTTCATTTTTCATTTTTAATTTTTCATTTTCCACTTTCATTTTTCCATTTTCCATTTTCAATTTTTATTTTTCATTTTCCATTTTTCATTTTTCATTTTCCATTTTCCATTTTTCAATTTTCAATTTTCAATTTTCATTTTTCATTTTTCATTTTTCAATTTTCAATTTTCAATTTTCAATTTTCAATTTTCAATTTTCAATTTTCAATTTTCAATTTTCAATTTTCAATTTTCAATTTTCAATTTTCAATTTTCAATTTTCAATTTTCAATTTTCAATTTTCATTTTTCATTTTCCATTTTCCATTTTTCATTTTCCATTTTTCATTTTCCATTTTCCATTTCCCATTTTTTATTTTTATTAATTTTTAATTTTTAATATTTAATTTTAATGATAAAAAATATGCGGTAAAACTTGCTTAGGCCAATGTGACACGTGCAATATTAATATACACACAACGATACGAGGAATTACAACATATACAACATATCTTAAGAAAAACAACAAACACACTGAAAAATGTTATTTTTTCAAGAGTTTTTTGACCGATTTTGACGATTTTAAATAGCAACTCTTTTGGGATGTTAGTAAACAATTTTGTACACAAACGAACGGTCTAGCTTAGATATTGACGGCGTGATTGTGATTTCCACAGACAGACGGACAGACGGACAGACGGCCATCGGTAAATCAACTTCCCTTGTTATAAGGATCAAGAAAATATATTTTTTTGGGGTCTCAGGAATTTATTTCGATGCGTTACAAACGGAATGACAAACCTATATATACCCTGTGCCACTGAGGTGTGGAGGGTATAAAAATTATTTTATAAAATATTAAATTAATATTGGGAAAAGTATAAAGTAGGAAAGGATCGATTTTGAATTAACAAAAGTTTATATTGGAAAATGTATAGAAAAATTTATATTGAAAACTAAAAGTTTAAATTGAAAAAAGTACCAGGAAATCCTTATAAAAATGGATTTAAAAATAGTGATTTATCATAAGTTCCTAAGCAGTAGTTAAAATTAGAGCCTACGATCAAGCTCGAATAACTCGAAGCTCCGATAGCTCGAGTAGTAAAAACTACAAGCTTGAAAGCATATAAAAACATAAATATAAGTATTTAATATAACAAATGTATACTTTCTGGAATTGCACAAGTGCCAGAAATATCATCACTTGAATGAGATTGTCATAATGGCGTTACTGCTCGAAAAATTTCGACCGCTTTCCATACAAATGTATGATAATATCCAGTCCATAGATTCTTGACATTTCAAAAAACACATGATGTCATTTTATATATTTTAAAATCAGCTATAGTAATAAATTACCCTTTTGAAATATTGAAGCATTCTAATAAAAACTATGGAGTGGTCTAACTACTACTCGAAAAAGATCGGTCACTTTCCATTTAAATAAGTTTGATGTCTATTTTCAAAAAATTTTCAAAAACACTTGAGAAAAGCTGTTAGTATCAATAAATATTTTGATCCATTCCAACCAATATTGTGGCTTCGGTAAAGTACTACTTGACGGATTCCGACCGCTTTCTATACAAATGTGTGAAAATATGCTTTTATGTGAAGACTGATGGTATTTTCCAGATAATTGCCCACAAAGACTTAATAAAAATTTATATTCTTTAGAGTGTATACATAATGAGAATATTTCCTTCAGGTTTCAAAGCATTCCGACAAAATTTTAAGCTTGGAGGAACTACTACACGACAAAAACAGATTATAAAAAAGAATAAAAAAAATTTTAGCCAGATGACTCATTTAAAAAATTAAGCCATTCCGATTAAAATTGAACCCTGGACGGACAATTAATCGAAAAAGATCAGCCAAATGTGAGAACCTTTGCTCTTACTTCAAGTTGCAGTTGCAAATATTCTTCTTAAAATTTTAAAGCATTCTGGTAATAATTATGCAAATTATATTTTTTCATATAATAAATTATTTTATAAGACCCTGAAGGTATGCTAATCAATTTTAGCCAATTCGTTATTGGTTTATGTCCAAAAATATTTTTGTCGTTATTGGTTTATCTCCAAACTATTTTTCAAATCAACACAGGGCTGTTTGCGTAATTATAATTTTGCATTTGTATAATTTTGTGTATGTGTTAGTAGCAGCGTTAAATACATTTTACTGCAAAAGAATGTAAAAATGTAAAAATCTGTAAATCCGGTGGACAGCTAAAAAGAAATACCTTTCAAATGAGATATGTTTGGTCAAAATAGGATTAAAACTTACTAACTTACATCGTTCACAAGAAATCGCCTTGCCCATTAGTATTTTAAATGTAGGAATATATACAATCCATTGAAATTTGGCTTCAATTTACAAAAAAAATTTAAGTAAAACATGGTAAAAATTTATAATTTTTAGAGTTAAAAATTCGAAGGCATTAAGTCCTTCAGATTTTAAAGTAGTCCGCCACAATCGAGGCTCGGACGAACTACTATTCGAAAAATATCAGATACTTTCTATAACAAAATTTGAAAATTTGCTTTTATTCAAGTTTCAGATAATTTTTACCAACATTTTCCATAATATCTTAGTAAAAGTTGCGAATGTAAGGATGGTATTTTTTTATACTTTCAAACCCTTTTTTAAGTATTAGATTCATTGGTTCTTTTTTCACAACATCCGGATCCAGTAATGCCATCTATTTAATTGTTTTGTATGCTTTTTTTCAAATAGTTTAACCAAAGAGTTTGAAAGTTAATAGTATTTAAAAAAAAAGGCGGGCAATGTATGACACACCCAATCAAGAACTATTAACAACCTACGAGTGTGGTAAAGCGAATAAGGTTGCTTTTAATGCGCTGAAGACTCAATGTTATATGCTGGCCCATAGGGCCTCAGATTCAACAATGTAAGCTGTATATATGGGTGGTATAGGAATTGAGGAATCAGATACTCTTGATGTTCTAGCCATGAGAATGCAATGTAATGTACGTTGGAAAGAGCATGTTTTTCAAGAGTCGAAAGAAGCATTCAAGTGTCTTGATTTTATAAAACGGTGAAAAAATTATTTCACTCCTTCTGGTCTCCTCAAAATCTATACCACTTACATCCGACCGAAAATAGAATGCAACTCCCATGTATGGGCAGGCGCTTCAAAGTCTATTTTGGAGCTACTGGACCGTGTGCAAAGGATGGCGTTGGCGCTCACCAATGACAGTAGGGTATCCAACACTATTGGTTCATTGAAACATCATCGGAATGTGGGTTGTGTAGCACTGTTCTATAAATATTACCATGGGAAATGTTCTTCTCAGATTAGCGAACTTATTCCAAGTGCCCGAGTTTCGGTTCGCTCTACCCGCTTCTCTAGTAGATCACATCCGTTTGTAGTCTATTGTCCAGTTGACCGCACAACGTATTACAGAGAGAATTCGTTTATCGGTCGTACTAGCCGTATGTGGAATAAACTCCCCGCAGACGTCTTTCCTGACAGTTATAATCTAATAAAATTTAAGTCAAATATCCACAAACACTACTCCCTGTTTCCTCCTTCCCATAACCTATTTTCCTGAGATCAACACAATGCATTGCATCTGTAGGGGGGCATCCCCTTAGTATTGGTTAACAAAAAAAAAAAAAAAATAATTCATGTTTAACAAAACTATGTTTTACTCACATCCAAGGACTAGTCTTAAGCAAATTCAGATAGATTCTTAAACAACATTAACTATTTCAGATTATTAGCTCTACAAAACATCCAAGTATAAGCTTAGACAAAATTTCTAAAGATAATTTAAACCTTTTCACTAATAAACTTTACCATTAAACACGTAAGAGAATTAAAGTCTGAAAATTATAGACTGTGCGATACCCAACTAATTGGGCATAAAGAATAAGCACAACCCAAATCTGAGTGGAATATTTGTTAATTTTTTGTCTGCAGATAGCATCGATATGCTATAGCTTTAAACTAGCTTTAAAAATGGACCTATCCTGACCATATTTGATAAAGTCACTTCTTTTGTGCAAAAACATATACAAACTAAATTTGTAAAATATTTTTGTTTTTGATAGGTTTAAGTGTAGATCGGGAAGCCGCTTTATATGGGGGCTATGACTAAAAATTATGCTATGCAATAAACACACACAAACCCAAGTTTAACGAGATCTGTATGATAATTTGGTCCTTATGGCAATTTAAGTCGATCTCATAGCGGTCGTTTTTATGGAGACTACGTCTGAACATGGACCGATTTCAATAGCATTCGGCACATGGAGCTTATATACCAAATTTCATCAAAATATATTAAAATTTGCGACCTGTAGTTTGGTCTACATGGACAGACAGACGGTCGGATGGATGGACGGAGTGACGGACGGACGGAAGGACGGATATCCCTAAATCGACTCAAAAATGATTCTCAGTCGATCGGTATAATAAAAGAGAGGTTCAGGTCAAAAACTTTTGGTAGTTATAAACTTCAGCACAAACTCATTATATTCTGACCACTCAGTAACCCTGACCCCGATATTTATCTTATCTATAATATTAATAGGCTAGGCAATTTCTTGTGACTGATGTTTTGTTCTACCGTTTTATCCCGATTTTGGCCAAACGTATATTATTTGAAAGGTATTTCTTTTTAGCCGATTTGCATTTTGAGTAAATTGCATTTAAAGTTGCTACTAACACATACATAAAATTATACAATGCTATGTGTGTGTTTATTAAATTTGTTAATGTGTTTGTAATAAAAATGGGTTTGTTTTTTGTGTTGATTTGTGAATTGGCTTTAATTGATTAGCATATCTTTAGGGTCTTTATTTAATGAAAAAATAAAATTTTCTAGAATTTGCGCTCGAATTTCGAGGGCTGGAATCTGGTAGTATATAAAAATGGAGTTGTGTATGTTTGTGTGTTTGTTTGTTTGTGGTTTATAGGAGACTACACCACTAGACCGATCGTCTTGAAATTTTTACAGTTGGTAACTGCCTATCCGGAAGGAAAAATAGACTATATTTTTTTTGATTTTTCAAGTGGGCGTGCCACCTCCCATACAAAGTGAATTTTTAACATCTAAAAAATGTATTTAATATAGTATAACTGGACTACTATAATAGTGAAAGCGTTGGGACTTTGTCTGTTTTCATGACTTATTAATATGAGTAGTCTCATAAAAAATGGGCGGTACCGGACCAGAATTCGTGGCACCCCCATACAAAGTAAATATTTAATATCAAATGTCTAGATTACTGTAATAGATAAAGTCTTGGGACTTTGTGTGAGTTCATAACTTATCAACGTTAGTACTCAAAAAAAATTGGCAGAATCAGATCAGTGGGCGTGGTACCTCAAATACAAAGTAAATATATAATGTCATGTATACGAAGTACTGTAATAGTGAAAGCCGTGGAACTTTGTCTGAGTTCATGAGTTATTAATGTGAGTAGTCTTCTAAAAATGGGCGGGATCGGACCAGTGGGCGTGTCGCCTCCCATACAAAGTAAGTATTTAATATATAACGTAACTGGAGTACTATAATAATGAAAGTCTTGCGACTTTGTTCGAGTTCATAAGTTATTAGTGTGAGTAGTTGCCCAAAAAATGGGCGGAATCAGACTAATGGGCGTGGCACCTCCTATACAAAACAATAGTTTCCTACAAAACGTATTGCCCACTTTTTATTTCGTTACGAGGGGTCTAGCGAAGCGCTTTGGGTTACTGATAGTATTTATATAAAGAGAAGGAATAATTCCATTGTACCAACTACTCGTAAATGTCACAATTATAACAATTTTATTTGTATAAAGTAGCAGATCTCAGCCCTCGAAGTTCGAGTGCAAATTCAAGAAAATTTTATTTTTTCATTTAATAAAGATTCTGATAGTATGCTAATCAATTTTAGCTAATTCACGATTCAACACTTCTTAAATATCGGTTTATGTTCAAAATTATTTTATCATTGTGAATGAAGAAAACAAACTAAAAAAAAATTAATAAATTTAATAAATACACATATAAGATTGCATTACTTTTTGTATGTGTTGGTAACAACTTTAGATGCATTTTACTAAAAAAAAAATGTAAAAATTTAACAATCAGTTTATCTGGTGGACAGCTAAAAAGAAATACCTTTCCAATGATATACGTTTGTTCAAGATCAGGAGAAAATTGTGGAACAAATCATCGGTCACAAGAAATCGCTTTACGTATTAATATTATAGATAGTTTATAAAATTCGATAATTCGAACAGAATAATATGATAGTACATGTTTCTAACAAATTTTGGTTGAGAACAAATTCGGTTAAAACATCGGATCCATTTTCTTTGTGTAATGACGAAAATGAGTTGGAAAATACACAATTTGTTTTCAATATTTTTAATAATTACAACAAAATAACTACATATATAAACTATTTATCACATTTACAGCTTTATGAAGAACTATTTAATGGTTTTAAACCTATTACACATTTAAACCTATTAAAACTTAAAATTTTTATATTTTAGGGAATAACGTAAAAGCAAAATATCGAAAGTTGGCGGATTTTCTAAACCAAATAAATGAGATTTATTATGATAAAAAAAACATGTCGATCTATGAATTATATCTTTTTTTTATCACATGTTCAAATTTATTTTTCTCCATATACGTTATAAAATATACGCAATGAGATATTTGCAATAAAAACCATTCACCAAAACTCGTCTGACACAATTTGATAATTTTGAGAGGAAAAATTGTTCCACACATTTTGTTCCGGTCTTTTTAACAACATTTTAAAAGACATTAAACATTATAACAGCTATAAATAACTTAAGAATAAACATAATAAAATATAATTTGCATAAGCATTTTGTGAAGTTGTTTAAACCCCTTTTATCGGTGAAGTGTTTACGAAATATTTAACGCTGCAAGTACTAACTCACATTGAATAAACATTTCGTTTTCCATATCAACGTGAATAATTCAAAATTGTATTTGTATTCCTGTTAAGTATTTAATATTGTCTGTTTGTTTGTTGTCTTACTTCTTTTGCAAAATTCAATATCCTTTTGTTACTCCTATCTTAGCAAAAGCTCTTCCCCATCATCACCAGAACTTAACAGGAATATGAAATTTGATTTGATTTTATTTTACAGTTGAATCCACCACCATTTCTTAAATATAACTTTATTTCCTTTTTAAAATGTTTCCTGGCATTGGCGCTTAGAAACAACAATAACTTTTTATAGCTTGTAAAAATTTTCTTCAGAACAAAAAGCAAACTCCCTTTTTTCTCGAGGTTTTCAAACATACGAGTATCTCGGTTTTCGTTAGCAGGAAACAACTTTCTACATACATTCTTCTCGCTGATTTAGATGATCCAAGGAAAGGTAAAGAAAGAGTTAAGGGTTGATTGTTTGTTTTTTGTTTAACAACTTTAATGTTTATTTATTTTTATTGTCTACATCGCATGCATGTATTTTAGTTTTATTATTTATATTGTCAGCTTATATTTTGCGACGTTTTTTTTTACTTTTTATGAAAATAACATTATGTTTTTATTTTATTTATGTTATGCTATTTCAATTTATTCCCATAAGGAACGACATTTTTGTTCTTGAAGTTATTGTTTAAGAAATTGCGTATAAATTTTATTCTATTCACTTGGCCGTAAATTGATTTTCATTCACATGTATTGAATGGAATACAAGTACAGAGTGAACTCGCTTTTAGCAACTCCTCGATTATCGTAAAAAACTATTTCAATGTGTAGTGAGAGTGTAGATAAAATACAGTTGAAAAAAATATGTATTTTATATGAAATTTCATTACACAAAAACAAAATAGTGTTGTGACAATCGAGAAAGGGCTTATAACGGGGATGTTGTTTAGTGAGGTCGTACTGTAGATATTTATTGGTTTTTAAAATGTTATAAAAATTTAATTTCTGTATTTCTAAAAGCTTTATAAAATATTTTTTTTTTAATTTAGATTTAAAAAAAGGTAAACGTAACAAGTAACATTTTGTGTAATAAATTATTGATTTCTCCAAAATAATTCGAGTGAACAAAATTAGTTACTAAAAGGAAGAGAAAAAAATTAAACTTTATGGTTTGTAAATCATTTTAGAATATTGCAATTTCTCAAAAGAAATATTGAGGCTTATTATAACATAAAGTAAATTTTCCAGAATTTGGCCATTTTTAAAGAAAATGTTCTCTTTAAGAAAAATCCTTATTTAAGAAAAGTATATTTTTTAAGAAAATTTACTTTAAAAAAATGTTATTCCTAAGAAAGTATATTTTTTAAAAAAAGTACTTCATGAGGAAAAGATAAATTAAAAGAAAATGTACTTAAAAAAATTGTGGTTTTTAAGCAAACGTTCTTCGACAAAAGACACTTCTAAGGAAAATGTAATATTTTGCGGCAAGCCATTTTTGTAAAAAGAAAATGTATCCTTTAGGAAGTTATTCTTACTTCGGAAAAGTAACCTTTTTTGAGAAAAACTACTTTTTAAGAAAATGTAATTTATTAAGAAAAGTCGTAGAATTAAGCTTAGCATTTCCTTTCTGCTCATTTCATTCCATGGCGACCTTGACTCCAATTACTTATTAAGTAAAATTCAAATTAATATTCTATCGAAACCTATAAGAAACTTTAAGCTCTTAAATATTAATTATTTTCGGTTTAATTATGCTTATAATGATCCATTTCGCCGGTTTTGTGAACAATTTAATGGAATTTACCACATCGTCGATTTATTCGAAAATGAAGAATCTTTGAAACGTAAAATTATTCTATTTATATATAACAAAATTGTTATTATTTTGTTTGTTATATCTATAGACTTTAAATAAATAAATAAAAAAAAAAATAGTTCTTTATAAAGAAGTACTTTTTAAGAAAATATAATTTTTTACGAAAGGGATCTGCTTTTAAGAAAAGCTCTTTTAAGAAAAAGAATTTTGAAAGAAAATTAATAATTTTAAGAAAAAGTGATTTTTAAAGAAAATACACTTTTGTAATAAAATATAAGCAAATGTGTTTTCTTAAGAAAAGTATTTTTTAAGAAGAGGTACTTTTTGAATAAAAGGTACTTTTGAAGAAAAGATTCCTATTTAAAAATTATACTTTTTAAGAAACAGTAGTTTTGTAAGAAACGGTTGCCTTTAAAAAAATTTTACTTCTTATGATATGATATTTTTCTAAGAAAAAGTACTCTTTTAATAAATTATACTTTTTTGGAGAAAAGGTTCTTTTTTTAAGACTATATAAATATTTATAAGAAGGTACTTTTTTAAGAAAAGGTACTTTTTTTTTTTTTTTAAAAGAAAAGTAACATTTTTTGAGAAAATATTGTTTTTAAGAAAAATTACTTTTTAAGAAAAAGTACTTTTAAGAAAAGGTATTTTTTTAAGAAAAGGCACTTTTTTTAAGAAAAGATGATTTTTTAAGAAACGTATATGCTTTACAGAGGTACATTTATAAGAAAAATTACTTTTTTAAGGGCCTTTTTTAAGTAAGAGACTTGTTTTTAACGAAAGGTACTTTTTTAAGAAGAGATATTCTTAAGAACTGTAGAACTTAAGAAAAAGTACTCTTTTAATAAATTATAATTTTTTAGAGAAAAGGTTCTTTTTTTAAGACTATATAAATATTTATGAGAAGGTACTTTTTTTAAGAAAAGTAACTTTTTTTAAGAAAATATTCTTTTTAAGAAAAATTACTTTTTCAGAAAAAGTACTTTTTAAGAAAAGGTTTTTTTTAAGAAAAGGCACTTTTTTAAGAAAAGATGATTTTTGAAGAAAAGTATTTACTTTACAGAGGTACATTTATAAGAAAAATTATTTTTTTGAAAAGGGCCTTTTTTAAGTAAGAGACTTTTTTTTAACAAGTAGGTACTTTTTTAAGAAAAGGTACTATTTTAAGCATATATACTTCTTTAGGAAAAGGTATTTTGCTAAGAGAAGATACTTTTATAAGAAAATATAGTTTTTTTTAGAAAATTACTTTTTAAGAACAGGTTCTTCTTAACCCCTTGCCTTATGACTTAATTTAAAAGAACCTTTAGTGTGGAGACTATTTAATTTTATTGCAACTCTGTGCGGGCATTATCAGTGTTAATATATTTATAAAAATAACGTTTGCTTGTTAAGTATAGAAAATTTGCTACTTCTACTTTGAAGCATTTAAATCTGTGGCGGGCATAGCCCGTCAATGTCGAATTTGGCACAGAAAATGTTTGCGGGCGACACTCATCATTTCCACTTAAGAGGTTAAGAAAAGTTCCTTTTTTTTAGAAAAGTAACGAAAGAAATGAAAGAAAGAAGTGTTGATTTTACAGCAAATATACTTTTTAAATTTTTAGAAAAGGTACCTTTTAAAGAAAATTTAATTTTTTAAGAAAAGCAATTTGTGAGGAGGTAATTTATTTAAAAGAAAATGTGCTTTTTACGTACATGTACTTTTTTTCAGAAGTAACACTTTTACGAAAAATGTACTATTTTAAGAAAAGGTACTTTTTAAAGTGTGGTACTTTTCCCAAAATATGACGATTTTTAAAGAAAAGGTACCCATTATATAATTATCCTTATTCTAGCACAGGAACTGTTTTAAGAAAGGAACTTTATGTATTTTTATCAAAAGCAAAAGGTACTTTTTTAAGAATGGGATCTTTTTTAAGAAAAGGTTCTTTTTAACGAAAAGACTCTGTAAGAAATTTTTTTTTTCTAAGAAAAATTACTATATAATATGAGGTACTTTTTTAAAGAAAATATACCTTTTTAAAAAAAAGTACTTTTATAAGAAAATATACTTCTTTAAGAATATGTAATTCTTTAAGAAAAGGTACCCTTTTAAAAAAGGCACTCTTTTAAAAAAATTTACTTTTTTAAGAAAAGGTACTTTTTAAAGACGTATAAAACCTTCTTACGAGTAGATAATTTTTTAATAATAGATACTTATTTAAGAACATACGCTTCTTTAAGGACAGCTACTATTTTAAGAAAAAAAAAAAAACTTTTTTAAGAAAAGGAAAAAATTCTTTTATAAAAAAAATTATTTTTTGAAGTGGTACTTTTTAAGAAAAGGCACGGGTTTAAGCAAAAAAAAAAAAAAAAAAAAAATTATAGACCGACTATACGATACCTTATACCATGCGCTAGGAGACCCTAAGTCTTAGGTCCAACTAATTGGATATGGAAAAAAGCATAAACCAAATATGAGTGAATTTTTATTAATTTTTTGGCTGCAGATATGAAAAAGTTCATATCGGATGCTACATTTGTACGTGGACTAGGTCGAAAAATGGACCGATCCCGATCATATTTGGTAAAGTCAGTTATATTTTGCAAAAACATATACAAATCTAATTTGAGAAAAATCTGTGCAATATTTTTGTTTTTTGGTAAATTTAAGTGAAGATCGGAAAGCAGCTTTATATGGAGGCTATAACTAAGAATTGTGCTATAGGGTTTATTTTTGGACTACTGATAAATTGAAGTAATAAACATACACAAACCCACTTTGACCGAGATCTGTGTGATAATTTGGATATTATGTAAATATAGGTCGATCTCATAGGGGTCATTTGTATAGGGACTAGGTCTGAACATGGGCCGAATTTCACTAGTTTCAATAGAGTTCATCCTGATTAAAGCTCATATAACAAATTTCGTCAAAATATGTTCATATTTACGGCCTGTAGTTTGATTAAAAGGTTTACATGAGCACACAGACGGACGGACATCGCTAAATCGACTCAGAAAGTGATTCTGAGTCGATCGGTATAATAAAAGATGGGTCCTGGTCAAATATATTTGTAAGTTACAAACATCATCACAAAGTCATTACACCCTGACCACATAGTGGTATAGGGCATAAATACTTTTTAAAGAAAAGGTACTTTTTAGAAAAAATTCTGTTTTACGAAACTGTACTTTTGGAGGAAAATGGACTTTTAAGAAAATGATGTCTTTTAGGAAAAGGTAATTTTTGAAGAAAGGGTTCTTTTAAAAAAGGACTTTTAAAGAAGTGGTGTTTTTTAAAAAGTATTCATTTTAATTAAGAAACGGTAATTTTTTAAGAAAATTTACTTATTTAAGAAACAGTTCTTGTTTAAGGATAAGTACTGTTAAAAAAGTTATATTTATGGGTAAGGCACATTTTATAAAAAAGTTATTTTTAACGAAAGGTACTTTTTAGAAAAGTTTATTTTTAAAAACGTGTCTTGATAAGAAACGGTACTTGTTAAGAAACGCTACTTTTTCTTTTTAAAGAAAATATGCTTTTATTAAGCAAAGTTAATTATAAAAAAGAGTTTCTGTATTAAGAAAATATAGTTTTTAAAGAAAATTTAATTTTTTTTGAAAGGTAGTTTTAAAAAAAATTTTATTATGTACTTAGATAGAAGGCGTACGTGGAGAAATCATATTGAAGCCAATAGGGCTTCAAAGATCAGAGTTAAGTTGGAATAAAGTTGTGTTCTACACAGCTGTCCTTAAATCAATATGGACATATCTGTGGTTTTCTGGAATAACCGCGTATGTCCATTTTTGTGAGTTTTGAGTTAACGATGCCAAATATATTAATTTTTAACGCTCTTTACATCTGTTAAACTTTTTTTAAAAAATTACTGACCATTTCTGAGTTTATTCTTTAAATAACGACGTAACTTAATTGTTTATTAAATTAATTTACAGCACTATCGACGTATGTCAACCTACGTTTGATCGCTGACAAATTATTTTCTTAGAAAACGACACATAGCGACATACGTTGTTATTAATGAAAAAAATGCAAAATAATTGTGGATTATTTTTCAGTTTATAACCACTTATAAAAACTTGTGTGTTTATTTCTGTTATTTTTTGTCACTATTATTTTTGATACGTTGTTATATTCTCATTCTAATTCCCGTTAGCTTTTTGTTGACGGAAAAGAAAATCCATTTTTCAAGCAATAACAACTTATGTCTACATGGGTGGTTGCATTGGTAGTTTTCTTGTTCAAAGAAAACGACGTTTGTCGACATAAGTTGTTTTATCTGCACACATTTTAAGTGTTATTTACTTATTGTTTTTTCGTCCTTCTCTAGGATCTATTCCTCTGAAGATTTTTGACTCAAAATTTTATATAAAGTATTTATTTCCCATAACTACAGGACTGTTAAATAAAAAGCTCTAAAAACTTTATATCGAGCCCCTAATTTCAAATATAACGTTTTTTGGATCCCCTCAACATTTTGATTTTATGACATACGCGGTTATTCTAGAAAACCACAGATATGGCATACAACTTTGAAGGACCGCAAGCAATACTTGTGCTGAAATTCTTCATATGAGTCAAAAACTTTTCGGATGATTACAGATAAACCTTGGTTGATGACAAATAACAATATTGAAGATAAAAATTAAATCAGTAGATTTAGCTCTATATATTTAGAAAGACTTAGCCATCATTCTAACGCGTTTGGAATTAGTTTATTGGATGATTATGATGAGGTTAAAAGAGTGAAAATCTGCATGTCCTTGATCTTCCATTTATAAAAAAAATAATAAATAAAAACTGTATGTAAATAATACTTATGTAAATATATATATTTTGGAATATAATTAATTGTATATACTTAAGTTTTTTATAGTATACATTTTTTGTGTGTATACATTAGGGTGGCCCTTCGTTATATGGAGGGAAAAAAGTGTGCAAACTGTCGGTCTCACCCCCTAGAAATTTTAATTTATATTCGCGAGCAATAAGCAGATAATTGCACCAAAGATATACCACAATGGATTATTTTGATTCCAGGAGCACTGAATGGTTAAATAAATACAAATTAACCGAATATTTTTCTTAAATCCTAAATAGTGGTATTAACGAGTTTAATAGAAAAACTCGTTTTAGGTCATTTTTATATCTTATATCTTTATATCTTAAAATCCAAAGCTGGCCTTGGCAAATAATGGGTTAACTTTCTCGGATTTATCCCAAATTTTTGGAACGAAACTTCTACACATTTACACTTACACAATATTTGAATTTTTTGCATAAATTGTCTTTTATTAGTTTAGGGTCATATATGACCCCAATTCAAAAAGGGTTAATGGAGTCATATTATTTTTTTCCGAAACCCTAGGCTATTAAGATAAAATATAACATTTAAAAGTAGAAAAGTGATAATTTTTGATACAAAGTATTTAGAAAGAGCACATTTACAGAATATTTCACAAAAATCCAATTTTTCTCGAAATCCGCAAAAATAAAATCCTTGTCAAAAAAATTGTGATAAAGGGATTTACTTAAAAATTCACGGAGTTAATCTGCAACATGTATTTAATAAAACCCTAAAGTGATAGATCCAGTTTTTTAAATTTTGTTTATGAAAATTTTTTCAAACTTGAAAAAGGAGTTTTAAAAATTTTATCAAAAAAATTTCCAATTTTCGGTCTCAATGCGCAATAGGTTAAAAACGTGGTAATAAAACAATACTTCATATCTGAGTACTTATAAGTATAGAGACCAAAAAAGAATGATGGCTTTAATCAATTTCTCAAAGTTGAAAAAAATGCCATCAAATTTCATGACCTAGTTTTTTTTGGCACAAAAGTGGTCTGGGGCATTTGCTATTTCTTGGCGATGTTTTATTCGATTTTGAAGTTTTATAGCCTTTTGAAGGGATAATTTAATACTTATCCTGAATTATATAACGGCTTGTCCGAAAAATTAAACTATAGAACGAAATTTTCGTAAAATCTGAAAAAAAGTCATATTTTCCCCATATAAACAAACTTGAAATTTTCAATCGCTTTGCGCCACGACTAAACGTTTTTTGATTAGCCCAAAACTTTGTATTTCTCAGTTTTTTTGCTATTCGCATATTTCTAGGGGGTGAGACCGACAGTTTGAACGCTTTTTTTATTAAGGGCCACCCTAGTATACATACATACATATGTATGGATGTTTTAATCTCCTTGGGAATTGGGAATGTGCTGATAAAAATTGATGTAATTTGCTTATTTGATTTTTTTTAGATAGATCGATATTTTTTCTTTATTTAAACATATATATAGGTAATATAAACATAAATAAGGAATGGGATATAGTTAATAACAATGACTTAAAGTTGTCTGTTATTGTATACATACATATTTTTAACAAATTGTGTATTTTTAAGTTAATCTATAATATTAATGGGCTAGCCAATTTCTTGTTACCGATGTTTTGTTCTACCGTTTTATTCCGATTTTGACGAAACGTATATTATTTGAAAGGTATTTCTTTTTAGCTGTTCACCAGATTTACAGATTTTTAAATTTTTTCCTTTATTTTGAGTAAAGCATTTAAAGTTGCTATTATCACATACATAAAATTATACAATGCTATGTGTGTGTTTATTAAATTTGTTAATGTGTTTGTAATAAAAGTTAGTTTGTTTTTTTGTGTTGATTTGTGAATTGGCTATAATTGATTAGCATACCTTTAGGGTCTTTATTTAATGAAAAAATAAAATTTGCTAGATTTTGCACTCGAATTTCGAGGGCTGGAATCTGCTAGTTCACATAAATTCATTTATTATCATCTTTCTATACTTTAATGCATTATTTACATAGTTATATAATCTTCTCCACCCATTTGGCGTTTCACCGTTTAAAATATTTATTAATTCGTTTTGATTTAAAAAGAGTTTTCCTAAATATCTTATTTTGAATTCTCTGAGTATGGGGCATTTTGAACTAAGGTTTCATCTTCTCTCATGTTACAAAGGTTGCATGTTTTATTTGCCGTATTATCGAAGGAATTTCCATTTATGGGTAAAATATCACACCTGTTTTTAAAAATTTTTGTGATCTGTGGTAAAGTCAATTCATTATTAATATAATTAACAGCTGAACTATGGTTTAGATATTAGTAAAATCGATTTCTGATTTGAACACAGCTTTTTCGTATATTTGAGTAATCTTTTTTAGTTTTAGTTTTTGTGGCAGCAACGTACCTCTCCGAGACCATTCTTCAGCTGTAATATCATTTTCAAAACGTATGTTAAACTTATTTCCCATTTTATTCATTTGATCCGCCCAGAATATGTTTCTTCTCGGTATTATTAAGGATAATTTATGGGGAAGTCTGTTTTGGCTATATTCATAAATAGTTTTAATTACGTAGTTCATATGAAGGTTCAGTGTATAAAAATAGAATAATTCGGTGTAAAATCCGGCAGTTTTAAAATTCTTTTTAAAAAGTTCCTCTGCAAGGCATCTACTTCATCAAATAGCCACCATCCCCAAATCTGAGCAGCATATGACTGTATGGATCTACATACCGACTTAAAAAGTTTCCATTTTACTTCTAATGTTATATAATTTTTGTTCAAAAAACTACTCCAAGTGGCGTTAATGCTATTTTTAGCGGAGATATTTCTCTTTTTAAGGTGTTTTTTAAAAACCATTTGAGGTGTTAAGATTACACCTAAATAGTTATATTCACTTACTATTTCCATAAATTGTTTTCTATATTTTAGTTTTTCATGAGCTGAAAGCCGGCCACCTTTTCTAAAAATCATCATCCGAGACTTCACCAAATTAAGTTCCATATTCCACTGGTCAAAATATAACTCCAAATTTTTGACCATAGCTTGCATAACTTTTATGTCATCTGTCAATAGTACAATATCGTCTGCATATAATAGTAAGCGCACATTAACACCATCAATAATTAAACCTCGATCTAAATTTTCATGAAGGTCATTCAGATAAAGAGTAAATAACCAAGGTGATAGAAGACACCCTTGCTTAACACCAATATATGTTTCAAATGATTTTGATAATTCGTTACCTGTCCAAACAGCTGATTTTGTGTGACTATATATATTCCGTATCAAATCAACAACTTTTGTAGAAATTCCTAGTACTTCCAGCTTGTACATTAAGGCAGCTCTCGGAACTCTATCGAAGGCAGCTTTGAAATCTACAAAGAAGGCGTATGATTTTTCTTTTCGTTGAAATTGCAATGAACTATAGACGCTAAATTAAATATGTTATCAACTGTAGATATTGTGATTTTAAACCCAATTTATTAATCTCGATTGAAGAATTCCCATTAGTACCTTAGCCCCACAATTCATAAATGAGTTCCTCTGTAGTTACAAGGATTATTTATATCTCTATTTATGTGAATCGGAAATACTATACTTTCCATAAACTCTTCTCCAACTCTGCCTGTTTCAAAAGTGATATTAAAAGATTTAACCAATTAATTTAAAAATTCTACTGTTTCATTTTTAAAAATTTCATAGGGAATTCTATCAGCCCCTGGTGCTTTGTTAGGTTTAGTAACCTGCAGGACATTTTTTAATTCTTCTGTTGTTATGTCTTTGTCCAAGTCATCATCTCTATGCCACATTGATGCATAATGTATATCATTAGTTATTTGCTTATTATTGCAAAATAGATTGGAAATAAATTAATGAAAAAAAAAAAGATTTTTATTTTCAATTTCTCGATATCAAATCACAATAATTTTTTGAAATTCAAGGAACTAATTTTTCTGAAACTTTAGTTAGCCATTTATAAAATTTACGCTTACACCTTCATTTTCATAACTGGTGTGAATACTCTTATTATTAAAACAACTCGAAATAGAAAAAAAAAATGAATAAAATACGACTACAGTAAGATAATAAATTTAATATAAAAAAATTAATAGAATTTATTTTAAAATAATGTAATTACCATAATGATTTATTAAACAAACGGTTGCTGACGGTTGCCAGACACATTCACAACCGGCAGGGTTTAATAAAATAAAAAAGTAATATAACAACAAGACAATTCTACAAATACAAATAACGTATTTTAACTACTGGAAGTGGGTGTTGCATATTAAATATTGAAATTTTGTGTCTAGAAAAAAACGAAGAAAAACTTAATAAGTACGTAAATTTAAATCAATTAATTAATTACAAAATCTCCAACAGCAGACATTTTAATAATTACAACAGAACAACTTTGTTTTGCAAATTGAAATACGGAGAAAAATGTCTTAAGACATTTGTGTCCATAGAGCTTAAAAAATAATAACAGAAATAATATTTCTACAAGTCACAAGAAGAACTTGCAGAAGCCATGTTGGAGCTCGGTGTGAGTAAATTATTTCAATTTCAAGGTAGTCAGTTGGACTCTGAGCTGACATTTTGTTGGAAAGAACGATTTGGGGAAATGAAACAACACTTGCTATATTTTGTTTTTTTTTGTTTGTTTTATTGTTGTTGGGTAGACATTACATTTCGTGTAAAAGTGTACAATTCTGGTTGATGAAGAAGTATATGAATGAATGATGAATGCCTGGGTGAGTGAGTGATAAAGTTGTGTGCGGAAAGTATGAATATGAAAGTTTGAGGGACAGACAGACAATCAGTCTAGGCCAACATTTATAACATTAGCAAGTCAACATAAGCTCTTGAATGGTTGAGAGAAAAAGTAATTTATATTTTATAGTCTTTGAAAAGCATCTTCTTTTATAGCCAAAATTTTAAATCTCTCTTAATTGTTTTTTGATGTGTAAGTCTGGGTTCACACAAGGCAATTTTTGTTACGCTACTTTTTTTCAATTCTCTTTTAAAGTTGCCTAAATGTTCACACAGAGAAATTTATTGCCGCTACTTTTCGTTTTCTTTTGCTTTCAAATTCTTACATTTTTGACAGTTCACTTTATTAGCTTGTATAAAAAGAATTTATTATTGGTCCAAAGTGAAAAATCTATTTGTGTGAAAAAATGGAAGTCAAAGAAAAAATCAAATAATAAAAGAAATAATAAAATAAATGATATAATAATAATTTTTCACAGCGAAGCAAAGAATAAAAAGAAATGTCAAATAATAAGCTGCAGCTAACTTCGCGTTTATAGTTACGAATTGCACAACAAAACGAGTTGCCGAGTACAAGCAACTCTCCGTACCAACTACCTCTCTTCTTTCCCCTCTCTCCTACAAATTCAAGAATTGCGCAACAAAAGTTGCCTTGTGTTAACTCGGACTAAACATCTATATGCGCAGGGGGGTAATTTTCAAAAACAGCGTAACATGTAAGCGTAACATGTGAGCGTAAGATGTGAGCGTAACATGTGAGTCGTAAGACAAAATGTGATTGTATTGGTGAAAAAATTATGATATTATGATAACATGTTTGAAATTTAAAAATGAAAAATAAAAAATGAGAAAAAAAAGAAATGAAAACTTAAAACTGACAAACGAAAAATTAAAAATTAAAAATGAAAAATAAAAAATGAAAATTTAAAAATAAAAAATGAAAAATTAAAAATGAAACATGAAAAATGAAAAACGAAAAATTTAAAATGAATAATGAAAAATGAAAAATGAAAAATAAAAAATAAAAAATTAAAAATAAAAAATGGAAAATGAAAAATAAAAAATGAAAAATAAATTAAAAATGAACAATGAAAAGAGAAAAATAAAAAATGAAATATGAAAAACAGAAAATGGATAAAGAAAAATAAAAATGAAAAATGAAAAATGAAAAACGAAAAATGAAAAAGAAAAAAGGAAAAATGAAAAACGAAAAATGAAAAATGAAAAAAAATTGAAAATGAAAAGTAAAAAATTAAGAATAAAAATGAAAAATAAAAAAATGAAAAATGAAAAATGAAAAATAAAAAATTAAAAATGAAAAATTAAAAATGAAACATGAAAAATGAAAAACGAAAAATTTAAAATGAATAATGAAAAATGAAAAATGGAAAATGAAAAATGAAAAATGAAAAATGAAAAATGAAAAATGAAAAATGAAAAATGAAAAATGAAAAATGAAAAATGAAAAATGAAAAATGAAAAATGAAAAATGAAAAATAAAAAATAAAAAATGAAAAATAAAAAATGAAAAATAAAAAATAAAAAATGAAAAATGAAAAATAAATTAAAAATGAACAATGAAAAGAGAAAAATAAAAAATGAAATATGAAAAACAGAAAATGGATAAAGAAAAATAAAAATGAAAAATGAAAAATGAAAAACGAAAAATGAAAAAGAAAAAAGAAAAAAGGAAAAATGAAAAACGAAAAATGAAAAATGAAAAAAAATTGAAAATGAAAAGTAAAAAATAAGAATAAAAATGAAAAATAAAAAAATGAAAAATGAAAAATGAAAAATGAAAAATAAAAAATTAAAAATGAAAAATAAAAAATGAAAAACTAAAAATAAAAAATTTAAAAAAAAAAAAAAATAAAAAGGAAAAATGAAAAATAAAAAATAAAAAATGAATAATAAAAAACCTAAAAATAAAAAATGAAAAATAAAAAATTAAACATGAAAAATAAGAAATGAAAAATGAAAAACTAAAATTATAAATGAATAACGAAAAATAAAAAATGAAAAATAAAAACTTCAATATAAAAAATTAACAATAAAAAATGAAAATTAAAAAATAAAAAATGAAAAATAAAAAATGAAAAATGAAAAATAAGAAATGAAAAATGAAAAACTAAAATTAAAAATTAATAACAAAAAATAAAAAATGTAAAATAAAAAATGAAAAATAAAATCTTGAATATAAAAAATTAACAATAAAAAATGAAAATTAAAAAATAAAAAATGAAAAATAAAAAATGAAAAATGAAAAATAAAAATTGGAAAATGAAAAATGAAAAAAAAAAAAAATGAAAAATTAAAATAAAAAATAAAAAATGAAAAATAAAAAATGAAAAATTAAAAATAAAAAATGAAAAATTAAAAATAAAAAATGAGAAATTAAAAATTAAAAAAAAAATTAAAAATGAAAAATGAAAAACGAAAAATTAAAAATAAAAAATAAAAACGAAAAATTAAAAATTAACCGGTTAAAATAATAATTAATAATAAATATTTTTATATTAACAGAGCTCCTGCAGTTGATAGCTATAAGTGATACCCTTTCTGTTTGATTTTAAGAAAGTGCTATAAAAAATCTTTAATTACTAGATGTTTACACATCTCCCCTGCGATCGGACTCACATGATTTTTTTTATGGTGAAAATATAAGAAATAATTTTTGAATTTTGGAGTATTTAATTTGTAATACTTCTGCTCCTTTCTAATATTTCAGAATTATACATTATAAAAACTAAAAACAAAAACATAAATCAACCCTGCCCAGTAAAGTTATATTTAATATAAGAGAATTTTTTAAGAAACTCAAGAATGTTACACGAACATATCAAGGAAATAATCAGAGATCTAGAAAATGGTTTTAACTTGAAAATATATTTTTTGTAGAAGGTGGTTGCTGTGGCTGATTTGTAGTATGATGACGATGATGATGATGATGATATTTTGTTGGCCAACTTTACCAGTTTGTTGAAAAATTCTTTTACAATTATTTTATTTTTTATTTTTTGGGTGACGGAAAAGGGGGGAGGGGAAATTAAAAGGGGATGAGTACAATTATTACTTTTTTTTTAAATGTTTTATGTGCAAGGATGTGATTATTAAATACAGGAAATAAGCACAAAACGTGTGCATTTTCTAACATTGCTTTATATCCTGTGTGCGTGTGTGAGTGAACGTGTCTATTAAATGTAACAATTGCATAAAGAGGGGTAGTTTCACAAATAAATCGTAGAAAAAAAAATTCACAAAAAAAGAATTAATCTAAAACATAAGACGTATGTTACAGCAAACTTGTCATTTAAAGGACTCCGGTAAAAAAAAAAAATAAAAAATTTTTCAAAAAGTATGAGACCATTTTTTCCAGCAAAAAAAAAGCAATTACTTTTTGATTTCGTAAGCAGTTGTATAAGGAACAGAGACAGATAGTGAGGAAAACCAAAAAAGTCAAGACTAAGTTGACATCTCAAACAGAGCTCTGTTCGAATAGAGAAATGAAAGAATGATATGCAAAATTAAAAACTTGGTAATTACCTGCCAGATATTTCCAGAGAAATATTCTGGAAAAATGTTATACGAAGGAATGTTGCTAAGATACAATACGAGTATGTGTATATATTTGGTACACAACATATTGTCTTCTTTTCTTTTTATCACGATGGTAGACAAACAGAAACAAATTTGATTGTATTAAAAATAAAAAAGACACAAATTATACGCATTATGACAAAATAATGGAACAGTGAAAAACGAATGGCAGATAAATAATGAAAACAAAAAAGTATTTATGTGAGAAGAAAAGTTCTAGTCTCCTAAAAAAAATAAAACAGATTAAAAAAAAATGACAAAACTTGTCATAGAGGATGAAGGATGTTCTATTGTTTACAATATATAAGGATAAAATATAAAATTTTCTCTATAGTAAAAGGTTTGCATCAAATATAATAAAAAAAACTTAAATCCTTAAATAACAAAAAATTCTCAAATCAAAATTCTAGATCCAAATTTAATATAAGTTTATACTTTTTTAAAAACTAAAATCAATATTCATGAGAATGTTGAAACAGTCAACAGCTTAAGTTAAATATTGTAAAAATATTTCAAAAATTTTTACTTTATAATCTTATGCAATCGCTGAAATAAATTGTAAACAAATTAAAAATTCCAACAATGTCTAAATAATGAACAATTAATTATTTATAAGATTCTAAAATTAATTATTTATTATTCTAGACAACATCTAAATCATTTATATTGCAACAATTTTACTTGAAGTACAGTTATGTTGAATAAATTAATATTGACAAAAGGCAATACGTATTTCAATCGTTGACGCATTGTTAAAATATTGATAACAACTAGCAGATTCCAGCCCTCGAAATTCGAGTGCAAATTCTAGGAAATTTTATTTTTTCATTAAATAAAGACCCTAAAGGTATGCTAATCAATTATAGCCAATTCACAAATCAACACAAAAACAAACTCATTTTTATTACAAACACATTAACAAATTTAATAAACACACACATAGCATAGTATAATTTTATGTATGTGTTAGTAGCAACTTAAAATGCAATTTACTCAAAATTAAGGAAAAAAATTAAAAATCTGTAAATCTGCAAAACAGCTAAAAAGAAAGACCTTTCAAATAATATACGTTTGGTCAAAATCGGATAAAACGGTAGAACAAAACATCGGTCACAAGAAATCGCCTAGCCTATTAATATTGTAGATAAATCAATATTGACAAAAAAATCAATAAGTATTTCAATTGTTGACGCATTGTTAAAACCGTATGAAAAAAATCAATATATCTAAAAATACATCATGTAAAAATGTTTTGCCATGAAGAAAATTGCAATATTTATTCAAATATTTAAGAATGATGAAATATTAAAAAAAATTTCCAATATAAAAAATTAGGTAAACAATGTAAATTTTTTTACGTTATGTAGAAATTTGAAATTTTTTCGAAATATTGAAAAAAATTACAATATAATGAATTGTTGACATTATGTAAACAATGTAAATTGTAAACAACGTAAATTGTTTACATTATGCAGAAAACTAAATTATTTTTAGAAACATTTTATAATAATGAAATATTAAAAATTGACAATTTGACAAATTTTTGACAAAATGTAAACAATATAAGTTTTTTACATCATTTAGAAAACAATTTTTTTTATAATAATTTAAAATATAGCAATTTGTTGACTTTACGTAAACAATGTCAATCCAACAATGTTAATCCATATTGCAGAATTTTTCAATCTGCCATATTGTTGACACTATGTAAACAATGTAAATTTTGACATCATTTTAAAACAGTTGTGAATGATGAAATATTGACAATAAATTTTCGACAATATGTAAACAATGTAAATTTTTTACATCACACAGTAAAATGCAGTTCATATCCAAATATTGGAAAATGATTTAATATTTAATAATTTTAGATCTGACAAATAGTTGACATTTAGTACAACTTCTATACATTTTGCAGAAAATTTTTAATATTTTTTCAAACATTTTTGAATAATAAAATATTTCGATATTTGCAATGTAACGAATGGTTGACTTAAGTTACATCATGTAATATTTTTCATCATGTAGAAAATTTTAATTTTTATTTAAACATTTCAGAATGATAAAATATTGGAAAAATTTACAATATAAGGTGCTATGTAAACAATGTACATTTTTAACGTCATGTAGAAAATTAAATTTTTTTTCCAAACATTTGAGAATGATGAAATATCGGAAAAATTTGCGTTATAAGGAATTGTTGACATTAAGTAAACAATGTAAATTGTTTACATTATAGTTTCTACAAATATTTGAGAATGATGAAATATTGAAAAATTTATAATTTTACAAATTTTCGGGAAAATGTAAACAATATAAATTTTTTACATCTTCCAAGTGGTGATTTTGTACAATCATCTTCTATACATTTTGTAGAAAATTTTTAATATTTTTTCAAACATTTTTGAATAATAAAATATTTCGATATTTGCAATGTAACGAATTGTTGACTTAAGTTACATCATGTAATATTTTCCATTATGTAGAAAATTTTAATTTTTATTTGAGCATTTCAGAATGCTAAAATATTGAAAAAATTGACAATATAAGGAGCTATGTAAACAATGTACATTTTTTACGTCATGTAGAAAATGAAATTTTTTTCCAAACATTTGAGAATGATGAAATATTGGAAAAATTTGCATTATAAGGAATTGGTGACATTATGTAAGCAATGTAAATTGTTTATGTTATTGTTTTTACAAATATTTGAGAATGATGAAATTTTGAAAAATATATAATTTCACAAATTTTCAACAAAATGTAAACAATATAAATTTTTACATCTTCCAAGTGATGATTTTTTACAATCATTGAATATATGGATATATTAAGGTATTTAAAATATAACGATTTATTGATTTCATGTAAACAATATCACATTTGTGCATCATATTGAATGTTTAAATTTTAAAATAAATTTTAGAGAATGTTTATTAGTGAGTAATTTTCAATCTTACAAATTATTAACATTATGTAATAAACAATGTAAATTTTTTACAGCATAAAGAAAATTGAATTTTATTACTAACTTTTGAGAATGATGAGATTGTGACAAATAAACAGTAAACAATGTAATGTTTTAAAAGCATTCAGAAAACTGCAATGTATATTCAATTAATGGAAAATGATTTAATATTTAGATATTTTTGATCTAAAAATTTGTTAACATTAATAATGTAGAAAATTTTTATATTTATTCAAACAATTTGGAATTTTTAAATATTCAGATATATGCAATATAATGTATTGTTGACTTTAGGTACATCATGTATAGAATTTAAGTATAAAATTCATTTTATTTTTTAACATTTGAGAATGATGAAATATTGAAAAAAATTAGAAAATTGTTTTTCTAAACATTTGAATGTAAATTGTTTACATTATGCAGAAAACTAAATTCTTCTGACAAATATTTCAGAATGATGAAATATTGAAGAATTTACAATTATCAAAATTTTCGGCAAATGTTAACAATATAAATTTTTACATCATTTAGAAACTTATTAATTTTTAATCATTTGAGAATTAGGAAATTTCGAGAAGTATTAAATATAATGATATGTTGACTTTATGTAAACTATGTTAATTTCGTGGATCATTTTGCAAATTAAATTATTATCTAAATACTGGTGAATGATTTATTAGTGAGAAGTTTTCGATCTGACAAATTCGAGCATACGATCATGGATTATGATATATTGACAAATAGGCAATCTTAGAAATTGTTGGCATTATGTAAACAATGTAAATTTTTTACAAGATTTAATATTTAGTAATTTTAGATCAGGTAAATTGTTTACAACTTATTGAAATTATGTAAACAATATTAATTTTTATTTGAATCATTTGAGAGTGTTTAAATATTGAAAAAATTTACAATATAAAGAATTGTTTACATTATGTAAACAATATACATTTTTGATAGAATATAACTTTTTTTGTAAACATTTGAGAATGTTGAAATACTTAGAAAATTATAGTATGTAATTGTTGACCTTATGTAAACAATGTAAATTTTTAATATTATGAAAAAATTTTTTTTTTAGAAACATTTGGGAATAATGAAATATTGAAAAAAATTTACAATATAATAAATTGTTGACATAATGTAAACAAGGTAGAAAACTTTAAATGTTTTTATATACATTTGAGAATGATGAAATATTGGAAAATTTACAAAATAAAGAATTGTTGACAAAAATGTAAATAATATACATTTTTACATAATTTAGGAAAATTATTTTTCGTTTTACAATCATTTGGAAATTGGAAAAATTTAGAAATTTTCAATAAAACGAATTGTTGTCAATATGTAAACAATGTAAATGTGATCTTTCAATCAATATTGAAGAATGGTGAAATATTTAGTAATTTACAACATGACAAATTGTTGACATAATGTTAATAATGTAAACTTTTTTACATCATGGAAGGAATAAAAATTGTAATTCAAACATTTAAAATATATTTTTACAAATTAATGACATAATTTAAACAATAAATAAATTATTTTACATCGTGCAGCAAATTCTTATTTTTACCAAAAAACTTTTTAAAATGATGAAATATTTATGTAGAAAATTTCTTTTTTTTACAAACATTTCAGAAGAATGAACTATTAAGAAATTTATAAACTGAAAAATTGTTGACGTTATGTACATGTTACTTTGTTTTGCATGATGTGGATAATTTTTTTTTTTTTGGCAAACATTACGATCCGAATAATGGTTGTTATTATATAAATAATCAAATTAAATCATAAAAATACTATTATAAAGCAAAGTATTTAAAATAAATAACGTGCAAGCAATGAGAAATATATTTAAGTTATACATTGAAGTATTTTAAAATAAAAACATTGATCAATAGTTGACATTATGTATAAAATATTAGTTATTCCACAAATTAATAACATATGTAAAGAACAACAAAAAAACATACATATAATAACATATATATGGAACTAAAAATTTTATCAATTGTTTACATTACGTAAGTGAAGGAAAATATGTGTTTTAAAAGTCAAATTCATGTTATTAACATTTTTCTATTAGAAAATTGGTTAATAGATATTTTTAAATTGTTGACATTATGTAAACAATGGAAAAATTTCATGTAAAGAATTCAATATTTTCGAGTAAAATTTTTAAGACAATAAATCAATAAATAATTAATTTTATTAACATTTTTCTATTAGAAAATTGGTTAATAGCAATTTTTAAATTGTTGACATTATGTAAACAATGGAAAAATTTCATGTAAAGAGTTCAATATTTTTGAGTAAAATTTTTAATACAATAAATCAATAAATAATTCATTTTATTAACATTTTTCTATTAGAAAATTGGTTAATAGCAAGTTTTAAATTGTTGACATTATGTAAACAATGGAAAAATTTCATGTAAAGAATTCAATATAATTGAGTAAAAATTTTAATACAATAAATCAATAAATAATTAATTTTATTAACGTTTTTCTATTAGAAAATTGGTTAATAGCAATTTTTAAATTGTTGACATTATGTAAACAATGGAAAAATTTCATGAAAATAAAAGCTTTATAAATCAACTTAAACTTGCATTAAATCAAATACATAAAATATTAAAAAAAAGTTAAAAATCTACTAAAATGAATAATTAATTGATAACGTTTTTTTATAGTATGAGTATTGAACATTTTTGACATAAGAAAAACTTGTAATTAAGCTTACATCCAGCAAAAATCTATTTTAAACTATTACTAAATAAAATTGACTCTTTGTACATGGTTTACATTATTTCCAATCAAGGATTTCTTTACCAAAAACTAATAAAGTGAACTGAATTGAAAAAAAGATTGACATTTAATATTCGTGTAAAGAATTAAATTATGTTTAGACGAAATTATATTTATTTTGTTGCCTTTGGGTTTATTTAAATAACAGGGTTCTAAGAGTAGAATAATTTTGCAAAATGGTTTTATGAGAAATTTTACACATTTGCAGAACACTTAAAGACAATTTTTAATATTTTACATAATGTAAATGTTTGTAAATATAAGTGGAATTTTGTTTAATTGTACTTCATTAAAATCTAAAAACATTATACAAAGATAATATTTAGCTCTGGACTATTAAATTTAAATTTAACAGTTTTATAATTTGAAATTTTGATAAAATTTTCAATATGACCAACATTTTACTTTACAGCTTTAATTTTTTGATTAAATTTATTTTCCGGTGCCACTTTCCTTTCCTTAAGTATGAAATGTGTAACCCTTATTTTCATATTATATTGATTATGTATTTAATTACATTTCATTAACCTTTTAGTCATTAATCATCTTGTAGCAAGATACAGAAACATATATACTAACTAATTGAATACTACATTGTGATTAATTAACAATTTTTTTTTTGGCGCGCGAGAGAGAGGAAATCTAATTAGAACAACTTTTTCAATTCAAATTCAAAGAACACATGGAGGTTTTCGACGAGTAATAAGTAGGAAATAATGCCATTGTTAGATTTAAGGCTAACTTTGTATTTAAGTCGAATATGAACAACAAATTTCAGTAGTAGGTTGTTAGGCCTTTGAAAAGGAAAATAATTAGTTTAATATCCCAGCAAAAAAAAAAATGTCTGCTCTAAAATAGTGATAGAAATTCAATTTATTTTGCTCTTCTTTCGTATATCACTGATCTAAAATAGTTTTAAATTATTTAATTTATTTAATTATTTTTTTTAAATGGTGCGTGGTAAAGAAGAAGAAAGCATATATTTCAAAAATTCATAACTGCACTGTATTCTTAATCGGACCGGTTTCTAGCATTTCAGCCTTTATCAGCGATTTATTGAACATTGTGATAATTGTTATGTTTTTAATTGAATAGATTGTTTCTATATGAAAATTTTTCTACTTAGGGCGGCCGTGAGGTTTGAACCTTCACATACACTCATACATAATTATTTTTTAATTTAAATGTTTTACCAAATTTATTATTACTAGCAGATTCGAGCGCTCGAAATTCGAGTGCAATTTCTAGGCAGTTTTATTTTTCAGCTTAGACAATTCACAAACCAACACTTTTGTGGTTTATTATTATTGTGAATGAAGATAACAAGCTCATTAATAAACACATTAACAAATTTAATAAAACACACCTGCATATGTATAATTTTATGTATGTGTTAGTAGCAACTTTAAATGCAATTTACTCAAAATAAAGGGAAAAATTTCATAATCTGTAATTCTGCAAAACAGCCAAAAAGAAATACCTTTCAAATAATATACATTTGGTCAAAATCGGGATAAAACGGTAGAACAAAACATCGGTCACAAGAGATCGCCTAGCCTATTAATATTATAGATTTATAATTAAATATTTTTATTTTAATTTAATTTACTTATATTTATTTTATAACTTAAAATTAAAAATTTTTTTTTCTCTTTACAGGTAAGATTGAAATTTTTCAACTAATTAATTTCGGTAAGATTTACAACTTAAGTCTCAAAATATATATTCAACCTTTCTTGAATTTTCTTCGAAATTTTTCTGGTTTTTATTTGATCTTATAAAAATGTTCTAAAACTTGCTTATTTGTAACAGTGTAAAATATTTCTCCTACATTGTCATAATATTAAAGATTTTATTTGCAATTAAATAAGTCGTTGTTAGCTTTTCGTATCATTAATTAATTATTCTGTCCATTTAAAATTTTATTAAAAGCCGGATTAAAATAGCATTTATTTTTCCCCTTTGGCAACGTTTCTCTTTCTTTTTATTTATCTAATAAATATACATATTGTACATATAATGAATTCAGTGATTACAAATAACAAACTCACTTTAAGTAATCATAATTATAGTAATTTGTTAGGAGAGAAGAAAAAAAATAAAGCAACAACAACACAAATATTTCAATAAAGTTATTAAAGTTATTTGCATTTTTTGCTATCAACACATTTGTCTGACTAAAATACTAAAGACTTGAACTACAAAACATGCAACTAATTCTAAGTTAACCATAAATTCAATTACATGCTTTCAATACTTAATTATATTGCTATATGTTGCTATAAAACTTTTTTGCTATTTTTTTTTATAGTTTTTTCAATGATCTGCAGTCTTGTTTATGTGCTGTCAAAGGAAAAATATATATATATTTTTTTAAAATAAATTATGCTGCAAGCGTAATAAGATTACAATCATTTTACGATCATTTTTCCATATTTGATATTTGCTTTTATATAGATTTTAAACAAATCGTTCATTAAAACCATAAATTGTAAATATTTTTTTTAATTGATTTTTGGATATAAAAACTAGACTTGTCCAAAAGACAATTAAACCAGTTTAAAAAATGAACTTACTCTTTCTATTTGATTAACCCATATCCTACCATTACTTCAAAACGTTGAGTTATTTTAATTATACTTTCAGCGGTTACTTTTTTTTAGTCCCTTTAAAAATATTTGAAAGTTTCAGAAGTTTCCAAGTTCTCCGAAAAATGGAAACACAAATATACTAATAATGGCTAAATGTCGTTCAGAAGTAGAAGAAGAAAATCTGTAACTTACTAATTGTTGATGTTGATGGTCGTTTAATCGATTGTTTTGAACACTCAAATGTGGATGTGTCAAACAGGGACACTACAGAAGTTGTTATAACATGGACCGTTGGCTTTAGAAAAAAAATGTTGTTTTAATTATACTTAATTGTTGTTTTTTATTTTGGATAATTATACCTACCACACCAAAATGCAGAGGGTATGTCATTCGGTTTGTACTAATTAGAAAAATAATCTGGACGTCATAAAATAAATATATTCCTTATCATTATTACAAGCGAAATTGATATAGCGATGTCCGTCTGTCTGTCTGTAGAAATCAAACCCACGCCCTCAATTAATCAGTTGTGTTGCTAATTTTTTATGGAAATGATTCACTGACATCCTGAAGAGATTACTATTTGAAATCAATAAAATCGATTCAATAAGTCCCAATATTTTAACGAAATGTGAAAAACTCCACGTCGTATTTGTTTTAATTATAAATTTTGTAATTTGTGTGTCATACCTGTAATTTTATTGTTGTTGTTGTATTTAGAATTTCCTAAATACAAACGTATTTCGATAGCCAAAAAAATTTAGAACCAATGCATACGGAGGCTATGGAAGTTTCTGTGAAAGTCAATGTGCAGGATATTATGGACCATACAGTAACACGATGGAAATACCTCGCGGAGGTTTTTGAAAATGATGAGGCAGTAACTGGAATCATTGGAATTAAAAATCAAATCACTAAAAAATTGGGAAAGATTTTGAATATTTTAAAATGTAAATAAAAGGTTAAATCTATAAAATATGGAGAATGTATGTAAATGTACGTAAATGTATGCACCGAAGAAATTGACGCCCGACAGTCCATAAATTATCAGTCTTTGCCAATTGGAGAGCTTTCAGGAAATTTTATAAAAAATAAAGATGCTCGAACACGTTCGAAGTATAAAGGGTGAAGCAAAATGAGGACCTCTGCAACATGTTGACAGCATCTTCCGATTCACTTATTTCATCTTTGCGGCACACAGTGGGATGGCTTCATACATTTTTGTGCAAAAAATATAAGGGCTGGTCCTAGATCATTAAAAGTTGGCACCAAACATTATATTGACTAAGTGAAGAAAAAAATGGAATTTCACCAAAATCGTTCACACCCTCCGCCCAACGCCCATACAGTCCAAATTGATTTTTTCGCATAAAATTTTTCCTATCCAAGTGAAAGTCTTCAAATTAGGTACATACACTTTTCAGAATAAACAAAAGATGCATACCAAGTTTCATTAACATCGGCCACGCCCACCGCCTACTGCCCGTACAGTCCAAATTGATTTTTTCGCATAAAATTTTTCCTATCGTATTGAAAATCTTTATATTTGGTACATACACTTTCTAGAATAAACAAAAGATGCATATCCAAATTTCCTCCCAGCGTTTATAAAAGTGAATAAGAAATCGCTTCTGAATTGCTTTTTTCACTATTTCGATTTCATTAATCGTAAGCATCGAGTTTTTTGCTTCTATAAAATCGGTTAATAGATGAACATTATTACAGCAATTAATAGTTATCTTACACAATACACTATATGGTATCGAAAATGAACTCATCTATAATATTAATAGGCTAGGCGATTTCCTGTGACCGATGTTTTGTTCTACCGTTTTATCCTGATTTTTACCAAACGTATATTATATGAAAGGTATTTCCTTTTAGCCGTTTTGCAGATTTACAAATTTTTAAATTTTTTCTTTTGTTTTGAGTAAATTGCATTTTAAGTTGCTACTAACACATACATAAAATTATACAATGCTATGTGTGTGTTTATTAAATCTGTTAATGTGTTTGTAATAAAAATGGGTTTGTGTTTTTGTGCTGATTTCTGAATTGGCTATAATTTATTAGCATCCTTTTAGGGTTTTTATTTAATGAAAAAATAAAATTTCCTAGGATTTGCACTTGAATTTCTAGGGCTGGAATCTGCTAGTTTTAATAATTATATTTAACAATTTTATAAAACAAAAATAGTTGCGTACGTTAATCGAATCATATGGTTTTGATTTTCTTATTTCGTTATGCACTTGTTTGGAATTGCTCTCAATTATTTAAAAATATTTGTTGGAATTGATAATTCCAATATCATTAAAAAGTTTAAGCCGAAGTGTATGCAACACATTTTGCTACAAACCTACGCTGCAAAATTCGTGACCTTTTTAAGAAAATTTATAAGTTTGTTAAGCGATCGGTGAAAGTCGGTGGATTTCACCCTTCATTCTGTTGCAGTAAGAAGACGGTACTAACTTCTTTTTTTTTTCAAGGCAGAGTGCAAATCCTGAATTTTATAAAGCAATGTTAATTTGCTCATATCTACTAAACTGCTTATGCAATCCATATAATTTTTTTTTTAAACAAAAAGAAGATGCTGTACTTCAATACAAACGACATTAAAATTTTGACAGGTAAAATATCTTAGATGCATAAGCTACTTAGTTGCATAAAAATTTTCATTAGTTTTGATTTTACAATATTTAAGTGACTTCACTAAAGTTTTTCCAAGACAAAACATTACTTTTTACTAAAAAAAATTATTGATCTTTCTTAATGAAACACTTGTCTATAAAACTGCATTATTGGATTTTTGAAAAGTAATTGTCGAAAAATTTCTTTTTTGCCAACAAAATACCACTATGCGGCAAGTGAAATCACGAAAAGAGTTAGAATCCAATAATTATAATTCAGAAATTGCTAGTCTATTATAAATTGTGATAATTGTTTTAAAGCAATTTGAAAAAATAAATTCAAAAAATCTTAAATTTTATTTTAAAAATCTATCCCATAAAAACAGTCTTAAAAGAAAGAGTTTAAAAATGGTTAAAAATCATGTTTTTTAGTCAACAATAAACATGATTTTTTCATGCCATTGCCTATAATATTATTATCTATAACACCGTTCTACAAAATTGAACACATGAAAAAAATTAGTATATTCTGAAAGCGGAGCAAGAAATTAAATACTCGTATATCCCACTCTTTCTAGATCAATTCGTATACATATTTCCAAAAAATGCAAATTTATATTAACACGTTCGCCCCTCAGCGTCACATATATGTGACGTGGGAGTTTTCACAAAAGCTCATGTCACATATATGTGTCACATATATAATTGTAAAATGTATTAAGCTTTTATTTCCCGGAAGTTTGTAGTAAGTAATTTTGTTGTATGTTTTAGTCTCTGTCAAGGTTTCAGATATATATGAGTGCTGCGGTTTGTGGATTCGCTAAGCAGTCATCATACCATTTCGATTTTTTCTGGTGTTCCCCAAAGTTTTTTTTATGTGATAGTTTATACGAACTAGAGAACCGTTACGCAAACGGCTTTATTGTTTTTAAATCGAAAGACAAACGGACGTACTTATGATTTCTACAAAACATAATTCTGACATGGTTAAAACAACATCAAAGAGAGAAGTAGGTACTCTCAAACCGAAAATGGTTGTTGACTACAATAAAAACATGTCAAGTATCGATCGATCTGATCAAATGGTGTCGTATTATGCGATCAATTCGCTGGTATATGAAGGTGTTTTTTCACTGATGGACATATCACTTTGGTATGTCTGCTGGATTTATAACAAAATAAATGTTGATAATCATATAACACTACTGTCATTTAGAGAAGGGATTATAAAAGCATATTTGGCTGAGACTGCAAAACAAAGATCATTCCATGAAGTAACAGCCAGTACATTTCCAGATGTAAGCACTTCAAAAAAATGATGCCGTTAGTGTACTAAAAATAAAAAGAGGCCAAGTATATATGTGGAGTCTGCAGAGACAAAGACGTTGATGTAATCGGATTATGCCCATATCCATGTTTCAAAATTTGGCACAACCAATACAGTGTATGCATATGTAATAAATAATAAAATGTTTGAATATGTAATAAAAAAATTTTTAAATTTCTGTTTTATTGATATAAATCAAACCATTTAGTGACTCATATATGTGGCACCAAGTCTTCACAAAACTCATGTCACTTATATGTGACTTTTATGTATCACATATACGTGACACGCAGTTTCTCTTAAGAAAATTGTTTAAAAAACTCATGTCACATATGTATAAGTGACACATTTTTTTGTCCGTGAGTTTTTATTGAAAGCGCGAAAAATTGGTGAGTGGCGAACGTGTTAAAAAAACAAAAAAACTAATCATACCACCCGTATTTAAATTCCACCTTTATTAAAATCCCTTACATGGCAGGATTTCCGGATATGAACTTGTATGTTGATATAGAGATGAATACATAACTAAATATTTTTGTTTTGGGTATTAACATATGTGTTTCCAAATCTTTTAATATTAAATTATGTACATAGAAAATCATAAAAGAAATTGTCATTTGCAAAAAAATTATGAAATTCATTAAATTATTAAGATAAAATTAATTATTAGGAAATTCTGGACGCTTCTTCTGTCATTTATATGAGTCCGTATTTGTTTCGCGATAAAGCAACCAACAGTACTCTGACAATATGTTTCTTATTTGTTATCCTTTTTAGTGAAAGCGTTCTCCATGTTCGTCACTAATGCTTCCTAAGTTCGATGAAAAAAAATCGAAATTGTTGTAGAGAAAGTGTATTTTAAGTAACATGTTGACTCCCATCTCTCGGTAGCTATCAATCATTTCCTTAACAATGTCCTTGTAATTGCTAGTCCTTTTCTTGCCAAGAAATTTCTCTGTAACATTTTCAAAAGCTATCCATGCCCTATTATTTTTGTTTGTTTGTGGACCATTGAACACACTTATAAAAATATAATTGAAACAAATCTCTTCAAATTTCGCATCGAATAATTTTTTAAAAAAATTTGTTTCAACATCTTAAGTGATACAATTTCTTTATTTAGTGTTCATATAAAGCTTCGAATCAGACCAAGTTTTATGTGCAAAGCAGGTTTATACTGAATTCACCTATCACAAAATTTAAACGCGTCTGCCATTCGAAATCTGTATAGGGCAAATCTTTTTTGCGACCCTCCCAAACACACAAAAACATTGATGTCGTGAATAACCTTGCTTAACTGCAGTTATTAGCGCAAAACTTTGAGATCACAACAGACTTTCCATTTTTTCTGGTTGTAATTTATGACCTCTAAAATTATTTTCATGTTTTCCTAGGTCTCCCGCATTGAGGTGCTGTTTGCAATCGGAACTGATGGGTACATGTTTCCAATATGTAAAAGTATGACCTTTAGACTCGATGTAGACGACTCAATAAAAAGTCTCCACTGATCTGGAACATGCGGTTGTCATATTTCTGTAAACAGTGCATCAATGTTCTGACAGTAGCAAAGTTTTAATTCCGCATTTTCGTGCATAATGAAATATTCATTAAATGGATTCGTCTTCACACGTTTACGACGAGCTGTAATTTTGAAATCTTCGGATACTAAATTTCATTCTTTTAAACGGGAACCTATTAATTCCGCCGTCTTTTTCGCCGGTATCGAATCAAATCATTAAAATCAGTTTGTGTCACGAAATGAGGGACTGAAGACCAAAGCTCACTAGCTGAAGGTAAAAATTCTGATGGAGACGGTTCTCTAGTCGATTGTACTTCAATTGGAATTTCATTGTGGAAATTTCTTTAAAAACCACTAAGAAATATTAAGTCAATGCAACAATTTCAGTTGTCACTATGTTTTCAAAAAGCACATTAGTTTAATTTAAAACAGCACACCTTCACTAAATCCGTTTAGTGACATTTTTAATACAAATTGATCAATGATGCACGTGTTAATATTTTCTAATAAACAAGTTGATACTACCGTTATGTTTCCTAAAAGAAAATAGAATATTTTTTATTTTTGTATGGTATTTTTTTAATTATCCCATTTACATTATTCAGTTATTCACATTTTTCGCGAAAATACGAATTGATCTAGAAAAATTGGGAGACACCGGTATTTTATTTTTCGACGTAGATTCCGAATGTAGAGGTCTTCCTCATGTGTACAAAAGTGTGTAGAACGGTACCATATGCATTTTAACTTATTGGTTCAAAAGTTATGATTTTGCAGCTAAAAAACTCAAATGGCGCCACTGTGCGCCGGCTGCGTTTTGTCTCTTATGAAGGGATCTTAATAGTTTTTCAACTCTTATAATAAAAAAATAATACACTCTTCCTTTATTTTTTTCCTTTATTTTTTAAATGCCTAAAAGAGGTACGTTAATTAAAAAATAAACTATTTTTCAATTCAAAGTTGCTGTTCAAGGCCGAGGGTTTAATGCTTCCTAATCATATTTTGTTAAACTTCAAGTTCAATTCAATTCAATGTTTTATAACTGTGACTGTGTCTATACATTGAAAATTTAAAATCATATAATATTAATTATCATATGCATAAATCTTAATAATAGCAAACAATTTTAATTGTTTTTTTTTAAACTATAAAAATAAAATAAGCATTGGAATTTTATATTTTACAATGACTGAGTGGGTATTGCATTTTGTTTTATAACTACTAATATTTGTTGAAACTGCAGTGTCATAATTAATTAATGCGAGACAAATATGAATTTAATAGCTTTTTTATTTACTTATGTCGCTTATTAACGAGCATATTTAAATAAAGACATAATTAAGCTAACATTGTTTAGAAGAAAAGGCTTCAACACCCTACGGCATAATTCATGTGACTACTAGGTTTGACTTGGAATTTGTACAATATTTGGTTGAAAGAATTGTATAGTATAGAATTATATATATCGAGGGCTTCATGGCAATAGGAGGTATTCACCATTTTTTTTAAATATTTTGCCATGACATTTCATTGTTAAGGCCGATAAAACTTGAAATTCTAAAAAATAACAGAAAAAATTAAAATTTAATCAAAAGAATTTTTTATAAGAAATATCAAATATCAAGAATAAAAAGATAATAATAAAAAAGAAAACAGAGAAATTTTATGTGTTGTTTATGAATTAATTTCGTTTTTTTTTATTTTTTTATTTTTATTATCTTTTTATTATTATTTTTTTATAACTGCTAATGAATTATTTTAGATTTTCTTAATAAATTTGGCTGAAACAATTATTGCCGTTTTTAGAGGGGTGTATCAAATTTTTCCGATCGCGAGTGGATAATGTTTTAATTTTTAGATGCACGCGTTCAAGAACATGAACTGAAAATAAAGCTGTGCTCGAACCTATTTATTGTTCATGTTCTGTTTTTTTTAGCAGTACACGTACGAGAACACGAACTTAAAATAAAGTTACACACGAACCTGTGTGGTTTATGTGTTTTCGAAACAAAAAATATGTGATAGAAACATGTTCGTGTACATAAAAAAAAATCTGAAACAGCCCTATAATAACGACAACAATTGTTTCAACCAAATTTATAAAAAAAATCTAAAATAATTCATAAGCAGTTATAAAAAAATAAAAATAAAAAGATAATAATAAAAATAAAAAAATAAAAATAAAAAGATGGTAATAAAATAGAAAACAGAGAAATTTTATATATTGTTTATGACTTAATTTCGTTTTTTCCGATCGCGAGTGGATAATGTTTCATTATTTAAATGTACGCATTGATGAACATGTTCTTTTTTTTTTTTAGCGGTACACGTGCAAGAAAACAATATTAAAATAAAGCTACACTCGAATCTGTGTAGTTTGTGTGTGTTCCAGACAAAAAACACGTGATAGAAACATTTTCGTATATATAACGAAATATTAAAATGAAACCATGACTGTGTTTCGGCACCGCACAAAATTTAGAAGCACACATAATTGATATCAATATAAATATTTGTGTTTGTTGATCTGAGCTATGTTTGTTTACATATATGTACGAGTTTTTTATTCAGTGTGTGTTTTTTTTTCTGAACTCTGCTCAAAACCCATTTCTTAATTTTTAGTAATTTTAATTTTTTTTTTTTAAATCTGTTAAATTAAAAATTTTTTTTTTTACTAAACAAATTATTCTTAACTATATCCATAAGTTGGTAACGCATCGAAAAAATTATTTACGAATCCTAGAAAGTATATATATTCTTGGTCTTATAAAAAGCGGAGTTGATATAGCGATGTCCATCTGTCCGTCTGTGGAAATCACAATCACAGATTCAAGAGGTCAGCTGGGTTACTAATTTTTAGTGAAAATCATTTATTGTTATTTAAAATCATCCAAATGGTTCAATAGCTCCGGAAATTTCATTGAAAATGTAAAAGAACTCTTAAAGAAATATGATATTTCTATGTCGTTCTTGTTGTCATTTTAAATTTTATAATTTGTCTGTTATAACTGTAATTTTTGTTATTGTTGTGGTCGTTGTGTGCATAATGAGTATGTATGTATCGTTATACTCCACGTATTAGGTTGGTATATCCACACTGTTTTTGATCCCGAAATAAATAAAAAACCGAAAATTCGAAAGAAATATAATAATAATAAATCAATAAATTTTCTTAGAAAAATACCTTTTTATTTATAAAAAATTAAATCTATAATATTAAAAGGCAAGGCGATTTCTTGTGACCTCTTCTACGCTTTTAGTTATCAACCGATTTTGACAAAAAATATACCATTTGCAAGGTATTTCTTTGCAGATTTGCAATATCTGGTAATTTTTTTGGGGATAATAATCATTTAAAGTTTCTACTAACCCATACATAAAACACATTAAACTATACAATGCTATGTGTGTGTATTTATTAAATATGTTATTGTGTTGCCCTGTTTTCAATTGTGTATTGGCTGAAATTCATTAGCATACCTTTAGGCTCTTATAAAATTTTTTATTAACCCATTATATATATAGACCTATTTATATTTTTTCTGTGTGTGTCGACAAATATATATATAGTGAAATTTAATGAATTTTATTAAAAAACTCACAATTTAAAATTCACAACTTTTTCTAATAACTCTAAATTTGAAAAATATCCATATTAAAAGTTTTTTCAATTGAACAAATTTAAAATTTTCCTAATCATCATGTTTGGATGAATTCAATATAGTTATTTTGTGAAGAAACTCTCATATCTGTACTATTAATAGGCTAGGCGTTGCTTGTGACTGATGTTTTGTTCTACCGTTTTATCTCGATTTTGACCAAACGTATATTATTTGAAAGATATTTCTTTTTAGCCGATTTGCAGATTCACAGATTTTTAAATTTTTTCCATTATTTTGAGTAAGTTGCATTTACTTAAAATTTTACAATGATATGTGTGTGTTTATTATATTTGTTAACGTGGTTGTAATAAAAATGATTTTTTTTTGTGTTGATTTGTGAATTGGCTATAATTGATTAGCATACTTTTAGGGCCTTTATTTAATGAAAAAGTAAAAATTCCTAGATTTTGCGCTCGAATTTCGAGAGCTGGAATCTGCTAGTAGTTTTAATTATGTTGAAAGCTTGTTTTATAATATTTGCCAGATTGTAATATTTTTCCTATAGAATCACCAAAAATCTAATAAAGCATAACAAAAGTTAATAAAAAATTATTTCCCGTAGACTTGACAATAAAAAAAAATTCACTAGGCCTGGCAACACTTGTTTTTAAACAGTACGCACAGCATATACTATCATGTTATTGTTAGTAACACATGCAATTATTTGACGGATAACTACTAAATCGGACTTATCAATTGATTCTTATACCCTACCTCTCCGGAGTTTAAAGTTCGATACAGTTAATCTTTCATCTTATATATCGCACCTGTACCTCTAAAGTGAGTCAACTCAAAATTTACAAATTTTCAGTAGAGGCAAAAAACGTTTTTTTAATATTTACTATAAAATTTAAAAACAGTTGTTTCATCGTAAATAATTGCGAATAATAAGTCAACTACTACAGCTACTCTTATAACACAAAGAGGGTAACAACTGTATTTTTTTTTGCGAAAGACTAGAAAAACCGATGAAATATTTTTACAGTGGATAATTATGACCACTGTGTATCGTTTTCTTGCAAAAAGTGAAAATTGAAAAATTTTGAGTTGACTCACTTTAGAGGTACAGGTGCGATATGTATATAACAGTAGCCAACAAAATTTTTGACTGGAGCAACCAAATATCTTTCCTATGCTAATTTGGTGGGCTGAATTCGAATCTGTAATTGCTTTTTCTGCATGACGTCAGGTTTTCAAAACCCAAAAAAAAAATGTTTTTATTCGTTGTTTATATAAAATATCATTAGTTTATTTAAAAATCAATGAATTTTCAAAAGAGAATGGCGTTATTTGAACGTAGTTTGTATTTTATTGGTTCGGTTTCACGTATTAGTGTCCAGCAATAGTCTCCCAGCATGCTTTTGTGATAATTTGTCAATAATTCAGCAACAATTTGTCTGTAGTTTTCACTCTTGTAATTTCCAAGAAAACTGTCCACGATGCTCTTGCAAGATTTCCCGGCTGCATATTATTTCTCCAATAAACATTGTGAGAAATTGTAATCATTCAATAGTTTCCTGATCTGAGGGCCAACAATTATGCCTTCTTTGATTTTAGCATATGAAATTTTAGGAAAAACCGCTAACAAATATTTAAGTGCTGCACCATCCTTGTCCGGAGCATTGACAAAGTTCTTTAAAAGGCCCAATTTTATGTGCAGCGGCGGAAGAAGAACGTCATTTGGATCAATTAATGGTTTATTTGAAATGTTTTGCTTTCCTGGTGAACACTCAATTCTTTTTGGCCACTGTGTTCTGGCGTAATGATGACATAGACAAAGGAAACAACAATATTTTGTGAAACCTTCTTGCATACCAGTCAACAAACCAATGACCTGGAAGAGAATAATTTTCAGTTATTTGCGATAGTCTATACGATATATACAAAGAAATTTAAATCACACACCTTAAGGTCACCACAGATCTTCCATTTATGATCGTTGTATTTGAGTAATGTCAATATTTCAGTCATTGATTCGTAATTTTCATTTGTACTAATGGCATGAGCAATTGGTATGGATGGTTTTTCATTCCCATTATTCAAAAGAAGAGCCATTAAACTGTGCTTAGAGCCATCACTAAATAATCTCCATTCAGTTTTGTCATATGGCTGGTTCTTTTTTGAAATAAACCATCAACATTAGTACAGTATAGAGTAGAGTGTTTCTTTTCAAAATATGCAGCCAATTTCTTCTATCTCTTTAGATTGTTATTTTTGTCCCAACTGCAAGATGTTTCCACTGCTGCATGCGTGAAGCTAGTAATTCTGCATCTTGCTTCGTTAAATATAAATACCGAATTAAATCATTCAGCTCAGCTTGAGTCACTAAATGGCGTTCATCATCAGCCTCATACAAACTACCACTGCTGGTGAAAGATGTTTCGGACTCACTGCTCGTAGCACTGGGAATGACTGGTAATGGATCATTTGGTGGACGTTGAACTGGTATGGAAACCGATGGGACATTCGCGTAATATTTTTTCAATTTTTCATACTGAATCCAGCAACATTTGTTAAACAGAAATAACAATCGTTTTGGTGGTTACTTGACTCTCTTCAAAGTACTGGAATTGAAAAATCGAAATAGATCTTCTTGCCATTTGACCATTTTTGTATAAAATAGTTCTGCAACTATTGCAAAACATTGTCGGTGTCCACGGTTTATGCAAGTTTCTGAAGGCAAAACCAAAATAATGTAAATATGCAAATTTTTAAGGATTCTGATATTGAATATCCTTTTTGCCAACCAAACATTCACCACACACAAAGCAACAATAGCTTGAATCAGTAGTAACACATGATCTCCCTGACATGCTTAAACGCTACCATTATGACGATTTAGAATGAATGTGGGCTTCTGTCAATTTAATAATGGTGGAATTGTAGTGTCAGTATTGAATGTTTTACAGCATGCCAGCAGGCGATAAAAAATGAACAAGATGTTACAGCCCAGTTTTTATGCCAGATTCGCATTAAGCGCACCCAGATTAGTTAAAAAACATGCTTAGTTTTTTTTTTTTAATTTGTAGATCAATGTCATCTATCTGATATTGCAGCCGCTTATGTTTTAATTTTCCAGTACAAGCCATCACTTTTTAGTACTAGCCACGTAGTTGTAGCATAGATTTATTTGTACTTTTTTTTATTTTAAAATTTTCAGCATAGCTAGTACTGATAAGAAAAAGCTAGTGCTAGTACTTACTACTATAGAAAACTACCGATTTCTTCACACGGCCCATTACTAATCTATAATATTAACAGGCAAGGCTATTTCTTGTGACCGATGTAAAAATTTTATTGCCCAACTGATTTTGACAAAAAATTCTCCATTTGAAAGGTATTTCTTTTTAGCTGTCCACCATAGTTACAGATTTGCACCGTCCTATCATTTTTTTTGGAGTATAATTAATTTAAAGTTGCTACTAACACATACAAAAAATTATGCAATGCTGTGTGTTTATTTATTATAAATATCAAAAGCCCTGTGTTGAATTATAAATTGGCTAAAATTGATTAATTATTGAGAAATTGTAGTGTTTTACAATATTGCCAGCATGCGATAAAAAATGAACAAGTCATGATAGCCAAATTTTTATGCCAGATTCGAATTCAGCGCACCCAGATTAGTTAAAAAAGATGCTTCGTTTCTGCAGTCAACTTTTTTTTTTCAAATTTGTAGACCAGTGTAATAAATGGCGAAGTTTGTTGCGGCTTCCTGTTTAACAATATTTCATTCAACATTCCTCTGTAACCAACATGTTACTTCTCAGTTTTATAGAGCTAATCAGGGCTCCCCATTACTCGAGCTTCGAGCTACTCGAGCTACTCGAGCTGCTCGAGTAGTTGATGAGCTACTCGAGCTCAACGAGTAGCTCGAGTAGTAAAAATTAGCATTTTTCATGTTTGAAAGCGTGTAAAAAGTTAAATGTTGGTATTTAGTATAACAAATGTATACTTTTTAGAATCGTACAGATACCAAGAATATCACTATTAAATTTCACTTGAATCGGAGTGTCCCACTTGCGTGGGCAAACTACTACTCGAAAAAGCTTGACGACTTTCCATACAAATGTATGAAAATATTAACTTCATAGATGTTTGACTTCATTTAAGAAAAAATTTTCCCAAAATACATGGCATGATTTTATATATTTTGAAGTCAGTTACACTGATAGATTACCCTCCTGAAATATTAAGACATTCTGATAAAAACTATGGAGTGGGCTAACTACTACTCGAAAAAATCATCAACTTTCCACTCAAATGTATGAAAATATTATCTTCGTATATGTTTGATGCCTATTTACAAAAAAATTTTTAAGAACACATGGAAAAACCTCTTAGTATTTTAATTTGAATATATGTAGAGGATATGTTTTCAAAATTTCAAAGCATTTGGACAAAAATGTTGGCGTGCGGGAACAACTACTCGAAAAAGATCGGAAATTTTGCAAAAAATGTAAAAAAATAAAAAAAAATTTTTTTAAATTTTTTCACTGCCTGTAATTGACTATATTCAGAGATTACTCGTAAAAAATTTTAAGCCATTCCGACCAAAATTGTGGGGTCGGTATAGCACTACTCGACTGATATTGACCACTTTCTATACAAATGTGTGAAAATATGCTCTTATTTGAAGTTTGATGATATTTTTCAGAAAATTTTCCACAATGACGTAATAAAAAATTATATTCGTTAGAGCTGTATATACAAAGAGAACACTTCCTTCAAGTTTCAAAGCATTCCGCCAAAAATTGAAGCTTGGAGGAACTACTACTCGACGAAAAACAAAAAAAAATATAAAAAATTTTCAAAAAAAAAAAAATGTTTTTTTCTTTCTTTTTACTGCCCGTAATTGACCTTATTCACAGATGACTCATTTCAAAAATTAAGCCATTCCGATGAAAATTGAGCTCTGGGCGAACAACTACTGGAAAAAGACCAGCCACTTTCTATACAAATGTGTGCAAATTTGCTCTTATTTCAAGTTTGATGTAACTTTAAAAAAAATTTTCCATCACGACTTCTTAAAATTTTTTACTGCTTGTAGTTGCAAATATATCAAGATAATCTTCTTAAAATTTCAAAGTATTGCGACAATAATTGTGCTGTTGGCGAACTACTACTCGAAAAAGCTCGACCACTTTCCATACAAATATATGAAAAAATACACTTCATGCAAGTTTGACATCGATTCACACAAAATATTTAAGGCACACATGGTACAAATTTATGCTTTTTAAAGTTGGAAATATGATTACATTTCGTACACGAAATTCCAAAGTAATCTGACCAAAATTGTGGCTCGGACGAACTACTACTCGAAAAAGATCAGACTCTTCCAATACAAAAGTGTGAAAATTTGCTCTTATTTCATGTTTGAGATAATTTTACAGAAAATTTTTTATAATGACATAGCCGAAAGTTATATGTTTTAGATTTAGAAATGTAAGGAGAGTATTTCTTTTAAATTTCAAGCGTTTCCGACAATAATGGTGGGGTGGACAAACTACTACTCGGAAAAGCTCGACCACTTTCCATACAAATGTATGAAAACATTCCCTTCATGGAAGTTTGACATCGATTTAAAAAAAATTTTTCAAAAGTATATGGTAAAAATTAATATTAATATAAGAGGACAAAAAAAAATTTAAAATTTTTATGGTGTTTTGGTGTTAAAAATTTTCAAAATTAAGAAGTACGTTTTTATTGCGGTTAAGAGGTCAGTAAAGCGATTATTATTTTTATTATTACCGTTTTTTGCCATGTACAACACGTGCACAAATGCGCTAAAGGAAAAACAAGCACAATTAGGTATTCCGGAACTAAAATTCTTGCAGTGCTATAAGACGAGAAGGAACTCGACGTATAACATGTTCGTTTGTGTCATCCAAAATCGTACATCTTTAATAAACTTGTTGGCGGACAGAAATGTGACTAGTCAGCGAGTTGCGGTGGATTTTGAATTATCTGAAGCTGAGTGGAGCAAAATTGAACAAATAAAAAGCGTTCCGGAACCACCATACCTTCTTACCGATATTTTGTGCTCTAACAGATCTTCGATTTCGATGGTTCGCCCAATACTAAACCACTGGATTGAAGAGTACTTAAATGATGATATAACCGACGATGATTGGACAATTTCTTTTAAAACTAACGTCAAGGCAGAATGGGAAGTCGCTTTAATTTGAAGATCTCACCAGATGTAGCAACAAGAATGTTGGCATCATTTTTCGATCCTCGTTATAAAGATATGGAGCATGAAACTCTTTTGAATCAATCCCAAATCAAAAAAGGAATTTAAGGGGCTTTTGTGTAAAGAAAAAGAATTACCAACAGAATATACAACATTTCAGCATTCTAAAATATGCGCTATCGACAAACTTTTAAAACGAACGCAGAGCACAAATGATAACCTTGACATCGAGTGGTCGAGATATCAACGTGAAAAACAAATCGAGTGGAAAGACTGTCCACTAAAATGGTGGCAGGATCGTGAAGAAAAGTACCCGAACATATCACGAATGGCCAAGAGATTCCTTTGTATCCCAGCAACTTCAGCATAATCAGAGCGGTGCTTTTATACAGCTGATAATGTTGTCACTGCTAAAAGAAGTTCGCTGAAACCATAATTTTTCAACATTCATTGTTAAAAAAATTATAAGATTTTATGTACTTAAATAAAATGAAATATTCACTAAAATAAATGTAATAACTTACATCAAACTTGAAAGAAGAGTAAATCTGCGCACACTGTATGTAAGTAGCTGAATTTTTTCGAGTAGTAGTTCGCCGCCTCCATAATTTTCTTAGAATAGTTTGAAATTTGAAGGATACAATGTCCTCAAATCGAAAACTTCACAACATATAAACTTTTAGCAAGTCGGGAAGGAAAATGTTCTGTAAAATTACATCAAACTTAAAAGAAAAACAAATTTTAACACATTTATGGAAACTGGCTGATTTTTTTCGAGTAGTATTTCGAGCTTTTCCGAGTAGTACTTTGTTCACCCCACCATTATTGTCGGAAACGTTTGAAATTTAAAAGAAATACTCTCCTTACATTTCTAAATCTAAAACATATAACTTTCGGCTATGTCATTATAAAAAATTTTCTGTAAAATTATCTCAAACATGAAATAAGAGCAAATTTTCACACTTTTGTATTGGAAGAGTCTGATCTTTTTCGAGTAGTAGTTCGTCCGAGCCACAATTTTGGTCAGATTACTTTGGAATTTCGTGTACGAAATGTAATCATATTTCCAACTTTAAAAAGCATAAATTTGTACCATGTGTGCCTTAAATATTTTGTGTGAATCGATGTCAAACTTGCATGAAGTGTATTTTTTCATATATTTGTATGGAAAGTGGCCGAGCTTTTTCGAGTAGTAGTTCGCCAACAGCACAATTATTGTCGCAATACTTTGAAATTTTAAGAAGATTATCTTGATATATTTGCAACTACAAGCAGTAAAAAATTTTAAGAAGTCGTGATGGAAAATTTTTTTTAAAGTTACATCAAACTTGAAATAAGAGCAAATTTGCACACATTTGTATAGAAAGTGGCTGATCTTTTTCCAGTAGTTGTTCGCCCAGAGCTCAATTTTCATCGGAATGGCTTAATTTTTGAAATGAGTCATCTGTGAATAAGGTCAATTACGGGCAGTAAAAAGAAAGAAAAAAACATTTTTTTTTTTTAATTTTTTTTTTTTTAATTTTTTTTTTTTTTTTTTGTTTTTCGTCGAGTAGTAGTTCCTCCAAGCTTCAATTTTTGGCGGAATGCTTTGAAACTTGAAGGAAGTGTTCTCTTTGTATATACAGCTCTAACGAATATAATTTTTTATTACGTCATTGTGGAAAATTTTCTGAAAAATATCATCAAACTTCAAATAAGAGCATATTTTCACACATTTGTATAGAAAGTGGTCAATATCAGTCGAGTAGTGCTATACCGACCCCACAATTTTGGTCGGAATGGCTTAAAATTTTTTACGAGTAATCTCTGAATATAGTCAATTACAGGCAGTGAAAAAATATAAAAATTTTTTTTTTATTTTTTTACATTTTTTGCAAAATTTCCGATCTTTTTCGAGTAGTTGTTCCCACACGCCAACATTTTTGTCCAAATGCTTTGAAATTTTGAAAACATATCCTCTACATATATTCAAATTAAAATACTAAGAGGTTTTTCCAAGTGTTCTTAAAAATTTTTTGTAAATAGGCATCAAACATATACGAAGATCATATTTTCATACATTTGAGTGGAAAGTGGATGATCTTTTTCGAGTAGTAGTTAGCCCACTCCATAGTTTTCATCAGAATTTTTTAATATTTCAGGAGCGTAATCTATCAGTGTAACTGACTTCAAAATATATAAAATCATGCCATGTATTTTGGGAAAATTTTTTCTTAAATGAAGTCAAACATCTATGAAGTTAATATTTTCATACATTTGTATGGAAAGTCGTCAAGCTTTTTCGAGTAGTAGTTTGCCCACGCAAGTGGGACACTCCGATTCAAGTGAAATTTAATAGTGATATTCTCGGTATCTGTACGATTCTAAAAAGTATACATTTGTTATACTAAATACCAACATTTAACTTTTTACATGCTTTCAAACATGAAAAATGCTAATTTTTACTACTCGAGCTACTCGTTGAGCTCGAGTAGCTCATTAACTACTCGAGTAGCTCGAGCTTCGAGTAGCTCGAGTAGCTCGAGTACTCGAGCTTGACCGTAGGCTCTGGAGCTAATTATACAAACGCAGACACTCTCAGTACACTGTGTATTCAATTTAATGAACTTTATGGATTTATTGATTTTTCATTAAATGCTAACTAACCAAACTCTTCATAGCTATTTTAATCAAATTAATTTAACTATCTTGTTTTCAGTTAAAATTTTTATCATTGTAGGTTTTTTGTTTATTTCTTTTTTTAAACATTTTTCACTGTTTAAAAAATTCTGGACTGCTGATATTTGATTTTATATAATAAATGAATTAATAATAAATTAATTTCCTTTCAAAAAGGCTTTAAAAATTTGTTTTTTAAAGTCAAATTATCTTATTTTCATTTGTTTTAACTTTATATTTCTTCCAGTTATTTTAAACATAATTTAGCATCATTTATTTTTCACTCTTGGGTCTAGACTAATTTTACCCTATAGCACTATGTGGTCCAGTATAATGACTTTGTACTGATGTTTGTAATTACCAAAAATATTTGACCTAGACCCATCTTATATCATACCGATCGACTCAGTATGACTTTCTGATGTCACTAGCGATGTCCTTCCGGCCGTCCGTCTGTCCTTCGTACCTATTTTGATAAAATTTGATACGTAACCTTTTATTGGTGAAAATCGGTGCATGTTCAGACCAAGTCTCCATACAAATGACCCCTATGAGATAGACTTCAATTGTCATATTGCCAAATTATCATATAGATCTCGATCAAATTGGGTTTATGTACGTTTATTGCATCTAGTAATCAGTAGTATAAAAATAAACCCCATAGGCTAATTGTTAGTCATAGCCCCCATATAAAGCGGTGGCAATTCATAACGTCCAATGTCATAATGTCCTTGGACTTTGTGACACATTTTGCTGCGTCATAATGTCCACAAAGGTAGTGTCATAAAGTCTATAGACGTTAAGACACTTTTAATGCACACTTTAAATGTGTCCACAATAATTAAGAAGCAAATGTTTTAAAATATAAGCGAATTTTTGACTACCGTTTGAAATTTAAAGTTTCAATGATGCAACAGCATAATATTTTGGTATGTGAGTGGTCTTCATAAAGTGCAGAACTATAAATAAAAAAAAGGAATATGGAAAGTTTGAAATGTAATTATGAATTTGTGAGTGGATTCCGAGAAAAATGAGATACGGGACTTTCCTAAAGAATGTCTCAACATGTTCGCGAAATATTTTGACAAGCAATGGATGACGAAGGTAAGTACATTTTTTTATTATTATTTTTTGGTAATTCGTAAGTGAAATGCGAAGAAAAAAAAGAGAGATGAAAACGAAATTCGAAGGGATAGGTAACAAAATTCGGCGCCGATTTCACTTACAAATTACCAAAAATTAATAATAATAAATTAAACATTTTGCGTAAAAAAATTTGTAATTATTTGCAACTACTCTTCGTAAAGAATAAAACAATCTCCAATGTTATCATATAGGTCACACCTCGCGGATTTCCTGTACACTTGCAGCCTATTAGAACCGCAAGTGCTTTAGAAGGCTTTAATTCAAACCTTTCTCGAAACATTGAAAAGTATGGGCAATTGCATAAGTTTCTCGACGTTATCCGAAACGAAGATTTCCAGCAGTCCGTTTCTTTAAATAACATAGTTGCGGGAGCTTTATCTGTTTTGCCAAAAAAACGTAAAAAGCTATATACATATATATACTTATTTTCTTTTTTTCATTTTCCAAAGTCTGGACGTCATGACACATTTTAAAGTGACGCAATATCCAGAAATAAAGTGGCATAATGTCCATGGACATTACGACATTTTTAAAGTTGACATAAAGTCCATGGACGTTATGTCCCATATTGGTGTGTCATAGCGTCCATGGACATTATGACATTGGACGTTATGACATGCCACCTATAAAGCTGATTCCCGATCTTCACTTAAATCCATAAAAAAAACAAAAAATATTCCACCGATTTTTCTCAAATTTTGTTTGTTTATGTTTTTGAAGAAACTAAGTGACCTTACCGAATATGGTCAGAATCGGTCCATTTTTCGACCTAGTCCCCATATAAATATAGCATTCGATATGAACTTTTTCATATCTGAAGGCAAAAAAAATATTAGCAATGCCACTCACATTTGGTTTATGCTTATTTTTTATATCTAATTTGTCGGTTAGACCGACTATAATTTTCTTACTTTCTGATTTTTTTTCCGTTTTTTTTTCAATTAAAATAAAAAAAATATTCCGAAAAAAAATTGTGGCTAATCTGAGGTTGTTTAGATGCTTTCAATAAATTTTTTTTGAAGCTTGTTCACGTTATATGTACATACATAAAAAAATTTGTCACTGCTTTTTCGCTTATCTTTAAATTACTTCGAAATGTTGAGCGAGGGTAACAGTTCGATTGTCATTAACAAGAAATGTAATAAAACACCACCAAATTGGTAATAAAACATTTTAGCTAGAAAGTGTTACCATAATCTTTTTATATACAATCATAATAATTTATTTTTCTTTTCTTTTTCGTAAAAAGTAAGGAAATTGTTAATCAATATATATTATAAAATAAGGAAAAAAAAAAGAAAACATTTATTAAACCATAACTTTTAACCATGATAAACGATTGTCTAACAGACACGACACACCGTTCATTTTTTTTTTTTGTTGTACACAAATATTTTCTATACAAACTTTTTTACGATGAAATAACTCATAAAAATTGATGGTTATATGCAATACATTGTATGGGTTACCCATAATAGGGTAGCTTTTATAATTAAAGTTTTTTTTTTTTGTGGATAGTTTGCTTTGCAGTAGCTGCAATATGTGACCAGGTTGGTGCCAAATATTTAAAAATTTTATATACAGATGAACGAATTTCGGTTTCATATTGAAGTCTACCAAATAATAACACTAACTACTTAGTCAATATTATGTCTTTAAGGCACTTCGAACTGGTTTTATTTCACAAAAATATCTGCCACTCTATTAAATTGTTGTTCAATGTTAAATTTTTTGCATCTATCTACTTTATAAATGGAGTGCGCTGTAAATAGCTTTCAAATAACAAAAAAAAAAAAAAAAAAAATGCTGTTAAACATTGTCACGATTACATGTTTACCGTAATTGCCATAATGTTTTGTAATATTTTGTTAACCCTACTTGAAAAAAATATAATGTTTAAAATAAGATGGTAATTGTAACACCTTCGGGTGTAGTGAATATACCATCACTGATTATTAATGTAACAAATATATACCATCAGTGATATAATACAAAACAGCTGTTACAGTTACATATGAGTATTAATATATGATTAGGATTAAGTTTAGGATTAAAAATGTAAACATAAAAAAGCTTTAAGTACCGTTAGTTTTATTTATAAGAAGGATTAAGTTTATTTATAAAATTAATCATAAAACCCAACTCTAGCCGAGCTATTGGATTGTTTTCTTTTTTTTATTAAGAACACTAGCACTAAATAAGTGCTCTGCCTTTGGCATTTTTTTGTGCCGGCAAATTTATAAAAAGAGCCAGTGGTGTTTTGAAACGCCGGCCTATATATATAAAATTAAAAAGTATTCTTTTTTATTACATTTTACGAGTAAGTCCATATCGTTATTTTCTATCTAATTGTTTTTTATATCTTGAGGAACTTAAAGTATATTATGAGTATATTATGGTTTATTTACTGAAAGTTCAAGCAGTTTTTGCTCAAATTCTTTTTTATACCCTCCACTCCGTTTGTAATAATTAAAAAAAAAAATCTGGACCCCATAAAATATATATATTTGTGATCCTTATAACAAGCGGAGTTGATATAGCGATGTCCGCCTGTCCGTCTGTCCGTCTGTGGAAATCACGATGACGGCTTCAATCGGGCAACTAGGTTGCTCGTTGGTATAAAACATGATTCACTAACATCCTGAAAAGTTTGCTATTTAAAATCGTCCAAATCGGTCTATCTGGTCCCGAGAATTGAACGATGGAGTAAAAAAAGTCTTGAAAAAATACGATTTGACTATGTTGTTCTTGTCACGATAACGTTCTCAATAGGACAGCTAGGGCGCTTGTTGTTAGTGAGAATGATACACCAACATCATGAGAAGGTTTCTGTTTTTTAAATCGTGACAATAGGTTTCATAGGTGCCGAGAAATCACTGAAAAGTTAAAAAATATGATGTTTTCCTATATTGTTATTCTAAATTTTGTATTTTATCACAGCTGTACTTGTTGTTTTTATGGTCGTTGTAGTAATAATATAGAAATTCACCAATATCAACATTTTGTGGTGTAATATTTAAGTTAATTAAGTAATAAAAGAAACTATATAAAATCAATATCAATATTCTGCGATTTTTATAAGATCACAAAATATTACAAATTGATACATACATACTACTGTTGCAAATATCAAAATACTATAAATAACATTCATATCTTCTATATATGCATGTATATCGATAATAAGCGCATATTAAAAATAATATAAATATAAATTATTTTATTTATACAAAATACTGCAATTTTTAGGGTTGCAAAAAATAGTATGATTTTAAAGGTTCTACTTTTAGTACATACTTGCATTCAAAAGTAGTATTGAAACCATAAAATTCTACCCTGTAAAAAATTGGTGTTTAAAAAAAATTTTTTTTCTCCGATGATAATAATATAATATAGATGTCAATAATATTTAATTATAACACATTTTTAAAATTTATTATTTAATGTTTGGCGCAGGCAAACGCCATTCCCGGACTACCGAGAATTTAATGCACGAGTTATTCCGCATTAGGAATAACCGCGGAGCTCAGCTCAAACAAAGTGCAATGATTAAGCCTCGCCCTGGGAAACATGTGTTTATGCTTCCCTTTGCACAAACGCCATTCCCAAGTACCAAAAATTGTAGGCAAGAGCTATCCACATCAGGAATAGTCGCGGGCTCAACTCAATCAAAGTGCAATAATTAAGCTTCGCCCTGGGAAACATGTATTCATTCATTTCTTAGCACAAACCGAACTTCTTATGGCACATTAAAAATAAACTAATTGAGAAGTACAATTCATCATTACGCTGTATTATAATACTATTTTCTTATTTTACTACTAGCTAGTAAACAAAGTGATCGTATCATTGTAAACGAAATAGAATTGAAATTGTGTGCAGATTTGTTTTACTTAAAAAACTGTTTCTACAGATAGTGAATAAAATCCCAGTAAACATTTTATGCAATAAGTGATCATGTGGAGTCTTTTTTGACTCCTCTGTGCTATTAAAACAGTCATAAATGCGCCCTTTTGCTGATCACAAAATATTCTTTTGTTAGGAAATATTACCTTACCCCCGACTCTTCTTGAGAACCTTTTATATCCAATTTTCTGATTAATTTCGACTTATTTTTGAGTCATATTTAATGTCATTTTTCTATAAATCACTTTTTAAGCGTAAGCAAAAATCATTTCTTAGTCTTTTTCTAATACCGCATGTGACTAATCAGTTTTTAATCATCAAAAGTGCTCGAAGAAGACACACTAAGATGATTTTTGTTAAAACAATCTTCGAAATGATTACTGGGATATCGTATATTTTTGTTTACACACACATATACATAATGGCACCAGTAAGCCGAACTCTCTCATAAAACACATAGACGACAGCGGCTACACGACTACAGCCTGTCAAAAATAAAATACACACCTTTATATGAAAACGATTATTTTGACACCAACACAGCTACACGACTACATGACCACTTTTGCTGCTTTAGTCAACTTAGGCTAATTTCTATTTTTGTTGGCTACAAAATAAAAATAGTGTTGACAATATAACAATATATGTAAAATATATTAGTGCTATGAAATATTTTATTTTGTTGAAAATATTAATCGCAAAATGAAATTCTATAATAATTCTATTAATAAGTAAATTTATTTATTTATTTTTACGTTATAATAATGCATTATAAATAAGTAATATATTTAAGACAATTTTATATAGATTCATACATGTTTTTCTATTTTAATAAAGTAAAAAAAAATATATAATTGGCACTACTGAAATAAAAATTATTTTGTATAAAAACAGCTGTTTAAATTGTTGTTATATGTTGCTGTCGTTTTCAAAAAAATTTAGTAGTTGACTACACGACTACAATTGCAGCCAGCAGCATTTGTATCCGTGTGTTTGTGTAGCCTCTGTCGTCTATGTCATGCATAACTAACAATTTCATTTAGTCTTATGAAAGCTTTTCAACAAAGCAGATATACGTCGCATTGTTTTGTGAAATCTTACATTGTTTTTTAATAGGTACCAGTGATGCCAGGAGATTTTTACAGAAATCTCTACGCTACTGAAAAAAACTCCCTTTTTTCCCTACACCCACTTTTTTTCTCTCTACATTTTTCCCTACACTACTTTTTTAAATTTTTCAAAAAAAAAGATTATTTTTAATTTGTTAATTTTCATTTTCAATAATGCAAAAATAACATAAAAACGAAATAGATATCATAAAAAATAAGATAAGAATATCATTAGAATTGCATAAAAACAACATAAAAAATCAACAGATATTATAAAAAAAATATTTTTACTATTCTGTATAATTCATCCTTTATATGGCTAGATGTGCATTTAAAATTTACATAATTAATTAAAATGGTTTGCAAATGGGATCTTATAACGTAAACAGAATTTTGGTTGTTGGTTTTAAAAGATATTTTTTTTAATACATTGGTTATTAGCATGTATACTTAGATCTGATTTTTAATATTTTTTCACAAGCCTTGCATCTGTATTTAAAGTCGTCATCTTTGACCTGTTCCATCCCATTAGCTTCTCGTCTCTCAACTAACTTGAGTAAAACCTTTGTTTTCTGTATTCCTTTGATGTGTTTTCAGCATCATCGAAAAACGAATCGGACATTTTTCTAAAATCAATTATGTTTATATTTATAATATTTTAATATTCTTTTTATTTACAAACTTACTTAATATAATCGAAGAGATCTACAAAGATGGCGTACTTATGTATGTATAAAAAAAAATGCACAAAACAAGTAAAGTGCACAAAAGTGTTTTTTACTTGTCATTCTTATTAAAGAAGCCACGTATTTACTATCTGCATATTATGGAGTTATTACCAGATTTAAAAATAAGATATTTTTAATTTTAAAGTTTAAAATTGAAATGTATATAATATTAAGTTGTTAAAAAAAATTTTCAAAAAATCCCTACAATTCGACAAAAGTAAGAAATCTTTTGCATTAAACACATACATAGACACAAATCCATTTATCGATGCGTTACAAATGGAATGACAAACTGATGTAATAAGATCGAAAAAATAAAACTGATTAACGCTAGTGCTTTTAAAATATAAGACATGGTCAAGTATTCCGAAAAAGATCCGAAATTTAAAAATATATTTTGTTTACTATCTTCTATTGACTTCAAATTTGTTAAACGTAAATACTGAAAATTCAGAGTATTTGTTGTAATAAATCAAAAATTGATCAAATTGTTTACATTTTCAAATATTTTATATAAATTTGTTACAAATAATGCAAGAAAACCTAGGTGGAGGGTATCAAAGATTCGGCATAGCCGAATTTAACACTCTTACTTGTTTAATATCTAAATTCAAGCAAATAAAATTTTTTTTTGAAAATTAAAAATTTTTTTTCAAAATTAATTTAAATTCAAATTTTTAAATTAATTTTTTTTTAAAATTAAAACAAGTAAGGAAATTATATTTGGTCTAGACCGACACGATACCATATACCCTAGATTCAGAGACCGTACCTCTTAGGTTCAACTAATTCGATATAGAAAATAAGCATAAACTAAATTTGAGTGCCATTATTATCATTTTTTTTGCCTTCGGATAAGAAAAAGTTCATATCGAATGCTATATTTATATGGGGACTAGGTCGAACAATGAACCGATCCTGACCAATTTTGGTAAGGTCACTTATTTTTTGCAAAAACTTATAGAACCAAATTTGAGTAAAATCTATGCAATATTTTTGTTTTTTTTGATAGATTAAAGTTAAGATCGGTATAGTTTGGATATTATGGCAATTTAAGTCGGGATCATTTGTATGGAGACTAGGCCTAAACATGAACCGATCTACACCAATTTCAATAGCGATTAGCCCGTTGCCGCTGTTAGTTTATGCACTAAATTTCATCAAAATATATAATAATTTTGCGACCTGTAGTTTGATTACAATGATTACAAGGACACAGAGACGGATGGACGGACGGACATCACTAAATCAACTCAGAAAGTGATTCTGAGTTGATCGGTGTGATAAAAGATGGGTATAAATCAAATATTTTTGGTGCTTACAAACATCAGCACAAAGTCATTATAGCCTGACCACATAGTGGTATAGGGTATAATTAAAAAATAAAAGATACAAGAGTGTTAAATTTGCCTAGGTTTTACATTTACCTCGGTTGTACAAAATATTTGAAAAAGTGAACAATTTGATAAACTTAATACTAAATTATTACAATAAACACACTGAATTTGATTTCATATCTTGGTACAATGATGCCCGATTTACTCCATTTTTAATACCAATCGGCTCGAAATTAACACAAACAATATTATTCTAAGCTTGGCCAGGTAAAGGGTTTATGTTGTGAATGATAGTGATTTAAAGAGACAGACGGACAGATTAATGGAAGGACATCGATATATTGACTCGAGTTGTTATAAGGATCAAGAATATATCTACTTCATGGAGTCATATTTTATTTTTAGATGCGTTACAAACGGAATAACAAACTGATATATCTGTGGTTTTCTGGAATAACCGCGTATGTCCATTTTTGTGAGTTTTGAGTTAACGATGCCAAATATATTAATTTTTAACGCTCTTTACATGTGTTAAATTAAAAAAAAAATTACCATTTCTCAGTTTTTTCTTTAAATAACGACGTAACTCAACATACGACGTATGTCAACCTACGTTTAATCGCTGACAAATTATTTTCTCAGAAAACGACACATACGACATACGTTGTTATTAATGAAAAAAAAAATGCAAAATAGTTTTCCATTATTTTTCAGTTTATAACCGCTTATAAAAACTTGTGTGTTTATTTCTCTTATTTTTTGTCACAATTATTCTTGATACATTGTTATATTCTCATCCCAAGTCCCGTTAAGTTTTTGTTGACGAACAAAAAAATCCATTTCTCAAGCAACAACAATTCATGTCTATATTAGTGGTTGCATTGGTAGTTTTCTTTCAAAGAAAACGACGTTTGTCGACATAAGTTGTCTTATCTGCACACACTTTAAGTGTTATTTACATATTGTTTTGTTCGTCCTTCTCTAGGATCTATTCCTCTGATGATTTTTGACTCAAAATTTTATATAAAATATTTATAAGACTGTTGAATAAAAAGCTCGAAAAACTTTATATCGAGCCCATAATTTCAAATATAACGTTTTTTGGCTCCCCTGAACATTTTGAATTTATGACATACCGACTAGAAACCACAGAAATTTTTTTTCTGTGTTTTGATATTTTTCAAAAAGATGAGAAATAAATAAAAAAAAAAAAAAAAAAAAAATTTTTTTAAATAAAAAATAAAATAAAAAAATTTTTTTAATAGAAAAAAAAAAAATTTTGTTAATAAAAAAAAAAAATATTTATTAAAAAAAATTTTTTTTTCTGAATTTATACCGTTTTATGTTTATAAATTCTAAATACAATGCAACCATGTTTTATACATTCGTGTAAAGGTCTAAAAGCGTTACCCTTGTAAGTGGCAACAAATTGCGACTATTATCTTCTTATAGGTTATAGGGTAAGTATATTAATCAATTGTTCCCCTGCTTTGCAATATTATCAGCCTATGACTTCAAAGGTAACAATTATCTTGAACTTTTAATTAAAAAAACTATTTTTACGTCATTTTTGAAAAAACAAAAAAAAAAAAAAATATTTGTGATTTAAAATATTAGAATTTTAAAAAATTTTCAGACTAATCAAAAAATTTTTTTCTAAAAATTAGCAAACAATTTGATTTCCAATTCTCATTAATATTGTTATTATTACTAGCAGATTCTAGCCCTCGAAATTCGAGTTCAAATTCCAGGAAATTTTATTTTTTCATTAAATAAAGACCCTAAAGGTATGCTAATCAATTATAGCCAATTCACAAATCAACACAAAAACAAACTCATTTTTATTACAAACACATTAACAAATTTAATAAACACACACATAGCATAGTATAATTTTATGTATGTGTTAGTAGCAACTTAAAATGCAATTTACTCAAAATTAAGGAAAAAATTTAAAAATCTGTAAATCTGCAAAACGGCTAAAAAGAACTACCTTTCAAATAAGATAAGTTTGGTCAAAATCGGGATAAAACGGTAGAACAAAACATCGGTCACAAGAAATCGCCTAGCCTATTAATATTATAGATTAAGGTGTAGGGTATCATCACAATGTCGTTTACTTTTTCTTACATTTGACGGCCAAACTGTAGAATAATTTCCAGTTTATTGTTATTATCTTTTTTTGTGTGGAATTTAAACATTTAAACATAGTTAGATGATCAACTGACTATAACAAATATTGTTTATTGAGGGTTTTAAAGTTATTTATTAAAAAAAATAAATTAATAATAAAAACTGCTCAGTTATATTTTTACCACATAGTTAATTTAGGTACTTCTTAATTATATTTATCCATTAAAATTTTACATTGTCTAACAAAAGATAAATTAAACATTTTATAATAATAAAAATTTGTTTAATTTAAAATAAAGAAATCGTAAAAGAATATTAAAAACTATAACAAAAGACTTAATTTATTACTACAGATTCTTACAAAAATAATGTAACTTCATAATTATTTTGTATGATTAAATGTTTTTCGATTTAATGAAGTAGTTTTTTTTTCTATTCAAGATTTTTCTCAGGGAAATATTTTTAAATTTTGTTTTCATTATTGTAAGTTTTACTTTAAAAACGCAAATTATTTTGAAGCAAGTAGACAATAAAGAAACAGCATGAAAAAATAGTGTTCAGCATTAATTTCAAAATCGTGATTTAATAAATAATCGTACACACCAAATGTGTAGTGTTTAAATCGTTTAAGCCATACATCCACCAAACTTGTTGAAAAATGATTAAAGATAATCACACAAAACAACACAACCGGCTGATAATAATGATGGTTAGTGGAAGTGGAAAAAAAAACATTACAAAAAAAGAAGTACCCTCAAAGAAAAATGTATGGCTATAAAAAAAACAAAGCATTTTTCTTGAGTATCATTTTCTATATTTTGGTCCTTCGAACCGGAACAATAATATATCCATTCAACTTTAATTTGGTTTATAATTAATTGATTTAATCAACTTTAGTTACATTTGTAATATATTTAATTAAATCGTAATTTTAAGTTATTCCTGGACTTTTTTGAGTCTTATTGGCAGGCAGTTCCATGCAAATTTATGGTGTTACTTGTTACTCTATATTGGATATTGGGACTAGAGGTCTATCTGAGTCAATAAATTCACAATAACATAAAACTCTCATTGCTTTCTATTTGTCCTTTTTTCATATTTTGCTTTAAATACATATTTTTTGCATATTTTCATCATATATTCATGAAATGAATTTTTTTTTCATAAATATCTATCTAAATCATTAAAATAAGAATAAAACGGTTGCATATATGCTTTTCTTGTTGAAGATTTTGCTTATAAGCATGTTTTTGCGTTTTACTCTCAAAATATTCATTTATTGAACTATATTTTTTATAAATATCTATCTAAATCAATAATTTTACAATAAAATGTCATAATTTTTTAGTTGCATATTCCGCTTTAAAAGCTTATTTTGCTATTTAAATGCGTAATTTGTGAATCTTTTTTATAAATGTTTTCCCGAATCAGTAAACTGACAATAAAATAGCATCGGTTATCGGTTTTATCGCATATTTATTTTGTGAATATTTTTGCATATATTGCTTTAAATGCACATTTTAATAAATTTAGAGTAAAATCAATAAATTTAGAGTAAAATCACATGGTTTTTAGTTGAATATTTTGCTTTAAAAGCATACTTTTGCATATTTTCTTTAATATGTTTATCTAATAACAATTTATATAAATAATTATCCGAATCAACAAATTTACATTAAAATATGTTTTATGTTGCATATTTTTTCCTTGTTTTGATTATTTTGCATTTTTTGTTTTAAATGCATATTTTTATTCAAATTCTCAATTAAAGAAATTTGTTTCCACATTTTTTGTTTTGTAAATTTTATTTGTGAACATATTTTTGCTTTTTGCCTTAATACTCTTTTATTGAACTTTTTTTTTTCATAATCAATAAATCTTAATCAATAAATTTACAATGAACTGGCATGGATTTGTAGTTGCATATTTTGCTTTAAATAGGGGTTATTGCATATTCTTTTGGAAATGATTAATTTATGATTTTTTCACAAATATCTACTCAAATAAAAAAATTGATGATAAAATAGCATCGGTTTTTTGATACATATTTCTAAAAATATTTTTTAGCATATTTTGCATATTTTCGTCATCAAAAAAATTTTTGTCTATTGGAATAAATAAATTAAAAATTACAGAGAATCAATTTTGAAATGCATATTTTCCCATATTTTGCTTTATATGCATGTTTTTGGATGTTATAAAAACATTTTTTTGTTTTTTTTGAAATATTTATTTTCTGAATTTTTTTAAAGAATATTTAAATAAAATGTCTTTAATTTTAATTTATTTATTTTGTTTAATTTATGAAATTTATTCATAAATGTGGATACGAAATAATAAATTGTCAAAAAATAGGATTTTTGGATATTTTTAAATTCTAATCTTTATTATTAGACAAGCACTGATAATAAAATTAAAAAAATAAAATCAATAAGTGCAGTTAATCGATTTGGCAAGTGCGACATTCATTTACTACTCTCATTTTTATATAACCATTATTGAAAATATGTTTTTTTTTTGCTGAGTGTATCACAACTGCACCTAGTAACATTTTTTTTAATAATATTAATTTAAAAAAGAAAATTACTGTAACACCAACCAGATAACGATGTGAATTTAAGCAATAAAATGTTAAAAAAAAAATTATGAAAAATAATCTGTTAAAATATTGCTGCAATATTGTTCACAAAAAGGTCAACATAATTAAACTTAAATTAAATGGTTAACAAGGTACAGTTCATAATATGTTTGTAATATTAATTTTTTTTAAGTAAATGTAGGGAATAATGCATTTTGGATCTTCCAAACATAAAAAAATTATTCAAGTAAAAAAATAAGGAAGGGTGTTATAACTTTTATCATTAGATATGAGTAAGTGTCTTTGGTCCAACTATTCTATGGCCATAATTGGACATAGAAAATGAGCATAACCGAAATCTGAATATGAACTTGTATAAAATAATATCATGTGCTATTTTTTTTGACACTAGGTTGCACACGGACCGATTATGACAATATTTAGCAAGTCAAATTCTGTTTCTCAAAAACATACATACACAAAGCAAATTTAAGTGAAAAACGGAAAGCGGTTTTATATGGGGACTATAACAGAAAATGTTTCCACAGGGTTCAAAAAATGTTAAACCACATTGGATGAAGATGTATTTGAGAACATCTGGATTTGAGAATATCGTTAGTCGTACTCATAGGAGCATTTGTCTGAAACTATACCGATTTCAAGCAATCGCTCTTATTACTGATAAAATCTTTAATACAAAATTTAAAAAAAATGTATCTATATTGGCGAATTGTTGTTTGATTAAAACGATTACATGGAGGCAAAAGGCCGGACGGACGGAAGGGCGGTGGCTCTAGGTCAAGTATTTTTGGATGCTACAGATATAAACACAAACATAAAACACCCTGAACACAGGGTGGCATAAAAAATATTTAAATTTAGAAAATAATATGGAAAACGTAAACGGATAAAAAAGTAATGAAGAGGAAGCATTTTCGATTAACTATTTATTTATTTACAGTGTATAAAATACATACGACTAAATTTAAAAAAAAAACTATACATATATTCCTATATCGGTTTGCTTTGCAAACTTTTTTGCGAACTTCAGTCATCATTAAAATTTACAGATTATTTCATGACTCTGCAATTCTTTGAGCAAAAGTTTGAATACTAATTGGTCAGAAAATAATATGTTTATATCCCATTCCAGCATGAACATATTTTGATGAAATATGGTGTGTAAGCTTTTATCGACTATAGGACGAACGCTATTGAAATTGCTGTTAATAACCCCTATCAGACCGACTGAAATTTTCGTAAGATTCAGATTATCGTTTACGTATCGAATAATATTTGCTGTGTGCTTGTGTATTATATCCACGTATCAGTAGTCCAAAAATAAACCCTTGGGACCATCGTTTAAATCTATCCCCATTTAAAAATTAACATCAAAATGATTAACAATAGCACTAAAATAGAGTTTATGCTTAATTTCTATATCGCATCGTATAATCGGTTTAGACCGACGTTAAGATCCGTTCAAATCTAATTTCCTTAGAACTTGCAGATTATTTTACGATGCTCTAGTTTATTGAGTGATAGTTTGAATACCAATTGATCAAAAAATAATGTTTATACCCTTTACCACCCTGCCGTCAGTGTATAATGACCCATCGTAAGCGAAATAAAATGGGAATAAATTTTTTAGAAAACCATTTTATTCATTTTTTTTTTTTTGGCGATTTTTGTTTTTGCGATTTTGGTTTTTGCGATTTTCAGTTTTGGAAATTTTTGATTTTGCCGATTTTTGATTTTTGGCGATTTTTGATGTTGGCGATTTTTGGCTTTAGCGATTTTTGTTTTTTGCGATTTTTGATTTGGCGCTTTTTGTTTTCTTGTGATTTTTGATATTGGAGTTTTTTGATTTTAGCAATTTTTGTTATTGGCGATTTCCAATTTTGTCGATTTTTGATTTTGGCGTTTTATGTTTTTTCGATTTTACGATGCTCTAGTTCATTGAGTGATTTGTGAACACTAATTGATCAGAAAATAATGTTTACTAGCAGATTCTAGCCCTCGAAATTCGAGCCCAAATTCTAGGAAATTTTTTTTTTATTAAATAAAGACCCCAAAAATTATGCTAATCAATTATAGCCAATTCACAAATCAACACAAAAAGCAAACTGATTTTTATTACAAACACATTAACAAATTTAATAAACACACACATAGCATTGCATAATTTTATGTGTGTGTTGGTAGCAACTTTAACTGCAATTTACTCAAAATAAAGAAAAAAATTTAAAAATCTGTAAATCTGCAAAACGGCTAAAAACAAATACCTTCCATATAATATACGTTTGGTCAAAATCCAGATAAAACGGTAGAACAAAACATCAGTCACAAGAAATCGCCTAGCCTATTAATATTATAGTTACCCTATACCACCCCGTCGTCAGTGTGTAATGACCCATCGTAAGCGAAATAAATGAACTGGGAATACGTTTTTTAGAAAACCATTTTATTTATTTTTTTTGCGATTTTTGATTTTGGCGATATTTGTTTTTGCGATTTTCGGTTTTGGCAATTTTTGATTTTGCCGATTTTTGATTTTTGGCGATTTTTGATGTTGGCGATTTTTGGCTTAAGCGATTTTGTTTTTTTTTTTTGCAATTTTTGATTCTTCGATTTTTGATTTTTGCGATTTTTGATTTTTAGCTATTTTTGATTTTGCACATTTTTGGCTTAAGCGATTTTTGTTTTTTGCGACTTTTGATTTGGCGATTTTTGTTTTCTTGTGATTTTTGATATTGGAGTTTTTGGATTTTAGCAATTTTTGTTATTCGCGATTTTTGATTTTGGTTTTTATGTTGTTTTCGATTTTTATATTCGCGATTTTCAATTATGGCGATTATTGATTTTGTCGTTTTTTGGTTTTTTGCGATTTTGGCGATTTTTGAATTTGCCGATTTTGGCTTTAGCGATTTTTGTTTTTTGTGATATTTGATTTTAGTCGATTTTTATTTTTTGCGATTTTTGATTTTGGCGATTTTTGTTATGCCCGATTTTCGGTTTTGGCGATTTTTAATTTTTGCGATTCCACCCATATTTTCCACGACTACTCACATTGGTAAGTAATGTACTTGTATAGGAGGTGCCACGCCCATTGGTCCCATCACGCCCGTTTTTTGTCCGACTACTCACACTAATAACTTATGAACTCCGACAAAGTCCGAAGGCTTTTTCTATTATATTACTCGATTTATATGATATTAAATATTAACTTTTTATGGGGGTGACATGCCCATTAGTCCGCTCGCGCACATTTTTTGTCCGACTACTCATATTAATAAGTCATGTACTCAGATAAAGTTTCAAGGCTTTAACTCTTACGGTACTCCAGATATATGAAATTATACATTTAGTTTGTGTAGAGGCTACCACGCCCACTGATCTGATCTCGCCCATTTTTTTCGAGTACTAACGTTGATAACTTATGAATTCACACTAAGTCCCAAGACTTTATCTATTACAGTACTCAAGATTTATGACATTTAATATTTACTTTATATGGGAGGTGCCACGCCTACTTAAAAAAATCCAAAAAATATAGCCAATTTTTGCTTCCGGATAGGCAGTTAACTACTGTAAAAATTTCAAGACGATCGGTCCAGTGGTGTAGTCTCCTATAAAGGAAAAGAAAAGTACAAACAAACATACAAAACTCCATTTTTTATATATAAGATATAAACAAAATATTTAAAATTGTAAAAAATGCGATAAACTTAATACTACATTAATGCAAATAACACACTGAACTTTTAGCATTTTTATAGGTAACTGCATATATTAGGCTTAACTTTGGCACAACGATGCCCGATATACCCTATTTTAAATGGCAACCTGCTCGAAATAATGACAAATAATATTTTCCTAATTTTTCGGAGGAAATGGTGGATTTTGTGTATAAGCGTGATTTCAACAAACACACAGACAGGCGGAGCTACGGACGGACGGACAGACTGACAGACACCGTTATATCCGCTCGACTTGTTATAAGAATCAAAGATATATATGCTTTATGGGTCGAAAATTCATATTCCATGCGTTACAAACGGAATGAGAAACTGCACAGTGGTGTGGAGGGGTACAAAATTAAATATTGAAAAAAACAAGCTCACTTATATATGCCGGATATATAAGTAAATCATTTTCACTAAAAGCAATTGTTGCCCTTTAAGAAACAGCGGGCCTATAATAATTTAAAATTTTTGTGTTGCCAAAAACAACTGCATAGTTTATAAATTTGGCAAATTACCAAATGAAAAGTGAAACACTTACACCAACAAAACATTGTTGCAATGTTTAGTTCATGCATATCATCATTATGGATTATGCAAGAGTTTATGCCAATATCTAACATACAACCCAAAAAATAAAACTGACAACAGCAAAAAAAAAATATTTGCAAAAATTTCAATATTTGCAAACATGCATGACATATTTGGATGCTGATACTCCCTGCATAAATGCTAAATAACGGATATTAATTAAAAAAAAAATTTTTTTTTATATCAAAATCAAAATTGCACATAAACGCCCAAAACATGCAACATTTGCATAAATTATTATAAACTCTACAACGAATAACAAAATATTGCAAAATTTAGCTAAAAGGCCTGTTAAGGCCATAAACATTTTTCATGATTAATTATTTAACAGAAAAAAAAGAGAGAAAAAAAACGAAAAATTATTAAACTGAAAAATGGTTAACTCCTTCTATGTGTCTGTATATGTACGTGTGCGTGTGTGTGGGTATTTACAAATATACCGGCATAATTAAAATGTGGTAAATTGTTAAAATTTATCACTTCTATGCCACAGAGTGGCAATGCTCCGCAGTCAACCATCAAATAATGCATGACATAGCATACATTATTCGTACATTCAACATAAATACATACATGTGCATAGATGTATGAGTACGAGTATGTCGGTATACATGTAATACACTGCTTAGCCTTGTGTCCCCACTATGACGAGCATGTGTCTATGGCTTGCAAAATTAATTGCATTTGAATGAAATGCATTAAAAACAGTTTCTTTTTCGCCATATTTTCCATTTATTTTGAAAAAAAAAATTTTGTTTTGACGGTTTATTTTTTTTCGGTGATGACATCGATATTGCGTTACACAAAACACATGTGTGGGTGGGTGGTAGCGGAAAAATTCACCATAACCATGTTGTTGCATCGAAATACTTTGTCGTCTATCTCTCGACAATATGAATTCAATAAAATCAACCAGCCAACCAACCAACCAACAAACCCACCCATCATTATTGTTTTATTTGGGCATCATCATCGTTGTCGTTATTTTGATCAGATATGCACATTTTGCTATTATTATGTTCGTACGTGCATAGAGTTGTCATTTACTTGCGCGATATTGCGAGTATGAATTATGTTGTTATTTCTCGCACCACATTACAAACAGTAGAGTTTATATAGTGATTAAATTGGGAAATGATACTGAAAACACAATAGACAATAGACATTAGCAATTAGAGTTGCATAGAAATTGGACAAGGGAGAGGTTTTTTTAAATTTTGAAAAAATATTAGCTTCTTTTAACTCGTTCTCAAGTGAAATCTCGTTGGGCCTTTGGTGATTTTTCGTGCGTACGAGGGCGGTTCTAGAACAAAAATTACTTTGGTGAAAAGTGGTAACCTTATAAAAATATGTTTTAAGTTTCAAGGCGCCACGTTGTTTAGTATTTTTTTTTATTATGAAGCCATCAAAAGTAAACGATCTTAGTAAATTTACAAACATGGAAAAATTATTTACCGTTATGTATTTAATACTTTCACTTGAAAGGTCTCTGTCCAGCCAATATTAAAGCCGAACTAGATTCTACACTGGGGGAGTTCGCTACTTCGTTTACGACTATAAACGATGCCGCACGAGCTGCCAAAACGAACTCCTCCTAGAAACGGTTAAGAAAATCCACAAAATAGTTTTGGATGGTCGTCGGCTGAAAGTGCGTGAGCTGGTTCAAATGATAGGCATTAAAAAAATAATTTTTTTTTAAATATATTAACCAACACTCAGGGGATGCCCCCTACAAATGCAGTGCATTGTGTTGATTTCAGGAAAATAGGTTGTGGGGAGGAGGAAAGAGGGAGTAGTGTTTCGGGTAGAGCGAACCAAAACTCGGGCACTTGGAATAAGTTCGCTAATCTCAGAAGAACATTTCCCATGGTAATATCTATAGAACAGTGATACACAACCCACATTTCGACGACGTTCCAATGAATCAATAGAGTTGGATACCCCACTGTCATTGATGAGCGCCAACGCCCTTCTTTGTACACGGTCCAGTAGCTCCAAAATAGGCTTTGATGCTCCTGCCCATATATGGGAGTTGTATTCCATTTTCGGTCGGATGTAAGTGGTATAGGTTTTAAGGAGATCAGAAGGAGTGAAGTAATTTTTACACCGTTTTTGAAAACCAAGACACTTGAATGCTTCTTTCGACATGCTCGTTCCAACGAACATCACATTGAATTCTCATGCCTAAGACATCAAGAGTATCTGATTCCTCAATACTTATACCACCCATATATACAGATGACATTGTTGATTCCATGGCCCTATGGGTCAACATACAGCATTGAGTCTTCAGCGCATTAAAATCAACCCTATTCGCCGCCTTACCCCACTCGGAGATTCTTAACAGGTCTTGATTGAGTGTGTCATTCATTGTTTGTCTTCTGCCACCAACCCCCAAGAGTTTTGGCCTACAATTAAAGGAAAATGAATGACAAATGCTGCTGTCATCTGCGAAAGAGTAACTAGAATTAAAAGTTTGACCAAGAAGGTCGTTCAGAAAGATAAGGAAAATAGAAGGAGAAAGAACGGAACCTTGGGGTACCCCTGAATTAAGCTGAAACTCATTAGATGAGACCCCATCAATAACAACACGTATTGTTCGGTCTCTGAGAAAACTCGATATAAATCGAGAGAAGTCATTACCGATCCCAAATGCAATAAGCTTTGATATCAATGCACCGTGCCACACACGATCGAATGCCTTGGAAATATCTAGAGCAACCACTTTACTTTCGCCAAAATTGCGAATGGATCGAGTCCAGCGCTCAGAAAGTAGAGCTAACAGGTCTCCCGTGGAACAATTTCTACGGAAGCCATACTGTCGATCATTAAGAAGTGAATTGGCCTATAAATAGTAGTTCACAAGATGGAAATTGATCATGCTCTCCATCATCTTTGAGAGCGCAGAGCAGATTGCAATTGGACGGTTGTTTTCAGGGTTATTAGCCGCACCGTTTTTAGGGATTGGTTCGACATTAGCAACATTAGCAAGACTCCCGCACGGTACGAAAGGCTGAAAAGGTTGGCCAATGGACTGGCTAGCTTCGAAGAGCACTGTCTCAGCACCAGTGCTGGTATACTATCGCCTAAAGGCCGAAATATTGGAGATGAGAAAGCTGCCCGTAATACGGCAAAAAGAAAGTGTTGTTTCTTCAAGGCAATGGTGCATCAGTTCACCCATCCTCTATTGCGGTGGCCAAAATCATAGATTTAAGTATGAATTGCTCGGAAGCTCCCAGTGAAGAGGAGAGTATGCTATTGATGGCTATTTTGAGGAGTTAGACAGTTCTGACTATAAACAGGGTATTGGGAAAAGTGTGTAGAGCTAAACAGAGATTATTTTGAGAAACGAAAAAATTTTTTTTCCCAAATTTGTTGTGCTTTCCTTGAAATTTCGCGTTGTTCTGGGACCGCCCTCGTAATTTAAAGCTTGTAGTTTGTCATAAAAAGAAAAAGCTATTAATATCTTAGGATTTTCTTCTGAAATCTGTGAGACCGACAGTTGTTCATAAAGACACAATTTTTAAGTTGTATTTAAGAAAAAAGCTTGCGAAAGTGTGAAGTTTTGGAAGATCTCTTCTAAGAAACGCTTTACAGTTCGTCAAGAATATTTGGGAGTGTGGTTCTAAAATTTTACTTCTAAGACTTTAACAAAGCCATTTGACGGTGATCTTATGAGCTCTGATTTAGCAAATGAATATTTGTGTGCGGTGATCTATTTTTATCAGAACCATTAAGGTTTTCTATGACTAATTTGGAGTATGGTGCGAAAAGATCCATGTCAGACTTCTGAAAAACATTCCCGACGTTTGAGTTTTTAAAAGGAATATTTGGAAATGGCGCTCTAAATAGGTAATCTAAAAACTATAAAGAATTTCTTCAGTGATATTCTTTTGAGTTTAAACGAGACCGTGATGAGAAAATTTTTTCGAAGGCTCTTCTCTGAAAAATCTCTTCGACGTTTGAGTTTCCAGGGAATATTTGGGGCTTGCGCTCTAAATAGGAAATCTATAAGCTCTGCCTATTCTCACGTTTGCTTTTTTAAATGGCCTTTTGTGAGATATAAAGAATTTCTTCAGTGATATTCTTTTGAGTTTAAACGAGGCCGTATGAGAAAATTTTTTTGAAAACTCTTCTTTAGTTTTATAAAGAATATTGGCTTGTGCAGTTTTAAATCCATTAGAAGCGGGCTGCAAACAATCTGTCTCTAGTAAAACCCATCTTTGAGATATTTCAAGAACATTTACGAATGGGGTTCTCCAAAATTTTGTAAAACAGCTTCTGGAACTTTTTCAAGCGCATTTGCGGAAATGGTCTCTCGTATGTGTTTTTAGAAGATCATTTAATTGTGGAGTGTCTTCTGAGATATATTTCCTAAATTCGAAAAACCATTTCATTGTGTGTTTCTGTGATAATCTGCTCAAGATACGAGTTTTTAAAAAAATATTCGAGTATTTGATCATAAAAATTTCCTTAACATTTGAATAGTTTTGAGATTTACCAAAAATATTTGCCAATACGGGTTTGAAAAATCTTTCATGACCCGTTAAAAGTCTGTACAAAACCATTTGGTAGTGGGATTCTGAAATTTTTTCGCAGGAACTACGATTGGGTTTGAACATATGCTAAGATTCACATTTCAGATTTAACTAAAATATATTAGAAAATCGCGTTTGAGATTTATCACAAAAATTTAAGAATGAGGTTCTAACAATCTCTCCAAAGGTTAACGCTTAACATAACCGTTTGGAAGTAGATTTCGGAAAAATATGTTCCATGTAACACGTGTTTTAGTTTTTATAAGAATTTAGAAAAGTATGACCCAAATTTGAGATTAAACAAAAATAGTTAGAAATTTTGATATTCATAAACAGAGTTCGAAGCTCATTTTGGAAGACCCAAGTTTGGAAATTGCTTTTTGAGCTTCTCAAATCAGATTTAATAGAAATATTAAGAAGGATGGAGCTATGAAATCATTTCTCGCATTTGGAAACGTTTTAAATTCTAAACAAGTTAGAGTGTTACATTCGGCTACGAGGAAACTTCGAAGACCCTCTAGCTGGGTCTTACGTTTATATTAACATCTGGACTAATTTCACTATTTCTAATAAAGCTAACAAAAAATTCCAACAATTATGTTGGAAGTAATATTTAATTACTAAACTATTAGAAGAAACACACTGAATTATTTAGAGGTGTTTCTACACTTTAGGTCATATCTTGGCTCGATGATGTTCAATTTATCCCGTTTTAAATGCCAACCCTATCAAAATAATGACAAACAATATTTTCCTAATTTTACATACTTGAATGGTTTAGTTTGTAAGTGACAGTGATTTCAACAGAAAGGCAGGTAGACGGACAGACGGATGCACGGACAGATGGATAGACGGAAATCGCTCTATAAACTCGACTTGTTATAAAGATCAAGAATACGAAATTTATATGGGTTCACAAATTCATTTTTCGAAGCGTTGCAAACAAAATGACAAACTGATATTGTGTACCCTCCACACAGTGTCCTGCAAGGTATAAAAAGTATATAGATATTGGATGTGTGAAGTATTTTTCTGGAGACCCTATTATTACGGACAACTGAGAAGAGGGTTCAACGGAACTGTGCCACCCTCCGCATGCGTCGTACTAGAAGTTGGCTTAAATAAAATGACATGGGATAAAAGCAATGTTTGGAAGTAGCAAAATATATTTTTGGAGTTAATTTGGCTAAATTGTTTGTACACTACTAAAATCCTGTACTGTAATTATAAGACTTATGCCGGTTTTCTCAATGTATCGTCAAACTGCCTGTTACTTAACCAGGACATAAATTTATTGGACCGATAAACTGCCGGTTAATAATTTTGGTTTTCTCAATGTACGGACGAAAACATTATATTCAATTGGCAATGCCTCTCGAAATACATATGAAAGTTGGGAGAATTATTTTCAGTTGGCAATGCCTCTCAAAATTGATATGAAAGTTGGGAGAATAATTTATCTGTACGATAAATAAATAATTGGCATATGAGTGCCGGTTAGCTTTGTGAAAAAATAGAAGCAAACCAGACATTGAGAAAACCAAATTTCTTTAATCGGCAGTTTCTCGTTGGGATAAAAGATAATCGCCTATTGAGAAAACGGGCATTAGTCTTGTTGTGCAGGAAATCATTAAATTTAATAAATAAATAAATAACAAAATAAGTGAAAGAAAAAATATACAAAAAAAAATAATTTTAATAAAAACATTAAACGCATTGATATATACTAGCAGATTCCAGCGCTCGAAATTCGAGTTCAATTTCTAGGAAGCTTTTTTCAACTTAGCCAATACACAAACCAACACTTTTATGGTTTATTATTATTGTGAATGAAGATAACAAACTCATTAACAAACACCAGATTAACAAATTTAATAAAACACACATAGCATATGTGTAATTTTATGTATGTGTTAGTAGCAATTTTAAATGCAATTTACTCAAAATAAAGGAAAAAATTTAAAAATCTGTAAATCTGCAAAATGGCTAAAAAGAAATACCTTTCAAAAAATATACGTCTGGTCAAAATCGGGATAAAACGGTAGAACAAAACATCGGTCACAAGAAATTGCCTAGCCTATTAATATTATAGATTTCACTGAGATTCGGTTTATGCTTATTTTCTATAATCAGTTAGCTGGACCTATGAAAAATTCTCTAAACCCTTGGAATCGCATAGTCGGTCCATAACGAATATAGTAAAAATAAATAAATAAATTATAAAAAATATTTATTTTATCCTTAGCCAAAATTTTTCTAGAGAATGAAATTAGAAATCATGAAGTTATAGCTGAAAATCTGAGCAAACAAACATCAAGATAAGAAAACATTTTAAAAGGTGAAAGAAAAAAGTTTGGCTTGAGAACGCCAAGCCCTTTGTGGTTTTATTATACTGGCCTATTACTTTCACCCGGACTTGAAATTTTCTACCCTCAGACAATGTGTAATTAGACGAACTCTGGCAATTTACAATATCATACTAAGCAATTTAACATGTATTCTCCCTGTAACAATAACCAGCGCTGGAAATACTAAGTACCAAGGAAAATCAATATTTTAAAATATTTGACAAGACTAGGAAATGATAATGTTTAATTTATGTATCATAAAATTAAAAGACTCATTTTTGCATGTTGTGCCACAAAAAACCAGCACACATTTTAGGTTGTCAGTTGATACATTAGGCGTGGAACTTTCTTATATAAAAACTTTTTTTTTTGTTATAACAAAAACAAATATTATTTGCGATTATTTGGCAATAATATAAACATTTCTGTTATAATAATACCAAAACTAAGATACATATATAAAAAAAAATTCAAATAAATATTAAATAAAAAAAAATTGTTGAAAGAAATTTACTCGAAGATGTTTGTTATTACCTTCATGTGTGCAAACTCTTTTTTTTTTGACAAATATTCAAATGAGGATAATTCGGGTCTTTTCAAAATACATCACTGGAAGTTATACCCCTAATGAGCATATGTTGGCAGTTTTCTGGGCTTTTTAATGGTGTTACCTTAAAAATCGCTATCCATGTTGTACTTGTATGATGTTGTAGCTGTTTTTTTGAACAATTGTTTATGATTTTTCCGGCACTTAAGTTGCTTTTGTATTTCTTCTCGTTGCTTTCTCGCGTATTCAAGCACTTAATAAGCTACGAACAGCAACAACATTATTTCCGATTTAATAACATATTACACAACCAACAAACAGCATTAACAATGTATTTATTTTTATATTACGTGGCACAGTGCATCGTTTTGTGTACAAAGATCGATGTTGTAATAATATTAATAAAGTACATGCCAACTGAAAGTCTAGATTTCGAGTATATCGAATTGTTTATCCATATGGGCCTTGCAGGAATGATGGAAATTTAACAGGGCACATATCATTAATTTCGAGGTGTTTGATGTGTAAACATCTATACGTGCAGGGGGGTAAATTTCTATTTCACAATGCAATAACAAAAACTAGAAAAAATCAGCGTAACATGTGAGCGTAAGAAAAACTCAGCGTAACATGTGAGCGTAAGAAAAAATCGGTGTGACTTATGATTGTATTGGTGAAAAAATTATGATATGTTTGAAAATGCAAAATGAAAAATATAAAATGAAAAATATGAAATGAAAAATAAAAAATGAAAAAGGAAAAATAAGAAATGAAAAATAAAAAATGAGAAATAAAAATGAAAAATAAAAAATAAAAAATGAAAAACGCAAAATGAAAAATGAAAAATACAAAATGAAAAATAAAAAATGAGAAATAAAAAAAGAAAAATAAAAAAAAAAAAAATGAAAAAGGAAAAATTAAAAATAAAAAATGAATTATAAAAAATGAAAAATGAAAAATGAAAAATAAAAAATGAAAAATGAAATATGAAAAATGAAAAATGAAAAATGAAAAATGAAAAATGAAAAATGAAAAATGAAAAATGAAAAATGAAAAATAAAAAATAAAAAATAAAAAATAAAAAATAAAAAATAAAAAATAAAAAATAAAAAATAAAAAATAAAAAATAAAAAATAAAAAATAAAAAATAAAAAATAAAAAATAAAAAATAAAAAATAAAATATAAAAAATAAAAAATAAAAAATGAAAAATCAGAAACGCAAAATGAAAATACAAAATGAAAAATAAAAAATGAAAAATAAAACAAGAAAAATTAAAAATAAAAAATGAAAAAGGAAAAATGAAAAATAAAAAATGAAAAATAAAAAATGAGAAATAAAAAAAGAAAAATTAAAAATAAAAAATGAAAAAGGAAAAATGAAAAATAAAAAATGAAAAATAAAACATGAAAAATGAAAAATAAAAAATGAAAAATAAAAAATGACAAATAAGAAATGAATAATAAAAAATGAAAGAGGAAAAATAAGAAATGAAAAATAAAAAATGAAAAATAAAATATGAAAAATGAGAAAGCAAAATGAAAAATACAAAATGAAAAATAAAAAATGAGAAATAAAAAAAGAAAAATAAAAAATTAAAAATAAAAAATGAAAAATGAAAAATAAAAAATTAAAAATAAAAAACTAAAAATGAAAATTAAAAAATGGAAAATAAAAAATAAAAAAAAAAAAAATAAAAAATAAAAAATAAAAAATGAAAAATAAGAAATAAAAAATGAAAAACAAAAAATTAAATATGAAAAATATAAAATAAAAAACGAAAAATTAAAAATTAACCTTTTGAAATAATAAATAATAATAACTATTTTTATATATGCAGAGCTCCTGCAGTTAATTGCTCTAAGTGATACATAGATAACGCTTTCGGTTTGATTTTAAAAAAGTGCCATTAAAAAAAAACTTTAATTACTAAATGTTTACACATCTGTGATCGGACTCACATGATTTTTTTTATAGAACCCCAAATCGGAATGGGGATCGCTATTCTTATCAGCATTTTAATTGGAAACTTGATTTCCTTGATAATAATATCGATGGCAATGTGAAAATTATAGAAAATGTGGTTTTGGAACAAACAGAAACCACACCAAACAGTGCATCGTTCAGGGTGCATTGGGTTTTCAGCAGTCATGTGTAAATTTTCTATGCCCCAGATGCAACAATTTTGCTTGTTGATGTAACCACCTATATCACCTTCGTCCGAAAAGATGATTTTCCGTAGCCCAATTAGAGAAGTGAAAACATTGTGGATGGTCTTAAGGCATGCTGAGATCTTTATTGAAAAATCAAATCAAAGAAGCGCGTGAATACCTCAGAACGATGGCGAGTTGAGGTGCTTGGTGGTTCTTGTACGAGAACTTGATCCAATTCCACTCACACATTTGACCACTTTGGAAATAAGCTTTTAATATATCACAATGTTGTTCAAGTCATAACATAAGCTGAAATTGGTATTGGTAGTTCAAAATGCGGAAACTAGAGGGAGCATATGTAACAAATTTCATAATTGTGCGTTGCCTCCTTCTATTTAAGTACCATTTTGTAAGGACTCGATTCACTGTGCGGTGACTATAAACAAAATTTTTATTTCATAATCACCATCATCATCATCGTCATAAGTATTTACAGTAAGAAGGACAGTACTACGCGCTTATTTCGTTCATATTTTCTATCATTTATTCAGTTCACATTTTATTTTGGATTTAAGTACTTTATTTGGTTACTGTTATCCGTGAATGAGTATATTCAGTTTCCTTTATGGTAAGCGTTAAGCATACATAAATTCAAGTTAGTTACTTAGTTGGCCCGAAGTTGGCATTCAAGGGGATGATTAGATTGCTTGGTCTCTGTTGTATTCTACGAACATTTTCTATTATTCGCGTTATTTAAAACAATTAGCGCATATTTTACTATTTGCCGCTCCTTTGGACAGTTTGTTTTTGCTGCCTAGTCACTTTGGAATCTCAAATGTACTCGCATCTGATAAAATGTTGATGGAGCTATAATGATAATGATGATGACGATAATGACGTTGGCAGTGTTTATGGTGGTGGTGATAGTAATGGTGTTGCTGCTGATGCTGATGCTGATGGCGTTTGTCATTGCTGTTTGTTATCTATAATATTTACGCATTGAAATTGTTTATTCATTTAACCATTGACAACACTATCTACATGTCTTTTCAGCCAGTTTATGTTCTCTGCTATCTATTGGTTTATCTATTTGGCATTGATATGCAATTTTGTGTTGGTGTTTTGCTAGTCATTCGTATCTTGCGTTGATATGTGGTTGACATTTTATTATTTTTGTATCTATCGTATGTAACATGGCTGTGAATGTGATTGTTTAGAATTTGTAGGCCTTTTAGAGAACAATGAGGCCGTTAAAATTTACAAACGTTAAAGTATTTTTAAAGAGTAGAGATTTCATGCTAAAACATAATATTTAATACGTTTGTTTCATCCATTTTTTTCTTATTCTTTTTGGAATTTTAGCTAAAAATATTTTTCACCTCAAAAGCTTTTTTTTCGCATCTGAACAGATTTTCACTTCAAAGGGATTTTCATAAAAAATTTTTTTCATACCCAAGTAAAAATAGTCTTCATAAATTCTGGTAACCATAAGAACTAGCGATATGTTCGAGCTCTTCAAGTTTCTTTTTTTTAATTTGGGCAGGATCGGAGAAACGGCATGGCAACTGCTAAATGAATTAAATATCATTACCAATCTTTAGTTCCGTATGGCTACTTCCAGAGTAGCAGAAAAAAGCCTTGAAATTGTGTGTGAGTTTATAAATAAAAGATATTAGAAGCTGGTAAAAATGGACGGGATCGGATTAGTAGGTGTGGAACTTCACATATAAAATATATATTTATTTTCAAATATCTAGAGTACTATGACAATTACTTTCATGATATGTGAGTCCATTTACAAATATATTAGTCGTGCTGAAAATTGGTGGGATCTGATTAGTGGTCGTGGCATCTCCCATGTAAAGTAATTATTTATCATTAAATATCTGGATCACTATATTTCATACGTTATTAAATTAAGTAAGCGAGCAAAAATTGGGCGGGATGGTAACAGTTGTACCTCCCATTCAAAGTAAAATATTTAAATGAGGCGCTTGAAACTTAGGGTAAATCAGTAGGTTTTTAATGTGAGTAGTAGATAAAAGAAAGTAAGCTTGATCAGGCTAATTAGCTTGATACTGCCCATGGAAAATGAATATATAATCGTGTCTATTCCTAAAAACCAAGGTTCAGAAAATACATACATCAAACACACAATGTTCTGTTCTAAAGCAGCCAACACATGTTTTTATTTTCATATCAATTATGTGTTATCTCGTTATGTACACGAACATGTTTCTATTACGTATTTCTTGTTTCGAACAGACATAAACCACACAGATTCGAGTGTAGCTTTATTTCAAGTTCGTGTTCTTGCACGTGTACTACTGCTAAAAAAAAAAACAGAACATGTTCTTGAACATCTAAAAATTAAAACAAATAATAACGGCAACAATTGTTTCAACCAAATTTATTGAAAAAATCTAAAATAATTCATTAGCAGTTATAAAAAAAATAAAAAGATTGATAAAAAAAAATAAAGATAAAAAGATAGTAATGAAATAGAAAACAGAGAAATTTTATATATTGTTTATGACTTAATTTCGTTTTTTTCCGATCGCGAGTGGATAATGTTTTCATTTTTAGATGTACGCATTCAAGAACATGTTCTGGTTTTTTTTTTTAACAGTACACAGTGCAAGAACACGAACTTAAAATAAAGCTACACTCGAATCTGTGTGGTTTATGTGTGTTCGATAAAAAAATACGTGATAGAAACATGGAAAATAAAAATAAAAATATTAAAACGAAACAGTCATGATTGTGTTCGGCACCGTAAAAAATTTAGAAACACACATAATTGATGTCAAAATAAAAATATGGTCTGAGCTATGTTTTTTTACATATATTTGCGAGTTTTTTATTCAGTGTGTATTTTTTTCTGAACTCTGTAAAAACGCACTTCACTTCGACGAAGGCAACGTTTAACTTTCGACACTCTGTTTGCGATGTACTCTAAAATACTCGCGATGACTTATCGATAAAAATTGACATCACTAATTAAATCATCTGTTGGTGTGATCAGCTGATTGCTAAATTTTACTTCAATTGCCCGCATTAACAAAAGATTTTCAACAAAAATAACAAAATAAAGATATTTAAGTAAACTAAATTTATATTTTTTTATTTTAAATGGATTCCATTGCGTTTTCTATTACTGGCAACTCAAAATACCTGCGAAGTATCCTCAAAAGCTTATATTTATAAAAAAAAATAATCTAACCCGTAAAAACAAAGTTTTTATTTAAACTTTTTCTTTCCTTATGCATAAGAGTTTTGAATCTCTCCGTGACTGTGCGTGACTTTGCATGACTATTGTAACGTTGCTAAATACAACGTACATAACCAATATAATTAGAAACACTTACACTAATAATAATACAATCACCGACTTTACCTACATCAACCATAGTACATTAAATACCATTACTATGAATGATTATTGATTCTCACTCAGTTAGTAAATTAATTGAGATAAGTACACAAGGTTGGGATAGGTAAAAGGGAGTCAAGTCGGATTAATGACGAGCCTCTAAGGTGAGTCGAGTTACTGCCGAGGCTCCGTGTGAGGACAATTTACTATCATGTAAAATAGATCCTAACGCATTAGTTTAAGGGCGATCGACCTCGGTCATCCCCATCGTATTTGGTTACACATCGACTTCTGTTGACTGTTCGTATTTACACAGCGGCATCTGCTGACTGGTCGTATTTAGTTACACAACTACTTCGGTTGACTGTTCTCTTTCGACCTTATTCTCTTATCTTGCTATCATGCAGCCGACTGCCACCGATACAAGCAGCCGACCACCGATACAGCCGGCTGCTACCGATATAAGTAGCCGACACATCCGACCACCACCGATAATCAGCCGAATCACCGATAAAACCGACGATTACTAATATTGCCGAGTTACATCAAGGTCCGTGTAAGACGAAGAAGTATTGCCACGTGTGTCGATATTTGAAATATATATATATATATTTATGTAATTATAAAGAGAATAATGAAATTCAGATTAGTATACAACCCGCCAAAGGGAAAAATAACTGTATTATTATTACTTAAGGTTTTTAGGGTCCTTGAGTAGACCCAGGGCATGACAAGCTACCCCAGCCTATGGCAACAACCTCGTTACACTTTTTTTGAAATTAATTTTTGGTCACACAAATTTCAGATTTGATTGGATGAGGGGAAATGAGGTTTAAATCACTCCGTGACTGTGCGTGACTATGCGTGACTGTGTGTGACTATCCTAAAATTAATCTTTGGCCACAGCAAGTCTATGGACAAAGTTTCAGATCGATCGGATGAAGTTTAATGGGCTTTGAATCACTCCGTGACTGTGTAAATATGCGTGATTGTGTGTGACTATCTTAAAATTAGTCTTTGGTCACAACAAGTCTATGGACAAAGTTTCTGATCGATCTGATGAGAGGAAGTGAGGTTTCAATCTTTCCGCGACTGTGCGTGACTATGCGTGACTTTGTCAAAGTTAATCTTTTTTCGCGGCAAGTCTATCGACAAAATTTCAGGTTGATCGGATATGGGGAAATGGGTTTTATAGCACTCCGTGACTGTGGGTGACTATGCGTGACTGTACGTGACTACTCCAAAATAAATCTACAGTCACAGCGAGACCAAGGGCCAAGTTTCAGATCATTTGGATGAGGGGGAATGGGGTTGCCCCATGGCTGACAGACAGACATACAGAGAGACAGACAGACAGAGAGTATGAGTTAAAAGAAAGAGTTAAAAAAAATGATTACCAAAGAGGCCTTCAAGTATATTTTGTCAAAATTAGAAGCCAAATTCAAATTAGACACATGGCTGGAATGCTCACGACCTATGAACAAGCTGCAAACACAAATATATATTTTCTAGCACTCACAACACTAACGTATTATAGAATAGCAAAAAGTGTATGAGGCTCGTGTTTATGGTGAAGGTGACTATAGAAATCGACCTGAATATAATATTTATGAGTGAAGTCCAAATACTAATAGTGCGATTGCGAAAATATTGTATAAATAAACGGAAAATTTGAAGTCCACGCAAAATAGTACGACGGAATCCGCTAATTATATTTTATCAAGAGAGGCAATATAGCAAAAATATCGGAAAATAGCACAAAAAATGAAATCAAAATGTAGCTTGAAAGAGAATTTATTTCTTATTTATTTAACTTATTTGTTAGGTGACTGATATGCTCGTTGAATTTAATTTTGGGGTCAAATATTACACCCAGATTTTTATTCGCACTAGACGCAATTACTATCAAATTTAACTTTTTCTTTCGGTATAAAACAATTTTGCGTTTTCTGAAAAAATATATTACCTTAGTTTAGTCAGAGTTTAACCAAATTTCAAAATTGTTTAAGTACGATTTTAGATTAAATAAGGTTCTTTGAATTTTAGCTATGACGTTAAAAGCCATAATTTCGTAAGTTAGATATTACACAGTGGGCTAATTGAAGGAAATCAACTGTATACAAAATGTAAAGAACAGGTCATAAATATGAACCTTATAGACAACCTGTTGTAACAGAAATACAATTAGAGGAGAATATACTAATATAAACTTTAAAAGCTCCACCGGAGAGGAAAATGTTAACTAGTTTAATAATGTAATTATAATTTATCGTTTTAAAAACAAGACCATCATGCCATACAGTATCAAAAGCTTTTTTGATATCTAGTAAAAGCATGTCAGTTGTTTTTTGGTGCTCAAAGTTTCTGTTATGCAAGTTTCCTATCCTAATTAACGGATGAAAAGTGTTATGTTCTCTATAAAAACCGAAATAATTTAGTTTTTATGATTTTTTTTCTATTATTTTACTACTAGTATACCCTTATTGCCCTTATATGTTTCCATAACCAATTTTTTCTACGAGCCTTGTATTGTACAATTAACACATATTATTTTATTTTTTATTTCGTGCTTCCTGATATAAAATAATTTTTGTTTTTCATTCGGTGCAAAAATTATAAAATTTTTCGGCGTTCCTACTCTGTAGCAAGCTGCATATAGCCGCCCTTGAGAAAAACATGGATTTTCCACATTAAATCCGGCAACACTTAACGATTGGCCTTGAATTTAGAATATCATTTGAGAATTTTTTATTTTAGCGATTTTTGATTTTTGGCGATTTTTGATTTTGGCGAGTTTTGTTTTTTTTTTTGGCGATTTTTGTTTTTGGCGGTTTTTGATTTCCGCGATTTTTGGTTTTGGCGTTTTTTGAGTTTGGCAACTTTGCCATATATTTTCCACGACTACTAACATTGGTGCAGAGTACGTCACATATTTTTGTATAGGAGGTTCCACTCCCACTAATCCTATCCCGCCCATTTTTATCTGACTACTGATATTAATATCTGATGGACTCATATAAAATGTCAAGGCTTCCCCTTTTATAGTGCCCTAGTTATATGATATTATATATTTACTTGGTATGGGCGGTGCCAATCCCAACACTTCATTCACATCCATTTTTTAATATCTTATGGGCTCATGCACAGTTCCAAGGCTCTCATTTAACATATACTTTGTTTGGAGGTGCCACGCCCACTATAAATATCAACAAATTATAGCCTTCCAGATACACATAGCCACGCACAGTCACGGAGTGCTTTTAAACCCATTTCCCTTATCCGATCAACCTGAAACTTGGTCGATAGACTTGCTATGAAAAAGATCATGCACAGTCTCGGAGAAATTTAAAACTCATATACATAAGGAAAGAAAGATTGTTTTTATGGGTTAGATTATTAATTTGCATTTATGACTCAAGGTATTAATTTTTGCTCTTGTTGTATCATATTTTTGGGATTTTTAGGCTTTGTACACTGTATTTTTGGATCATGCCGTTTTACGAACCTCACAAAATTAGGAGGTCTACCGCAACAAAATCCTATTACTTAGAATATCCATACAACCCTATCCTAGTTATACCTAATGTCCATACAGTTTTGTATTTGCTTACTTGTTGTTTTTGTTGTTTTTTGTAGATGTGCACTAATGTTTGTCGTTGAGAGTATGAGTGTTACCATTTAGGTTATTCTCTTACTCTCTTTAAGGAATGAAAAATGTAATGGTATATATTTACAAATTGCCAATTGATTCTTATTAATTTTAAGCATCGTTGTAAAGAAGCAAAAAAATTATAGTAGGTTAAGACGGACTATACGACACCCTATGCCATGCGTTTCGATATCCTATCTCTTAGGTCCATCTAATTTTATTTAGACAATAGGAATAAATCAAATTTGAGTGGCATTGTTATTAATTTTTTGCCTTCGGATATGAAAAAGTTTATATTTGATGCTATATTTATATGGGGACTAGGTCAAAAAATGGACCGATAGTGACCATATTTGGTAAGCTCACTTATTTTTTTCAAAAAGATGTACAATGTATATTTGAGAAAAATCTTTGGAACATTTTTGTTTTTTTGATAAATTTAAATGAAGATCGGGAAGCAGTTTTATATGGGGGCTATGACTAAGAATTGTATTATAGGGTATATTTTTCGACTAATGGATATAATGGATATAAGAAACAGACAGATACCCAATTTAACCGAGATCTATATGAAAATTTAGATATTATGGCAATATATGTAAGTCGATGTCATAGGGGTCATTTGTATGCGGACTTGGTCTGAACTTTAATCGATTTTCACCAATTTCAATAGCGTTGATCCAATGGTCGATAGAAACTTATATACTAAGTTCCATCAAAATATACTCATAGTTGCGAACTGTAGTTTAATACAAGGTTTACATGGACTGATGAACAGACGGACGGACGGGCGGACGGACGGTCGCACATCGCTAAATGGACTCAGACAGGGGGTTTTAGCAGTAACGCAAATGGCACACCGCTAAAACAAAAGGAAGGCGTGGAATATGAGGTGTTCGCTCCCGACAAGAATGACAAATATGGCTAGATTATGGGGCGTTTTCATTTTTTTTTTAATTCTAGTCATAAAGGTCCACTTTAAATACACTTGTTTTGATTTGATATAAATTCATTAAAAAGGGAGTCTACAATAAAATGTATTGTAATGAAGAACACATGAATATAGGACAGGGAGGACACGAACTCCCCACCCGACTGCTTGCTAACAATACAAAGGCTCCCGCAGTCCTACCCTGAACAATGTTCGCGATGACCTCGATCTGCCATCAAGTACACCAACCCAGGTGGGTACTTACAGTAAATGGCGCGCCAACTGAGGGAATAAAGGTTCTATCCCTGGGCATTACAATAAATCGACCCTAAATTGATACTGAGTCGATCCGTGTAATAAAAGATGGGCTTAGCTCACACATTTTTGGCAATTAGAAACAGTATATATAGGATATAAAATACCAAGCATTAAAATGTGGAATCTAGCCTTTTTGGTCGCTTAGTGTTGACAATCTTGATTATATTATTATTTTTTTAACAAGGATGGAGGGTATCAAATCTGAATTTAATACTCCTACTTCTTTTTTAATGCCAAGGTTTTTCCATTTAACTTTTTTCTTCTATTTTTAATTAAAAGAAAATGTTTTTTAAGACGTGTACAATGCAAAGCCTAAGGCAATTATAATTGCTTTATAAAGTAATATAAATTAAAATTCCACGAAAATAATTATTAATACCACCAATTCCAAATTTAAAAAGAAAAAACAACCAAAAACTTTCAACCAAATAGAAGGTGGTTAATATTTACAAAAGCTATTAATAAACAATACAAAGAAAAATACCAACAGTTAGCAAACAAACAAACAAACACACACACACAAGCATACAACCAACTTAATTAAAAGGTTAGAAAATGTTAAATTACACTGTAAAGGCAACTATTAGAAGATTTCTCAAAAGGCTAAACTTTACTTGGCATGGTTTGCTTGTTTTGCTACGAACTAACCCTAACATTAATAAATATTAATAAACGTTTTCAAAATTTCCTTACTTTACAGTATGTGGGAAAAATAAATTTCCGCAGTGTTGTTATAAATTACAACGTTTTGAAACAGTTGTTTGTATAATGTTTTGTATTTAAAGTACATATTTAAATTCAGTAGTATTAACAAAAATTATATTTCAATGTCGTCCGATAAAAAAAAACTTAAAAGAATTCAAAGAAAATATTAGAAAATGTAACTTTCCATCTCGCATAGTAAGCGCAGTGAGCCCCATTTCGAAAAGGCATTTTAGCGAGGTGGTCTTGCATAGTATCTACCAACTTTAGCCTTTCTACTGGACTTAAATTTGTCTAGTTCGAAAAAATGCAATCTTTAAGCCGGCTAAGGTTTTGAGGGGCAGTCTCAGAAATTCTAATTTTAAGTATAGTCCAAGCGTTCTCGATAGGAAAAAGGTCTGGGCTTTGGGTTGAACACGTTAAAATGGGAACATTTTTATCAGCAAGGTATTCCACCACCCTTTTCGTTATATGTATAGGCGCATTATTCTGCTGAAATATGAAATGTTCACCTATTAAACGATTCCCCTCAGGTACAGCTGTTTCTTCCAGAATTCTCAAATATATAGCAACATTCACTTTTCCTTCTAATATGAGGATTTCACCAGTACCCCTGGCAGAGAGGCAGCCCCACATTATCAAAGCTCTCTCTACCCTTTTACAGTTGGAACGGTACACTTATAGGACAATTCTTCAGCTGCCTTACGCCAAATGTGTACCATAATATGTGAGTATTTCAGCCTTATCATTAATTCGGAGTCCATAAAATGTTGTACAAAAATTGTTTGGAGTTTAAAATGTATTCCTTATAAAACTGCATTCTTTTGGCCCTATTTACTTTGCCCATGTAGGGAATTTTACGAGCTGCGCGCCCGTGTTTGTCACTTGTTCTTAGCCTGTCACGAATAGTGAATATTGACGGGGCAATTCTGCCTTCGTTTAGTAACTGAGAACGAATTTTTGGTAAAGATTTTAATTGGTTGGCCTTTGTAATTTCAAGGATTCTTGTGATAACTCTTTCGCAGGTTTTTTTTTTTTTTAATTATTGACGAACACTCAGGGGATGCCCCCTACAAATGCAGTGCATTGCGTTGATTTCAGGAAAATAGGTTATGGGAAGGAGGAAAGAGGGAGTAGTGTTTGTAAATATTTGACGTAAATTGTATTATAGTGTAACAGTCAGGAAAGAGTTGTGCGGGGAGTTTATTCCCCATATAGCTAGATGACTGGTAAACGAAAATTCTCTGTAATGCGTTGTGCGGGCAACTGGAAAATAGACTACAAACGGATGTGATCTACAGGAGTAGCGGTTAGAGCGAACTTAAACTCGGGAACTTGGAATGAGTTCGCTAATTTCAAAAGAACATTTCGCATGGTAGTATCTATAGAACAGTGCTACACAACCCACAGTCCGACGACGTTCCAATGAGTCAATAGAGTTGGATACCCTACTGTCATTAATGAGCATCAACGTTATCATTAATGCACACGGTTTAGTAGTTCCAAAAGAGACTTTGATGCTCTTGCCCATATAGGGGAGTTGTATTCCGTTTGCGGTCGGGTGTAAGGGGTATAGATTTCGAGGAGAGCAGAAGGAGTTAAGTAATTTTTTCACCGTTTTAGAAAACCAAGACACATGAATAATTCTTTCGACACTTGAAAAACATGCTCGTACGAACGACCATCACATTGAATTCTCATGCCTAGAACATCAAGAGTATCCGATTCCTCAATACCTAATACCTGAATCCGAGGCCCTATGGGTCGACAAACAACACTGAGTCTTCCGTGCATTAAAATCAACCCTATTCGCTTTACCCCACTCGGAGATTGTTAACAGGTCTTGGCCAACAATTGAAGGAAAATGAATGACAAATATTGTTATCTGTGAAAGAGTATATGGAATTGAAAGTATGGCCAAGAAGGTCGTTCAGAAAGATAAGGAAAATAGAAGGAGAAAGAACAGAACCCTGGGGTACCCCTGAGCTAAGCTGAAACTCATTGGATGAGACCCCATCAATAACAACACGTATTGTGCGGTCTCTGAGAAAACTCGATGTAAATCGAGAGAAGTCAATACCGATCCCAAATACAATAAGCTTTGATATCAATGCACCGTGCAACATGCGATCGAACGCCTTGAAAATATCTAGAGCAACCTCCTTCTCTCACCAAAATTGTGAATGGATCGACTCCAGCGCTCAGAAAGTAGAGCTAACAGGTCTCCCTTGGAACGATTTATACGGAAGCCGTACTATCGATCATGAAGAAGTGAAGAAGTGGCCTCTAGGTAGTTGACAAGATGGAAATTGATCATGCTCTCCATCACCTTTGAGTTGGGATAGCAGAACTAGCATTATTCTTTATTCTTTTAACAAATGACCAAAAACTCTTACTTCCCCCCGAGGAGCAGAAAGATCTCTAGCACGAAGACGCTGATCGTAAAGAAACTTTTCGTGCCTTTGGATTCCCTGGTCTTTTTTTTTAGCACAAACTCTGTGTTCGTTCTCATAGCCAACGAACTGCAGTAAGGAATTTGATAAATTTTTGGCCAATATATCGCAAGTTGTGGCCATCTTTATAAAGGCTGATAATTCTTCAGATGTTCATTGTTCGAATTTGCCCACTGTTTTGGAAAATTAAAGTACTTCCAATAAATTAAAAGGTTAATGAACTTTTGAAAAAATTTACCTTTTTCGTATTTATTTGTAAGCAAAAATAACTAAATTGATTAAAAATGGTTAAAATATCAAGACTTTTTATTAGCGTAAAATTTTTCATTAATTAACTTCTTTTGGAAACTTAACTTTTCAACAGAGTTCAGAAAAAAACACACACTGAATAAAAAACTCGTACATATATGTAAACAAACATAACTTAGACCAACACACACATATTTTTATTTTCATATCAATTATGTTTGTTTTTAAATTTTCTTCGGTGCCCAACACAACCATGACTGTGTTCGTTTTAATATTTCGTTATTTACACGAACATTTTTGTATCACGTACTTTTTGTTTTAATCACACATAAAGCACACATTTTTATACCCTATACCACTATGTGCTTTGGGTATAATGACTTTGTGCTGCTGTTTGTAACAACCAAAAATATTTGACCTAGACCCATCTTTAATTATACCGATCGAATCAGAATCACTTTCTGAGTTGATTTAACAATGTCCGTCCGTCCGTCCGTCCGTCCGTCCGTCTGTGTGTCCATGTAAAGCTTGTAATCAAACTGCAGGTCGCAAATGTGAATATATTTTGATGAAATTTGGTATATAAGCTTTTGTCGGCCATGGGATGAACGCTATTGAAATTGGTGAGAATCGGTCCATGTTCAGACCTAGCCCCCATACAAATTACCCATATAAAATCGACATAAATTGCCATAAGATCCAAATTGTCATATATATCTTACTCAAATTGGGTTTGTATGCGTTCATTACATCCACTACTGAGTAGTCCAAAAATGATCCCTTTGACCCCATATAGAGCTGCTTCCCGATCTTCACTTAAATCTATTAAAAAACAAAAAAATTGCACTGATTCTTCTCAAATTTTGTTTGTACATATTTTTGCAAAATACAAGAGACTTTACCAAACATGATCAGGATCGGTAAATTTTTGGACCTAGTCCCTTTATAGATATAGCATCCGATATGAACTTTTTCATATCTGCAGCCAATAAAATTAATAAAAATCCCACTCAAATTTGGTTTTTGCTTATTTTCAATGTCCAGTTAGTTGGGCCTAAGAGATAGGTTTTCTAAACGCATGGTATAGGGTATCGTATAGTCGGTCTAGACCGACTATAATTTTCTTACTTGTTGAGTGTTGCTTTATTTGAAGTTCGTGTTCTGGTACGTGTACTGAAAAAAAAACAGAACATGTACAATAAAGAGGTTCGAGTTCAGTTATATTTTAAGTCGTGTTTAAAGTGTAGTAAGAAAAAACAGAACATGTACAATAAACAGGTTCGAGTTCAGTTATATTTTAAGTCGTGTTTATAAATATATTTATAAATATAAATATAACTGAACTCGAACCTGTTTATTGTACATGTTCTGTTTTTTCTTACTACACGAACCACAACACGACTTAAAATATAACTGAACTCGAACCTGTTTATTGTACATGTTCTGTTTTTTCTTACGACACGAGCCACAACACGACTTAAAATATAACTGAACTCGAACCTGTTTATTGTACATGTTCTGTTTTTTTTTTCAGTACACGTACCAGAACATGAACTTCAAATAAAGCAACACTAAAAAATGTGTGCTTTATGTGTGATTGAAACAAAAAGTACGTGATACAAAAATGTTCGTGTAAATAACGAATTATTAAAACGAACACAGTCATGGTTGTGTTGGTCACCGAAGAAAATTTAAAAACAAACATAACTGATATGAAAATAAAGATATGTGTTGGCTGCTTTTGAACAAAACATTGTGTGTTTCATGTGTGTATTTTCTGAACCTTGCTTTTCAATATGCACATTATTTCTTTCCGTGAAGCTTGTATTACAGTTATATCTATGGAAGAGTAAAACCTCTCAGACTTCTCCAATAACAACAACAGGATGAGTAGATTTTGAATTGAGAATGGAATGTGTCAATTTCCTAGTTTCAGGAGGCTCACAATTTACCAATTTAAATATTATATATGACATTGGAAACTTATTTTTGCCACATACAGTACCTTCTGCCTTCAGTCAATTTAATATACTCTAACGAGTAATTAAAGTTAAGAAATCGGAAGAGGTAGAAAACGACAACAATAGAGAAATAAAACAAATAATAAAATCTCAACCAAAGTCTAAATGGTAAATGAACGAAGAAGCCAACTCTATGTTTATTAAGAAACGTTTAAAAAAGAAAAAATAATAATTTTATTAAGAAATTCTTATAATAAGAAAATTTCCATTTGTATGTACTAAACTGGAACCGTCATATGGACGTACCATCAGCCATCAGCCATTACAATCATCATCATCAGCATATCATCATCAACATGTTTATTGTTGGTAATTTAGCAAAATAAATTATATGTGATTTGTTCAGCAACATACCAACAGCTTGTTTTTTATTTCATTTTTTTTTTGTTTCTCTATGTGTCGAGTGCAACATATGTTGGATATTCTAACCTTAATTGTTTAATGGTATGTTAGTTAAGTAAGTAAGTATAACTATGGATTCAACTAGGCTGGCTACTAAATATCTTCGTATAAAAAATTATTTTTCTTAAGCACAGAAAAAAAAAAAAATTACCAACCGAACTCTAAAGTCTAACAACTGAAGCCAAACAATGAAACGTCAAGCATAAATCTATACTATTAATAGGCTAGGCAATTTCTTGTGACCGATGTTTTGTTCTACCGTTTTATCCCGATTTTGACCAGACGTATATTATTTAAAAGGTATTTCTTTTTAGCCGTTTCGCAGATTTACAGATTTTTAAATTTTTTCCTTTATTTTGAGTAAATTGCATTTAAAGTTGCTACTAACACATACATAAAATTATGCAATGCTATGTGTGTGTTAATTAAATTTGTTAATGTGTTTGTAATAAAAATGAGTTTGTTTTTTGTGTTGATTTGTGAATTGGCTATAATTGAATAGCATACCTTTAGGGTCTTTATTTAATGAAAAAATAAAATTTCCTAGAATCTGCACTCGAATTTCGAGGCTTGGAATCTGCTAGTATGTTATTATTAGGCTGTTTGTTGGGTCCCACCAGAGATCTAATGTTTGATTCGTATGGTGCTTTATTTTATGTGGTCACAAGGTTCGATGCGGTAGTCCGTTGTGTTTATAGGAAAATTATGATGGCCGAAGAAATTGAAATTATATACATGACTTCGAAAAATATCCACCAAATTTTCTGTGGCATCGAGGGATCGGTTTGGTAAATGCTTAATGGTTAGTGCTTGAATGCTTAAAGCCGCATGATTAATGTTTTTCGATATATTAATTTGCTGAAAAAATAGTTAGATCTTCTGAGAAATAATACGAAGTAAAAGCCGTATCGTATGAAAACTGATTCTTAACCACACTACTCGTAGGTCTGTGTTAAAACGCATAATCAAAAGTGCCGCGCTATGTAGAAAAATTTCATATAGAAACACTCTAGGGTAATTTGATGCAACCATAGGACCAATTTTCAAATTTTAACTTAAATAATTTTTATTGATACCATTTTAAAGAAGTAATATGAAAATATGGCAATAGTTTGTGAGATGTATTTTTGAATATTTCTATAGCCCCTAATTTTCCAGTAAGAAAGGAAAAGTGTAATCAAGTACTTTTGAAAATAAAAGCAGTGTGAAGTCTGTCACATTACAAAATACTTCTTTTCAGTATAACTAGTGTAGCCCAACACTCGAAATGCGAGTGCAAATTCTAGGAAATATTATTTTTTTTATTCAATTTGTTTCTTTCAATGTTTTTAATCTTTTTTTTAATTTTAATTTATGGATATTTAAATGAGCCTAAAGGTATGCTAACAACTCAAACCAATTCAACACAGGGTGTGTGATATACAATTTTAGTCATTCACATTAACTGGGTGTAGCGAATTATTATAAATATTTTATATTATTTAATTTAATATGTTTTTAAAACATATTATACATAAATTTTACCATTCTCCGCTTCTCTTCCATATGAACTATAACTACGCCAAATTTCACACTCCTCCGTGCCAGTATTTTGCTTAAAAAGCGAATTAAAAAATTTTTCTTCGCGTATTAATATATAGATTTATTTCAGAATTCATGTTTTTATAAGTTTTATAAATAAACTAGTTTTTATGGTAAATAAATTCTTCTTATTTGTCTTACAAATAACTTCAGAGCTTTTCTGTTTCACAAACGTCCTCTCAAATAATGTCTGTCTGCTGTCATGTCTGTCACGACTGCCTTTTACCCTCAATTATTAATAATAACTAGTATAGTTCTAGGAAATATTACTTTTTCATTCCATTTTTGTCTTCCAATATTTTTTAATCTATATACATAAGTAAAAAATTTATGAATATTTTAATGAGCCTAAGGGTATGGTAATCAATTTTAGCCATTTTACAATTCAACACAGAGCGTCTGATATATAATTTAAATCATTCGCATTAACAGGGTGTAACGAATTATTATAAATATATTATTTTATTTAATTTAATATATTTTTAAGACAGATTAAACATAAATTTTATCATTCTCAGCTTCTCCTCCATATGGACTATGACTATGCCAATTTTCACACTCCTCCATGCCCGCATATTGCTTAAAAAGGGAACTTAAAATTTACCTTCACGTATTAGTATATAGATAATACTTTCTCACTTTTTCTAATGGTAAATATGTTGATTAGTCGTACAGCAAAATTTGGGAATTTTTCATTAAAAAATTTACAAAATGTTTGTTTTTCTAGGCGTATAAACTTCATTGACTCTGATTGCAAATTAATAAAAATTTTATTATTTATTTCTTTATTTTCAACCTAAAATTACTGTAATTAATATTTTTTCCATTATATTATAAATATTTTGCACTAGCATTTTCTTTTCCTTTTCTCTTTATTGGTGAAAAAAGTCTTTTCCTATGCTATTTTGCCAAGGAGTAAAATTTTACAAACTTGTATTTGAATGATTACTCATTATCGAATCCCAAAATCAGAAAAGGATTTTTATGTAACGTCTTGTAGAAGAAGTGGCCGCGCTGAGCTTTTGAAGAAAGTATTAAGACTGATGAAAATAACAGTAATATTGTGTACTAGCAGATTCCAGCACTCGAAATTCGAGTGCAATTTCTAGGCAGCTTTATTTTTCAACTTAGCCAATTCTCCAACCAACACTTTTATGATTTAATATTATTGTGAATGAAGATAACAAGTTCATTAACAAACACATTAACAAACACATTAACAAACACATTAACTAATTTAATAAACACACACATAGCATATATATACTTTTATGTATGTGCTAGTAGCAATTTTAAATGCAATTTACTCAAAATAAAGTAAAAAATTTTAAAATCTGTAAATCTGCAAAACGGCTAAAATGAAATGCCTTTCAAACAATATACGTTTGGCAGAAATCGGGATAAAACGGTAGAACAAAACATCGGTCACAAGAAATCGCCTAGCGTATTAATATTATTGATTGCGCTGAAAAAAAGCTACCAGAAAAAAAGTATCGCATCCCAGGTATTTTCTTCTGTCCCACAGTGTTATCCATTTGAGAAAAAATTTAAACTTCTACAAAGTAAAACGTAAAAACATACAATTGTCAAAATATTAATGTCAGAAATAAATATTTTTTAGAATCTAAAATATTCCAATATTCCAAAAAATTTATTATTATATATATTTGAGTGGGTAAACGATTAAAATGTTGGACAAATTCAACCCATTTATAAAAAAAATATCAGATTCCAGCCCTCGAAATTCGAGTGCAAATTCTAGGATATTTAATTTTTTCATTAAATAAAGACCCTAAAGGTAAGCTAATCAATTTTAGCCAATTCACAATTATATATTGGGTTATGTCCAAGATTTTTTTTCAATTCAACACAATTATTATTGTGAATGAAGAAAACAAACTAATTTTTTTTTTTACAAACACATTAACAAATTTAATAAACACACACAAAGCATTGTAAAATTTTATGTATGTGTTAGTAGCAACTTTAAATTCATTTTACACAAAAAAACAATTAAAACTTTAAAAATCTGTAAATCTGGTGGACAACTAAAAAAAAATACCTTTCAAATGAGGGACGTTTGGTCAGAATAGGATTAAAACTGACACACTAACATCGGTGACAAGAAATCGACTTGCCTATTAATATTATAGATTATAATAATTATTTATATATTAACACGTGAAGTTACATAGTTCAACCAGTTTTTAAGCAAAATTCGCGCACGGAGGATTATGAAATTTTTCATAGCTATAGTTCAGTTGGAGGAGAAGTGCAGAATGATGAAATTTATGTATAATACATGTTAAAAATATATTAAATTAAATAAAAATAATATATTTATAATAAATAATTTTATAAGAGCCTCATCAATTTTAGCCAATTCACCATTCATTGCCTGTGAATTTATTATTGATGGTTTCGAACAAAAATTACTTTTTAATCTCCTTGTGTTGAATTGAGAATTACCTAAAATTGATTAGCATACCTTTAGGCTCTTAGAAAATTATTTATTTACAGTCCCATTTATATTTCTTCTGTGTGTTCGTCGAATATTTATAACGAAATTTAATGCATTTTATTTAAAATTCACAATTTAATAAATTTTTTAAATATTCACAAATTCTTTATATATATAGATTAAAAAAAAAAACTTTTGAAAGAAAAAAATTTAATAAGAAAATAAAATTTCCTAGAACTTGCACTCTAATTTCGAGTGCTGGGCACTGCCAGTAACTATTAGTACTCGTATATAATCTGTTGTATTTGTATTATTTTTAATTAAGAAAAATAATAAAAACTCATAATTTAATTAAATTTTTTCAGTAAACAAAAATCAAATAATTCGGTAATTGGTAACAAATTTTTTTGTAATACGGCAAATCTAGTGTAGAAAATATGATTGCATAACAGCAATTATATTGTTGACTGCTACAAAATTCTTTAGTTGAATATGACAAAATGTTAAAAAAAATGTTGAGTGTTAAGAATTTTAATTAAAAAAATATTTATTATATTAACAAAGTCGGCCTTTTCAATTAAATTATTAATTGTATTTACGAAAATGCTATTAACTATGACAAAAGAGTTGTACCTGAAATGAATTTTATTCAGAATTATTTGTTGTGTTTCTAGAATATAGAAAAGTACGTTGTCAAATACGGCAATGGTCGCACTATTGTTGGACCTTGTATCCTTATGATAATAACATTCGATATGAACTTCAGTATTAACACTACAATCTTACTCAAATTCCGTTTATGCTTACTTCTATGACCATTTAGAATCTCAGCCAGTTTAGGTGTTATTTAAAAATTTTTTGGACTTAAAAACTATAACGTGATTTATTTGTTTATTTTTTTTTGCCCGAAATAATAAAACTTAAAAACTATTTCACCCTATTAGTAGTTGCAGTTATAGTTTGATATGTCTGCAAAGTTTGTTTCTTTGTTGAAAAACAATTTTTTAACATTAAAAGTAGTAATAACCCTAGAAAAACTATAATTTTTAGCTAAGCAGACTTTAAGTCATTAATTTCAGTTTTTGTTTTCGAGAAAATCACAGTGGGTGTTGTAATGGTCATTGCTACTCATTGAGTACCTCAACGACAGACTACAAAAAAAAAAAAAAACTGATTATTATTACAATACCGATGAATAAATGGCTGGATGGCTGGAGTTGGAAGAATGCAGTAGCAGCTGCATTAACACCATCTAGCAACACTTACTAACACTCCTTAGAAACAGACAGATGATTGCTAACAACTCGCATCGTCATTATTATGCCGTATTGCCAAACGATGGCTTGGACAGTTTACACATTATTATTGATTACCTGTCGACAAGTTTTAACATCTACCAACAGCCAGTCAGCCTGCCAACCAGGCAACCATCTAGCCAACATTGATGAATGACAGATACCACCCCATGTATAAACAATTTACACAACGGTCGTTTTAACAATGAAATATTTTTTTTTGAAAACACACAAAAAAAAATTAAGGAAGAAAATTATAGTTGGTCTAGATGGACTATTCGATACCCTATGATATGCGTTTCGAGTGGGGGGATCGAACTTAGCTGAGGCTCTAACTCGATATATAAGAAACTTTATATGACGTTGCTTTTATATGGGGCCAGTTCAAAAAATGGACCGACTGTGTAATGCTTAAGTCACTTACTCTTCTTAAAAACATATAACCGAATAAACCAAATTAAAGAAAAAATTAACAATATGTTTGTTTTTTGATAGATTTAAGCGAAAATTGGGAATCAGCTTTCTATGGGGAATATGAACAAAATGGTCGTACAGGGTTTATTTTTGAATAAAAGAGCCAATGGATATAATACAAATACACCATATTATATCGATATATATATCAATTTTAATCTAACGACCATCTAAGATTGTTTATAAGGGGTTTATGTATGGGAGCTTGGTCTGACCATGCACCGGTTTTCACCAGCTTCAATAGCGTTTGTCCTATGGACAAGTTTTATTAAAATATATACATATTTGCAACCTGTAAATAGATACACAGACAGACGGATAGTTGGACAAATGGACAGACGGACAGACAGACAATAAGACAGATGGAAAGATAAACAGACGGATGGAGATACATCGCTAAATTGACTCAGAAATTAATTCTTAGTCGATCGGTGTAAGAAAAAGGTGGGTCTTAATCAAATATTTTTGGGGTAGTTACAAACATCAGCACAAACTCATTATATCCTCACAACAAACTAATATAGGGTATAAAGACACAAGTATGATTTTGGTCTTGTTGTTTTTGTTATTTATTAAAAATCTAAACAATAACCACAAACTCATACAACCAACATATTGGCTCATGAATAAATGTATAAATACTTGAGTGTAGAGGAGTGTTGGGGATTATGATGAAATCCTTGTTTGTATATAAAATTCATTATAATAACTTCATTAAAAGTTCATGCGCTTTTAAATTAAAAAATATAAATAAGTTATATGTACACACTGTCGGGAAAAAACTTTGGACAACACAGCTCATAAATATTATTCACCTTGCTGGCATATGATGAAATTAATATGATGATCATTTTATGATAATGATGAATTTATATGCTACTGAGACGTATTAATATTTTGTATAACATGACTTTGTCCCTTAAACCAGAGCGCCGGGAACAGAAGAAAGGTTTCGTGGTTGCATCCCAGGTCACGACAAAAGCTTTGATATAATATAATATCTATATATTAATACGTGAAGGTAGATTTTTCAACGGGTTTTGAAGCAAAATGCGTGCTCGGAGGAGTGTGAAATTTGGCATAGTTATAGATCATGTGGAGGAGAAGTGCCGAAAAACAAAATTTGTGTATAATGTGTGTTAAAAATATATTAAATTAAATCAAATAGAATATTTATAATAAATAAGAGCCTAAAGGTATGCTAATAATTGATTAGCCATTCACAATTCATCGCCTATGCATTTATTATTTAATCGAATATTATTTTAATTGTATATCACACGCTCTGTGTTGAATTGTGAAGTGCTAAAATTGATTAGCATACCTTTATGCTCTTAGAAAATTGTTTATTAACAAACCCATTTATAGATCTTCTGTGCGTTTAACAAATATTTGTAATGAAATTTAATGAATTTTATTTAAATATTCATAAATTAATTGTATATTTATTAATACTAGCAAATTGCAGCGCTCGAAATTCGAATGCAATTTTTTGGCAAATTTATTTCTCAATTTAGCCAATTCACAAACCAATACTTTTTTGGTTTATTATTATTTTGAATGAAGATAACAAACTCATTAACAAACACATCAACAAATTTAATAAACACACACATAGCATATGTATAATTTTATGTATGTGTTAGTAGCAACTTTAAATGCAATTTACAGCAAATAAAAGAAAAAAAATAAAAAATCTGTAAATCTGGTGAACAGCCAAAAAGAAATACCTTTCAAATAATATATGTTTGGTAAAAATCGGGATAAATGGGTAGAACAAAACATCGCTTACAAGAAATCGCCTAGCCTATAAATATTATAGATTTATTTGGTATTATAAAGGCCCCAACACGATAAGGTAAATTTATTATATATATAGATAAAAAAAAATTGAAAGAAACAGAAAATTGAATGAAAAAACAATATTTCCTATAATTTGCACTTCAATTGCGAGTGCTGGGCTATGCTATTTTGAATAAATAAGTGACTTGTTTTTTGTTTATTTGCCCAATCTTAAATTTCAAATTCAAATGATAAGTTTTGTT
>OY821517.1:8602430-8802430 GCA_963682025.1 Cordilura impudica | reverse complement strand
ACTAACTTTTTGCGGGGTTTTATTTTCAGCAGTTCGTCAAATCCGCCCAGGTGTCACAATAGTACAAGTTTTGTGTAAACAGAACGAATGTACAAAAGTGGATACATTGTCCCTTTTGAGCATAAGCTTAAAAATTAAACAAAGTTTCTATGTATAAATTATGTTTACCACTATTTAGTGAGGGTATAATGATTTTGTGCTAATGTTTGTAACTACCAAAAATATTTGAGCTTGACCCAACTGTGTATTCATGTAAACCTTGTAATCAAACTGAAGGTCGCAAAGGTTGATGAAATTTAGCACGTAAGTTTTTATTGGCCCTAGGATGAGCGCTATAAAAATTGGTGAAAATTGGTTCATGTTCAAACCTAGTCCCCATACAAACGACCCCTAATGAAATCGACCTAAATTGGCATAAGATTAGATTAGATTAGATTCTTTCTTTATTGAATTATATAATAGATCAATTTGGTATTACAATATTTTTTTAATATAAAACTTTAATATAAAAATTTTTATAATTGAGTATATTTATAATAATAAAGATATTTACGGCTTGGTTTTTTAACCTTCAGCCGGAAGTTTGTCCTTAAATTCTTTTAACTAATAATTTTTTTTCTTTTTTCAAAAATTGAATTCATCTATTAAAAATTTACGATAAGTTAATGCATTCTTTACAAAAAGATAAAGAGAATTTAGTTTTCCTCTCTTCTGCCATTTAGAAGATATAAATTTCATAATCTGGAAATCCCGAGCACCCTAGAAATCTTCTTCGTATATCTGCAAGTACAGGGCATCTTTCCATAAAATGCAAAATTGTTCCTTCTTCATTCAGATTCACAAGGAACATAGAGTGGATTGGTTGGTGATACATTTATTCGAGTTTAGCATTAAAAGGTCTCCGCGAGTTTTCATTAGTAGGGCTATTTGGTGTTGGTTATATTATTCGTTACAATAGGTAAGGCCTTTTGAATAATCCAAAAACTTATAATTTCGTTGTTGACTTTTTAGTGCAGTTTCGCGGTAGTATTGATAAGATGTAGATGTCATATTATCAATTAACATCTTGCACGTTATTCCATTCGGTTTTAGATTGGTGCATATTATCTGATTCCAAATCGAAGTTATTCAAACGATCAACATAGTTTTTGTACCAATAAATGTTTTTTGATATAATTTTTGATGAAAGTGTGTAACCTGTGATTTTCATACTCGAATTGGCACAATATCCAAATTATCATTTATGTATGTATGTTTATCACATCCATTTATCAGCAGTGTAAAAATAAACCCTATAGGACAATTCTTAGTCATAAGCCCCATATGAAGCTGATTCCCGATCTTTATTAAAATATTGCACAGTTTTTTTTTTTATTTGGTTTGTATATGTTTTTTGCAACAAATAAGTGATCCTACCAAATATGGTCAGGATGGGTCCATTTTTCGACCCAGACCCCATATAGCATCCGATATGAACTTTTTCATATCCGAAGGTAAAAAAAAATAATAACAGTGCCATTCAAATCTGGTTTATGGTTATTTATGTCTAATTAGTTGGACCTAAGAGATAGGGTCTCCAAACGCATGGTATAGGGTATCGGTCCAAACCGACTATAATTTACTTGTTTTAATATCAATATTACAGAATTTAAATATAAAAAATTTCATACCAATTACTAAATTTTTTTAAGGATTTTACAGGTATTTAAAGGTCGCTTTAAGTAACATGCATCCATATGTGCTCGCCACTGTATCTGAATTTCTTATGATTTTTGTTTTTTGCTTTTCCATCAGCTGACATTTCAACGAACGTTATTTAAATCCCCACCCACCATATAAAGGGATGGTTATTTATATTTACTTACGCTAAAAATCGTGCAATATATTTACGACTTAGGCTCAATATACGTTAAAATTTCGGTTTATAATAAAATCCTCGAAAAAAACAGCAGACAATGAAAAAACACCACCTTAAAAATTTTCACTATTTAAGTTTATCCCATTGTGACTTGTTGTGTTGTTATAATAAATTTACATAATTTAGTGTGTCTTTCTTACACACACACACACACACACAAACACACACCTTTATTAGATTTATTTTCATTTGTTTTGCTTGAAACTTTTTTCACGGTTTAACATTCCATTGCATTTTCCCGTGTGTGTGATGTTGACAGCTTATTTGCTTAAATTTGTTTTTGTTTCTTTATTCCTAAATTGACAGTAATTTCCAGTTATTTTTGCAGTTCATTGCTTTTGATGATGATGATGATGATGTTGGTTTGTTGGATTTTACATTGGTAGTGTAGACAACAATCATGTAAATTTGTTAACCACCTACAAATGTTCAAAAATAAATTGTAATTCACATATTATGTTTCTTCATTTTGTTGTTTCTATAACAAATTATATTAAGACATTGAAATGAGCAACATCATTGCAAATGAAAACAATAACAAATTGTGTTAAACTTGAAAAATTATGTAAATTAAGTTGTGTTAAGCTATTGATAGGTTTTTTTTTTTTAGAAGCAATTCAAGGCACGAGTGTGTCATTACATTTGTAACGCATCGAAATGGAAATTGAGGCAACCGTAAAGCGTATCAAGGATTTGTATACAACAGCAAATAAAACTGTATTATTCGCTTATTATAAAAGTTTGAATCGATTTTTAAAAATATTCTTAGAAAAGACATTTGGAAAAAAATTAATCGTTTTTTCGCGTATTTATGGTAGATATCCATTACTATATTCAAATATTCTTAGCGCAATAAAAAGAAGAAGAACAAAGATTTAAATATATGCTTTCTATGCTAGATAAAGTGAAAAATTGGATCGTCACCAACTATTTTTTTTTTAGCTTGACATCCCAGTATCATTATAAATCAATTCTTTTGGATAGGTATACAAAGAGAACTGATTCGTTGTGGCAACCCAATTTGTTGCCACCTGAATTTCGGTAGTCCTATGTACTTTCACTTTATTTTGTTGCGATTACTGAATTATACTTTCTTAATTACCATACGTAGTACAAAGCACCTCATATTTTAATTAAATTCGATTGTATGAATTGGCATATTCAGCTGATAAAATGGAATTAAAAATTTTGTTATTGACTGTAACAACCTTTTATCGGAGTAGCCTATTCAAGATGCATAAATAACTAGAGAAATTGTAAAAATACATAATTTTTTTCATTGATTGATTTATTAGTTAAGGGTTAGAAAGACAAAAAAATATAAAAATATCTTATATTGAAAAATTTGATAAATTCTAGCAGATTCCAGCCCTCGAAATTCGAGTGCATATTCTAGGAAATTTTATTTTTTTATATAATAAGGACTCTAAAGGTATGCTTATCAATTTTAACCATTTCACAATTCAACACTTTTTAAATATCGATTACTCTCATTATTGGTTTGTGTCCAATTATTGGTTTATGTCCAAAATTATTTTTCAATTCAACACAATTATTAGTGTGAATTTAAAAAAAAAACTCAAAAACACGTAAACGTATTTAATGAACACACACATAGCATTGTCTAATTTTATGTATGTATTAATAGCAACTTTAAATGCATTTTACTCCAAAAAAATGTAAACGTTTAAAAAATCTGCAAATCTGTAGATCTGGTGGACAGCTAAAAAGAAATACCTTTCAAATAAGATGCGTTTGGTCAAAATCGAGAGAAAACTTTTTAACAAATCATCGGTCACAAGAAATCGCCTTACCTATTAATATTATAGATATGTATACGAAACCCAAAACACACTTACTGCTTTCTTCGTCTACTTACAATGGTCGCAAATTTTCCTCAAATAAAAAACATTAAACATTAAAAAAGTTAATGCTACAAAATTTTTAGAATATTGCTAATTGTTAAAAAGAATGCCATTTGGAGCACCAGTGATGTGATATTTTCTTCATTTCACGCTTATTTCCATAAAGATTTGGGGGGTACAAAATAAATTCTTTAAAAATACTGGACATCGAAATTGGATAAAGCCTGACCACCTGGACGTTATAAATACACTAAAGATTATAACTTAATTATTACAACATTATTTGAATCATTTAATAAATTATTAAATGTAGTTTAGTTAATTACTAGCAGATTCCAGCACTCGAAATTCGAGTGAAAATTCTAGGAAATTTTATTTTTTAATTTCATAAAGACCCTAAAGGTATGCTTCACAATTCAACTCATTTTAAATGAAGAAAACACACTCAACACATTAACACAAAAACATTAACAAATTTATTAAACACACACATAGAATTGTATAATTTTATGTATGTGTTAGTAGCAACTTCACACGATCATAACTAAAAAAAAATATTCCAGACGATGAAAATCCGTAAATCTGGGTAACAGCTAAAAAGAAATACCTTTCAAATGATAAATTTTTGTCAAAATCGGGGTAACTCTGTGAAACTTACATCGGTCACAAGAAATCGCCTTGCCTATTAATATTATAGATTTATAGACATATATTGCTCACTTTCTTTCATGTGTTTCGACTTTTTTTAAATCAAATTTCGCGATTTTATTTACATTTTTTTTAAATATGAAATGAAAATCGGTAGAAATCAGTTCAAAAAAGACTTTGTAAATAATATATTAAAAAAGGCTTATTGGTCAAAACTCAAGGCAGTATGCATTTTCCTTTTTCCATTGTAAAAATTATTCTGTAATGGCAAAATTGCCTCACACGATTGTATTGAAGGTAATTTTTGTCTGTTACTGATAACACAAGGGAACAAGGTTTTTGTTGATTAAGAACTGAGTGTTGTTTCTAAGCTTGTTTGGGATGCTGAATCCAAATCTGCAATTGGGTTTTTTCCATCAGTTCGACTTTTCATGATACACCGTTATGTCTAAAATTAAAGCACTTAAACTACATATATTGTAATAACTTGAAAACGGTTCATCATATTCATTAAAAAAAAAAAACCATAACTCATCAGCAATGTTATCGTTAAGCCTTGCTTACATTGTTTTTTTAATTCGCCCATTAGTTTCAGAGATATCGCTGAAGTTTTGAAAAAAGAAAATTTTTTTAAAAAAGTCAAAAATACGATTAGTACGTGTAACTTAAAAATGCGAGCTGATTGAGAAAAATGGTCATTAGATTTGAAATCAGTGACCATAAATTAATATAAAAATTCTAATAAAGTTCCAGTCAACAGCAAAAAAGTTCAATTTTGTTCCCTTGTGTTATAAATCAGAAAAATTATTAATAATTGCGGCTTTTCGGAAAAAATAAATTAATAGAATTTTATACCTATACCACGATGTGTTGGGGGTATAATGAGTTTATGCTGATGTTTATAACTACCAAAAATATTTGTCCATCCGTCTGTCTGTCCATCTGTGCGTCCACGTAAACCTTGTAATCAAACTGCAGGTCGAATATGAAAATAAATTTTGATTAATTTGGGTATATGACTTTTATCAGCCATAGGACAAATTCTGTTGAAATTGGTGATATTCAATACATGTTTAAACCTGATCCCCATACAAATGACCCCTATGAGATCGACTTAAATTGCCATTATATCAAAATTATCATTTAGTTCTCGGTTTGACTGTCTTTATTACAGCCAATAATCAGCAGTCCAAAAATAAACTCAATAGGGCAATACTTAGTCGTAGCCCCCTGTTTCCCGATCTTCACTTAAATCTATCAAAAAACAAAAATATTGCTCCGATTTTCCGCAAATTTGATTTGTATATGTTTTTGCAAAAATAAGTGACTTTACCAAATATGGTCTGGATTGGTCCATTTTTCGACCTGATCCCCATATAAATAAAGCATCCGATATGAATAAAAATTCCACTCAGATTTGGTTAAAGCTTATTTTCTATACCCAATTAGTTGGTGTTAAGAGAAATTCTCAAAATGCATGGTTTACGATAACGATTTACGATGTTGTCGGGTTCAGTGTCATTCCCTCCCGCACTGCGAACAAGTAGATCTATTGTGCACCCTCTTTCAGATTCTTGTTCTCTCCTGTTTTATTAGTTCATTACAGAGTTTAGGAACTTGATGATATCCTTCACCGCCAATGTTTTGTATGCCTCCTCCCTGATTTCCGATTCACCAAAAAGTTTGAGCCTTAGATATGCAAACGCTGGACACTTTGCCAGTATATGCTCCATGGTTTCATCATCCTACAGGCAATATCTGCACGTTTCATTTTCAGCCAAATGCATTTTGTATAGGATGTAGTTGCACGCATAATGCCCTGTGAGTGCCCCACATAGGAGCCTTAGATTGGATCTGTTCAATATTAGGGCATTTCTTCTCCTTTTTTCGCTTCGATGCCAGAATTTTTTTGAGTGTTGGAGTAGTAATTGTCCATTCCAATACTCCACTGATTCGTCTTTAATCCATCTATGGATTTTCTCGGTTATGTCTTCTCTAGTGAATCCGAATTGAGGGTTTGGACCAATAAATGGTCTTTCCGCTCCTCGTCTTGCCTGTTCATCGGCCTTCTCATTTCCTTCATACCCTTTTTGACCTGGTACCCATATAAGCGTCACTTTATTAAGTTCAGCGAGTTTATTTAGGGCCCTATTGCTTTCGAGTACGGATTTATGATGATATCTTGATTTGTCCAGTGCGTTTAGAACAGCTAAGCTATCTGACATTAGATTTATATTCGTCCTTGTCTGGTTTCTTTCCAATAGTTTAGCAGTAGCACCATTTAGTGCATACAGTTCCGCTGTAAATATTGTGGATTCATTACATAGGGGGATATGGAGTTTTCCCCTTGGTCCGTAAACCCACGCTCCTACTCCTTCTGTTGTTTTGGATATGTCAGTGTAACACTTCTGGCATCTTCATGCAGCCATGTAGGGTTAAACTCCCACTCGAATCTGCTCGGGATATGAACAGTGTAGTTATTTTTAAGTTCCAAAAACCGGATCTATCTTTATCAAGGATCTTCAGGTGTCCTATATGATCGCCTTCCTTAAATTTATATAGTCTGTGAAGGTCAATATCTTGTTTAAAAGCTTCTCCTTGGATCAATAAGTGCAGCGGTGTGAGATTTAGGATAACCTCCATAGCTGCCGTACGAGTTGTTCTCATTGCTCCCGTGATGTTCAAACATGCTAATCTCTGTATTTTGGATAATTTTAAACATGCTCCAGTCTGGTTTGTCTTCTGCCACCATATAGCTGAGCCATATCAAATACCCGGAAGCATCATTTGTTTATATATCCACAATGACATTTTATAGTTTAGATCCCACGATCTGCCTACAAGTTGTTTGCTGGTCCATATTGACTTTGTAGCCTTATTCGTTATCGACTCTAGATGAGGATTCCAGGTGAGTGTTCTATCTAGTAATATACCCAGATATTTTACCTCCTGCTTGAGTTGGACCTCCGTGTTCCTTATATGAAGTGATGGAATATAAAGATTCCTTCTTCTAGTGAACGGGATAATGCATGATATAGGTTATCGCATTGTCGATCTAGACCAACTATAATTTTTTTTTTGTTTTTGTTTTTAATTTTATAAAAGAGAATGGGAAATACATATCTGTAAATTGTTGAAAAAATTATAGTTTTTTTTTTTGTCATGGAATACACTAGCTAACAAAATTTTGGACTGGAGCAACGAAATATCTTCACCAGGGTAATTTGGTATGCTGAATTCGAATCTGTAATTGGTTATTCTCTATCACGTCAGCTTTTCGAGATACAAAAAAAAAAATGTTTTTATTCGTTTTTTACATAAAAAATCTTTAGTTTATTTAAAAATCAATGAATTTTCAAAAGTTAATGGCGTTATTTGAACGTCGTTTCTATTTTGTTGGTTCGGGTTCACGTATTAGAGTCCTGTAAAAGTCTCCCAGCATACTTTTATTCCAAAAATCGTTAAACCTTGGTGAGCACGCTCCCTTCGTTCGTCGCTCACCGCACCTAGGTTTTGTGAAAAAAATTTAAATGCGAATGAAGAAAATGCATTTTGAGTGACATTCGTGCCCCTAATTCGTGATAATTTTTCAATAATTCATCAACAATTTATCTGTAGTTTTCATTCTTATTGTTTCCAAGAAAACTGTTCACGATGCTCTTGAAAGATTTCCAGGCTGCATATTCTTTCTCCAATAAACATTGTAAAAAATTGTTATCATTCAACAGCTTTCTGATCTAAGGGCCAACAAATATGCCTTCTTTGATTTTAGCATATGAAATTTTAGGAAAAACCGCCAACAAATATTTAAATGCTGCACCATCTTTGTCTAGAGCCTTAACAAAGTTCTTAAAAAGGCTCAATTTTATGGGCAGCGGTGGAAGAAAAACGTCATTTTGATCAATTAATGGTTTATTTGAAATGTTTTGTTTTCCTGGTGAATACTCATTTCATTTTGGCCACTCTTTTCCGACGTAATGACGATATATAGCGTGACTATCCTATAAACAAAAGAAACAACAATATTTTGTGAAACCTCCTTGCATATCAGTCAACAACCCAGTGACCTGAAACAGATTAAAATACAGTTATTTACGATGGTCTATACTATATATACAAAGAAATCACACACCTTAAGGTCACCACAGATCTTCCATTTATGATCGTTGTGTTTGAGTAATGTCAAGAATTCAGTCATTGATTCGTAATTTTCCTTTGTATTAATGTCATGAGCAATTGGTATGGATGGTTTTCCATTCCCGTTATTCAAAAGAAGAGCCTTTAAACTGTACTTAAAGCCATCATTAAATAATCTCCATTCAGTTTTGTCATATGGCTGGTTCATTTTTTGAAATAAACCATCAACATATAAAGGGTTTTTCAACAGGGACGCTAACAAAGTAGAAAGACAGGGACAGCAAACGACGCCATATTTCTTGCCGCTCTTTTGACATTTCTCTTCAGTAAGGTTTGCCAATTCATGATGGAAAGATGTACGAGCCAACAACGAGTCGAAATTAATAAAATTTACTACCGAAATTCGGAGTCAGTGGCCTCAACGTTAAGAGCGCTACGTCCAATTTATGGTCGTCATAATCGTCCTAGCAGATCAACAATTGAGCGTCTAGTGGAAAAATTTGAATCCACAGGCACAGTACAAATTTTCCCGTGCCAGTGAGATAAAGAAGTGCCCGTAGTGTCGAGAATATTGCTGCCGCTGAGGCTTCAGTTCAAGAAAGCCCAAATGTGTCTCTCACACGTCGTTCTCAAGAATTGGGCATCTCTGTGACGTCGTTGTGGCGAATTTTGCGAAAAGATCTTGGCCTATATCCTTACAAGATCAAATTGATGCAAGAACTGAAGCCGCTTGACCACCGGAAGCGTCGTATGTTCGTGAATTGGGCTGAGCAACAACTTGAAAATGATTCGGATTTTCTCGAAAAATCGTCTTCAGCGATGAGGCTCATTTCTGGCTGAATGGCTTCGTCAATAAACAAAATATGCGTTATTGATCAGACAGCAATTCACACGTACTCCATGAGTCATCATTGCATCCCGAAAAAATTATGGTTTGGTGCGGTTTATGGTCCGGAGGCCTCATTGGGCCGTACTTCTTCCGTGATGATCAAGACCGGCACGTTACTGTGAATGGGAATCGCTACCGTTCAATGATAGCCGAATATTTTTTGCCACAGTTGGATGATATGGACTTGGAGGACATGTGGTTCCAACAGGACGGCGCCACAAGCCACACAGCGAATGTCACAATGAATTTATTGGAAACAAAGTTTGGAGAACGTGTTATCTCACGAAATGGTCCAGTAGATTGGCCGCCTCGGTCGTGCGATTTGACGCCGTTGGACTATTTCCTGTGGGGCTACGTCAAGTCTATGGTCTATGCCAAAAAGCCAGCGACGATTGATGAACTTCGTACGAATATCGAACGTGAAATTGCAGCAGTATCGGCCGATTTATGCTTGAAAACCGTCGAAAATATGGTTCAGCGTCTGGACTTCTGCAAGCGTGCCCGTGGTGACCATGCAAAAAGGTCGATTTCCATACATAATGGCATCGAACGTGCTTTCGCAGGAATAAAGAATTTCATTGATATCCAAAACCGTTTTTGTTTTATTTAAAAAAACTTTTGTAGCGCTGTTATTGAAAAACCCTTTAGAATAGAGTGTTTCTTTTAAAAATATGCAGCCAATTCCAAGCTTTTATCTCTATAGATTGTTACTTTTGTCCCAACTGCAAGATGTTTCCACTGTTGCATGCGTGAAGCTGGTAATTCTGCGTCTCGCTTCAGCCTTCTACAAACTACCACTGCTGGTGAAAGATGTTTCCGACTCACTGCTCGTAGCACTGTGAATGACTGGTAATGGATTATTTGGTGGACTTTGAACTGGTTTGGAAACCTATGGGACATTCGCGTAAGTAATATTCTTTCGATTTTTCATATTGAATCCAGCATAATATGCTTCTCAGTTTCTTCAATAAATTTAATTTTTTACTTAAAACTTTTCATAACTAACATTTAAAAAATATATTTTTTCCATATTTTTATAATTTCTTTTTCAATGTTTCTTCAAAACCAACACTGAACAAAATTGGTACATAAAAAATGAGAAGTAAATTAATACTAAGCTGGAAAACGCAAGTTTTGTATAATGATTGTTTTCTTTTCAAATGAAATTTATTGAAGAAACTGAGAAGCATATTATAGATCAAACAGAAAGCAAAAAAGACTTAGTTTTATGGAAAATTTTTCAAAAAGCATGAAAAAAAATAATTTTACCAACATTTTGCTTCATAAGCACCACAAAAATTTTCTAAATCATTTTTTAAAAAAATTGTTGCACAGGTCTCTAGCAATAATTTGGCTTTTACAGATTGAAAAAATATCAATTAGTCGACGAGTTATAACCAAAAACCATATAAACAATATGCTGAAAATCAGCATTTGACTGCAAAGTTCGAAGGTCGATTAAAAAAAAATTCGAACTAACATAAACAAACGCCGCGATACGGGTCTTCTAATTTAGCCTCTATTTTCACCACTCACTCTCAAAATCGACCTAACTTTTGCTAACCTGAATTTGTTCCACAGTGTAATTAAATAGAATTAGTATAAAAATTTTTACTTTTTCTGGTCACATTGTCTCAGAAACTAAGAATTTTGCAATGGGAAAAATAAATTTTAAGCTTGATATATTTTACAAAATGAACTATATTTCAAAAATTTACAAAAGAAAAAATTATTTAAAATTTGTTTATCTACACAATTATTTTATAAATGCGAGCTTTCTATATTCCGGTTTTAGAACATTCCCTAGAACTAAATACTTTAAATAATTGCCAATTTATTTGTATTTGTATTTATTTATTAAATGCGATTTTCCATTATAACAAGACATAAATTACAGTAATGGAATCAGATAAGTTAATATTATTTAAAAAATTAACAAAAACACGAAGCAAGTAATTCTATAAGGATTTGTTGCAATAACAAGGTCTATAATAAAAGGGCTTGAAAAAAAAATAAAAAAAAAAAAAAAAATCAATTATTTCCTTAATTCTCTTCAATTAATTCTACTGCTTTTGTTTTTTTTTTTTTTTGCTATAAATATTTTTACATGAGTTATAAAACATAAAATGTTACTCATGTTTTATTGTTGAGTAATACAAAAAAAAAAGAACAACGAAATACAGGTTCCTGTACAAATTCACAAACATTCATACGAGTACATAATATGTTGCGGAAAATTACTTTAACAAAAATATGTTTTTTGTTTTGTTTTGCTTTGTGTTCTAGGCAATAATTTTCGTAACACGTTTATAACATACGGCAACAACAAAAAAAAGACATACAAACTTTATGACACGTGGAATTTTTTATTCATTTCTTTTTTTATAAACAATATTGTTCGAAAATGTTTTACAATTAAATATGCACAATTGTGTTATTTTATGTACATTTTCAGGTTTATATGCTTATGTTTTGATCGGATGTATGAGTAAAGTTTACTCGCCGGTGTTTTATTTAACAGTTACATTTACTATTGGGAATTCCAATAAAAGTTACGTTGTTTGTTTAATAACAATATTAAATACATATTTTTTTTAAATAAAATTGTGGTTTATGTGTTTTCAGCGAAATTTTATTTATTTTACTCTGATAATGAAATTTTAAACAGATTTTTAGTAATGATTTTTATTTTTTTTTTTCATATAAAATGGGGGATTATGAATATTAATTGACAAAATTACTTTTGCACATGTAAGTATATGCAGATTTCAAATTTCATTTAATTTTGTTTTTAATTTATATGGAAATTTTCTCATGAATTTTAGTTGACGTATGAGTTATGTGTAATTCGATTGTAATCTGTTCCTCATACGTTGTGTGGTTGTAGTGTTTGACTAAAATAGTCGTCATCAAAATGTTTCTGTTTCTGTGCGTTGACAATTGATTTAATGAGTATTTGTTTGGTTTTTGCAATTAAAACCATGTACGTGCTTATAAGAACCCAGCAAAAAATTCTGTTTCAAAAATGCCATTGAGAATAATAATGTTTTGAAAATGGGTTAAGCCACTTTTTCCTTTTTTTTTTTGTTTGACATTAAAATATTAATATGAAAATATTTACACTCATCACTGATTCACTGGCTCGTTGACTGACTCTGTTAAGCTGTATATGCCTCTTCAATTGTTGATATAAATTTTTTGATGTAGATGAAAATAAATACGACGACGAAATTATTGCACAAATTGGCGAATTTTCGACTTTCCCATATTTAAAATAGCCCAAAATATTCCGCGGTGAAAATTATGTGGGGTACCCATATACGACCTATATCGATTTCATTCAATTTAAGTAAAAAAATTGGTTTTTTTTTATTTACTCTTTGAATGAACAAATATAAAAATGAATTTTTTGACTTAAATGTAATGAAATCGATGAAAAAAATCCACAAAAAGCACAAAAAAGTCCCCTGGCGGCTGCTAAAAATAAAAATAAATATGAAAAATGGGCTTCCCGACCAAAAAAACCCCCGGTATATACATTTTCAATAATTTTTTTTTACATTTCAATGAGTATCTGTTATGGAAGATATCATGAAAATATTTTCATCAAAATTTTGGCAGGATCGAAAATGATTTTAGAGGTATGGTTTCTTGGGCAAATATATTTGTTATGGCCTATAGTACCAGAATCGCGATGAACCCCCATGGAGAAAAAAATAATTGTCCCACCCTAATGTATATGTATTAGTGATACTTTTAATGTTAAATCAAACATACATCAGTATTTTTTATTATATTTTTTAGGGCTCTAGGCAATATCGCCAAATAAAATATGGCCAAAAAAAAATTTTTTTTTTAAATTCCCTCAAATGGCTCATTTTTCGTTTTTAAAATGAGAAATAAAATTATCCACAGTTTTTGGGCCATTTTCCATTTCTTTAATTTTAGTATATTGTACTCCAAATCCATAAAAAATTTCTGTAAACAATTTTTCTTTGTTTTTGATCTTCACATCAACCTTATAACAGTGAAATATTGACTGTAAATATTTATTTTATTTATTTATATTAATTACAATGCAAAGTAAATTTGTATTCTAATTTGGGTCCAGGGATAACCCGGGTGACAAAGACCATTTGGCTGGTTTTTGCAGCGACAGACCAAAGCCTCTGGTGGGAATAGAACCCACGACCCCCGCATGATAGGCGAGCACGCTACCTACTCACCTACCGGGGCGGAAGGTGAGTAAAACTTGTTGATAATATTTTGGTAATTTAAAAAAATAATATTCTGGACTTATTTTCTGAAATTAACCCGTGGGGTACTCTTGATGTGAAATTGCCCCTTAATGAAAATCTATAAATATTTTCTTCATCAGAATTTTTTTTTTTGTATTTTGACAGCAATATTAATTTTTGATTTAAAAATGCTCTCTGATATAACTGTCAAATATAATATTAATTTTGATATCATACATAATTAGCACGACTATTTCTTAATAGATATTGTAGGAAATCGATCGACAAATACTTTCAGATCTTATTAATAAATTGGTTATGCACGCTCTCTTTAAAATAATTATTGATGCAGATAGCACTTTTTGAATATAAGCCCTCGATATACAAATTTGCTTATACTGTATTAGATATAAAAACTAATTAATCTACATATTTTCGTAAAATAACGAATGTGTTTGAGGAATTTTATGAATTCATTAAATTTGTTTTATTTAAAAGGAATCCTGATGAAGAAAATATTTATAGATTTTCAGAAAGAGTCAATTTGACATCAAGGGTACCCCAAGACTTAGTTTCAGTAAATAAGTCCAGAATTTTATTTTCTAGAATTATTAATATATTGTCAACAAGCTTATATCGAAATCCTTCCACAAATATATATTATTTCGATATTTCGTGTTAAAAAAATATAAATCTCCTTCAATTTGCCCTTTGACCTTAAAGAGGGACAGTTTATAGTTTTTCAATTTAACCCAAATTTACAAGATTGAGAACTTATATCAAGTAGTATAATATGTTAATAAAAGATATTTGAAATATGAAATAGACAAAAAAGATGTGGCCTAAAAGTTGAAAAAGTATGAAAAATCACATTATTCTTCAAATCCGCTGAAATAAAAATGCTGCCCTCACCAAAATAAGAACAGGATACCTACAATATTTGGCATTTTTAATCACATATTTTTTAATAAGACCTTGAAGTCCAATCGTTGATTTCGGAAAATTTCTTGAACAAAATTTTTGAAAAACTAAAATTGGAGATTTTGAAATAGTGCTAAAAAAAATACGTACCGTTTTGACATTAATTTAGAACGGCATAACAATAGATCAGGAAAATTCAAAAATGTTGTTGTTGAAAATTATTTCAATGTCTTTAAAAATGTGAATTCGATTTTCTTAATCAAGTGGTATGCCGCGCATTTATTGCCTGGGAAACTTGATACAACTTGACTGTTTTTCAACCGATAGTAGATTTTGGTATTTTATTAGAAAGATAATTTAATATAGATTATGGGATTATTAATATCAAAATTTTTGTGGAAAATGATTTTTTTTTGATATTTTTTTACACATAAATGCATATTTGAACTCAATGCGCGTCCAGAAAGCATTGTCCGATTTGGCTCAAATTTTGCGCATTAAAGTTTAAGATATCCGACACAATAATCCGACCCGCACGTCCTGAAATTCCAAAACAAAGAAAATGGCTGTTACCTTAATTTTCACAGACTTGTGGACATACAAATAAGTCTTTTATAAATATAAAACGGTTTTAATAAAAATTTTAACACAAAAAAAAAAAAAAAATACCTTCTATTTATTTAGTTCAATTACCTCATAGTTAATTATTACAAGAACTGAAAACTCATTCATTGTAAATACTTTTTTTTTGATACAAAGCAAATGTCGGTCTTATATTTTGTGTGTACGTATATATAATTAGGTTACCTGAAAAGAAATTGTTGAAATTTGTTTATATTATTTTACTTTTAATTGGAGGATTACTTTTTGTAGGATTACTTCGGCACATATATTTAGCATTGTTTTAGCTAAATCCTAACACTACTGAATATTAATATTGTTCCATGTACAATCTACCTGAGTAACGTCCCAGAGTGCATATTTATTTGTAGGCTTTTGGCCGCAACTGCCCGTTTTACGATTCCCCATAGATTTTTTATGTGGTTTAAAATGGAACTTTGAGATGGCCACTCTGGAACCTTTATTTTGTTTCTATCAAACCATCGGGTCGTTATCCTGCTGAAATATCCATGATAGTGGTAAATCATCAGCACAGACATTGTCTAGATTATTCTACAGGATATCTTTGTATATTTCCACAATCATTTTTCCATCGAGTTTGACGACCCCCCGTGCTTTATTGTTTTGTTTCTATAATTTGGGTCTACCGTCACTCCACACTATTAATTTTAAAAAATTTGGATTCTAAAAGAGGTGGATTTTTGCAAACCACAAGCGCTGTTGAATATTTTTCTTTCACATATGTGGTTTTTTCTCGCTATGCGGCCATCAAGGTATTTTTCAGCTTCTTGCGGCACTTGCCGATATTTTAATCCCATGTTCCGATCTAATTAGATGTAAGGAATGGGTCAATTTTAATCATCCTGGCCAAAAGCTTATCTTGCGCTTATGCAATTTTTCCTTGTAAATGTCTTTGCAAATTATCAAAGGTCTTACATTTTTGATAATGTTTAATAGCATTGACAATCTTTCCCCGCGATAATGATAATATTTTCACTACTCAGCAATTAAGTTAAATTCCAAATGACCTCCCTTTCAGTGGAAGTGGAGCTCTTATTTTTACCCATAATTTAACAACGTCAAATGGAACTACTGAAAAAGGTGCTAAAGACCAATAAAACCCTTTTGGTTACACGTTGTGAAAAGAATTGCTTTGGCTTTGTGTCTGCCTTTGTTTCTATATGGATTAGAAATTTATTCCGGTATGTCACAACACAATTTTTTGAAACTTAGGCAATGTTTTAATAGGGTAATCCGTTATATTTTTGGACTTCGCTATAGGGATCATACACATATGGCGTCTTATGCAATGAATATCTTTGGATGCGATTTTAAAGTTTTATTGATCTTAGGATAATGATTCAATTTTATAAAATTTTTAAATATGGAAATTCTCCATACCTGCTAGAAAAGTTTAGTTTCTGTCATTCGGCGAGGACACATTCCCTTCTTGTTCCAAGATATTCATCACTCATTATGAATCGTTCATTTGTTGTAAGAGTAAGGCTTTGGAATCATTTGTTGCCGTATGAGGATCTTAAGTTCTATAGGTCAATTTCTGGATTTGGAAAGGTTTTATTGGAATATTTAGAATAATAGCTTTTTAATGAAATAAAAAACTAAATAGTAAAATATTAAAAAAAGTAGAAGTCTTAGTCTTGTTCACAGCGCTTGTGCAAAATAGGGGGGTTTTTTTACAATATATATATATATATTTTTTTTTTGTATGAATTATTTTATTCAGAAGCTTTATTTTTAAGTTATGGAAAATATAATTATTTAAAATTGAACTGTAATAGTAATAAGTTTTTTTCTATTTTTTATTTTACTGCCATATGTATTTTCTGGATTAATTAGGCCCAAAGGACTTGAAATCTATTATGAACAAATAAATCAAAATAAATAAAAATAAAATAAAGCTTTCTTAACACAAATATAAAATTAATTATATTTATTTTTGTGTATTTAAAGATGATTTAGTGTGCGATTTAAATTGTTTGTTTTATATTATTATATTAATTTTATATTTCATATTTTTTTGAATAAAATGTCTTTTATTAGCTTTGGGTCATTTGTGGGTCTTCCTATTTTATTCAGAAAAATATAGATAGTTTTTATACATAAAATAATTTTTAACCAAATTGGTTAAAAGTTGTTTAAATTTATATTTGCGAGCAATAAGCAGATAATTGCGCCAAAGATATATCACAATGGATTATTTTGATCCCAGGAGCACTGAAGGGTGAAATAAAAAAAAAAAAATTAACCGAATTATTTTTCTTAAATTCTACATAGTGGTTTCATCGAGTGTAATAGAAAAACTCGTTTTCGGTAATTTTTATTTAAAAATATCTTTAAATCCAAAGCTGTCCTTGGCAAATAATGGGTTAACGTTCTCGGATTTATCTCAAATTTTATTAGCGGAAGTTCCACACATTTAGTTATTATATATTATATATATTATAAGCGCCGTATCTAAAAATTCAATAGCACTTCCAAAATATTTGAATTTTTTGAATAAATTGTCTTTTTTACTTTGGGGTCATATGTGACCCCAATTCCAAAAGGGTTAATGGGGTCATAATATTTTTTCCCAAACCCTAGGCAATTAAGATGAAATATAACATTTAAAAAAGGAAAAGAGTTAAATTTTTAATGCAAAGTACAAATAAAGAGTACATTTACAGAATATTTTACAAAAATCCCTTTTTTCTCGAAATCGGCAAAAATAAAATCCTTGTCAAAAAAATTCTGGCTTAGGGATTTACATAAAAATTCACATACCTAATCCCTAGTATGCACTTAACAAGAAGTTAAAGAGATAGATCAATTTTTTAAAATTTTGTTTAAGAAAATTTTTCAACATTTCAAAAAGGAGTTTTCAAAATTTTATCAAAAAAATTTTCTATTTTCGGTCTCAATGCTTAATGGGTTAACAAGGTGGTAATAAAACAATGCTTTATATCTGAGTAATGACAGGTATAGAGACTAAAACAAAATGGTGGCTTTAATTAATTTCTTAAATTTTGAAAAAATGCCATCAAATTTCATGACCTAGTTTTTTGTTGCACAAAAGTGGTCTGGGGCATTTACTATTTCTTGCCGAGTTTTTATTCTCTTTTGAAGTTTTATAGCTTCTTGGAAAGACAATTTAATAGTCATCCCGAATTATATAACAATTTGTGGGAAAAATTAAACTATAGGACGAAATTTTCGTATATTCTGAAAAAAAAGTCAATTTTCCCCATATAAACACACTTGAAATTTTCAATCGCGTTGAGCCACCTCTAAATGTTTTTTGATTGGCCCAAAAGTTTGTATTTCTCACTTCTTTTGCTATTCGGATATTTCTAGGGGGTGCGACCGAGAGTTTCAACACTTTTTTTTTATTAAGGGCCACCCAAATGTCCACAAGTGTCTGAATATTTAGTATAAAGTTTAAGAAATAATTGAAGAGTGTGTTGTCAACTGCACGACAATATGTGTAGTGAAAAGAGTTCATTTATTTCGCCAAACTGGGTGCTTGCATTTTTAAATCACACGATTTTTTGTTAAAATTTTTTGCCTGAGGTGCAACGTACACTTAGCGTTTTAAAAATGGCAGCAACCAGTTTGACGATATTTTGTTAATGTGTAGTTGTACAGGACGAGTTTCAATTATTTTTTAACGGTATACTAAGTAACTATAATATTAATAGACCATTCGAATTCTTGTGACCGATGTTTTGTTCTCCCGTTTTATCCCGATTATGACCAAACGTATATTATTTAAAAGGTATTTATTTTTATCCGATTTGCAGATTCACAGATTTTAAAATTTTTTCATTTATTTTGAGTAAATTGCATTTAAAGATGCTACTAACACATACATAAAATTATACATACGCTCTGTGTGTGCTTATTAAATTTGTTGATGTGTTTGTAATAAAAACGAATGTTTTTTTTTTGTGTTGATTTGTGAATTAGCTATAATTGATTAGCATACTTTTAGGGTCTTTAGTAATTGAAAAAATAAAATTTCCTAGAATTTGAGCTCGAATTTCGAGGGCTGGAATCTGCAAGTTTATATGAATGCATTACTTACGGAAAACCAATTCATTTTATATTTTTATGGGCTATTTTTCCATATTGAAAAATAATTTTCTATATAAATAAATATTTAATTTTGCATAATGTTAATTGACTATTGAGTGAATTTTCATATGGAAAATATTGGTTTATTTATGGGCGTTTTTTTGTTGAAAATTTTTCATATTATTTTTTTTTTTTTTTTTTTGGCAATTTTTCACATTTTTGAGCGACATTTTTTTTTGGGGGATTTTTCATTTATATTTTGGGTCATTTTCCATATTTTTTGGCCAAATTTCATATTTTTTGCTGGTTTTTTCATATTTTTCAGGTCATTTTTCATTGGGTAATTTTTTAATTTTTTTGGGCGATATTTCCCAGAGCCATATTTAATAAAAATTATTTATTTAAGCCTTAGCTAAGATTTTGCTGAAGAACGAAATGAGAAATAATTAATGGGTCTTGAGTTTGTATAGCTGAAAAATTATGCAAACTTCAAGATAAGAAAATAACATAAAAGGTTATAAACAAAAATATTGGCCTGAGAATTTCTCACCCTTTAAACGCTTTACTAAGCAGTGCTAGTACTTTCAACCTGACAAGGAATTTCTCACACCCCGCCCACCTCCCCCCGTTTAATGATCACGCAAATATTTTATGGTGTCATTACTATTTCCTTTAGAAATATTTATAAAGAATTGCTTCTTAACGTGGTTCCTGAAAAATATTTCAAATTGTTTAATTCATGTTTTTTAAAATCTTTTTACGCTGCATTATTTTCCACTTGGTACTCTCCTACATTTTTCATTCAGCTCTCCTCTACAGTATAAATAATTAAAGGCTGACATGGGGCTTGATTTTTGCAATCTATATTTGTTTGTTTGATTTTTTATTATTCTTCTTTTTTTTGTCGAAACAAACATCATTTAATTAGCAACCATTTTTGCTATAGTCTGTTAACGTTCTATTTCTATTTTCTCTAGCCAATTTGTAGGCATACATATGTTCATTATCATTCGATTTAATTGATTCTTCAATGTTTTTTTTTTTTTCAGTTTTAATTTTTTTATTATTTTCATTTGTTGTTCTGCTCTCAATTTATATTTACTTTCAATTTATTTCTGTCTGTGCCTGTCTGGCCTTTAATAATGAGACTGGACGGGCGGGTTCATCATTGTTGGTGAAATGTTTATAAAAACATCATCGTGTACGAATACGAGTTGTATATAATTTCATCATTAGTTATTCATAATTTTTATATTATTTTTCAATGATTATTTCAATTTGCACACTTTTGCAGTTGTTTGCAAGGGATTAAATGGATTTTCCAAGAAAATTGATTCAGTAAATTTGGTTTTTTGTAAATAAATTATATGGTTTGATTGTAATAAAAACACATGTGCAATTAATTTATGAAATGTTACTTATACGGCCCGTTGTATGCATCTTCATTGGTTTTAATTGAAAACGTAACAATGCTTGGCAAAATTATTGCGATTCATTAAGAGAGCATGTTGAGTAAATAGGAGTTTATATTTTTTTCCATTATTCAAGATTATGAAATTAATGTTTTAAGAGCTTTTAATGAGTTTTAATTAATATTATTATTTAATGCACTAGCCGACATAAATTATATTGAAACAAGAAAAAAAATTATAGTCGGTTTGGGGCAGCTATATTATACTCTATAGCATGCGTTTAGGGACCCTATTTCTGCTTGTCGAGCTAATTGGATATAAAAAAATAAGCATAAACCTAATTTGGGTGGCATTGCTATTAATTTTTTGCTTTTAAATATGAAAAAGTTCATATTGAATGTTATATTTATATGGGGACTAAGCCGAAAAATGGACCGATCCTTACAATATTTAGTAGGGTTACTTATTTTTTGCAAAAATATATACAAACCTAATTTGAGAAAAATCTGTGCAATATTTTTGTTTTTTTTGATGGATTTAAGTGGAGATCGGGAAGCAGCTTTGTATAGGGGCTGTGACTAAGAACTGTCCTTCTTTTTTTTTAATTTATCAAATAATTTTTTTTATTTTAAATAACTTTTAAATAATATAAATTATAAGATTATATAAATTATAAAATAATGTAAATAGTAACTCATGCGGGGGGTCGTGGGTTCGATTCGCACCAGAGGCTTTGGTTTGTCGCTGCAGAAAACCAGCCAAATGGTCTTTGTCACCCGGCTTATCCCTGGACGACCCAAATTAGAATACAAATTTACTTCTTATTGCAATTATTATAAGTAAAATAAATAAATAAATGTAAATAATAAAATAACAACAAAACAAAATAATAACACAATAAACAATAAAAAAATAAAAAATAAATTTTTAATAAATGAACGTTTTCTTTATTCCTTATATTTTTATTTTTTAATTTTGACGTTAAATCACAAGTGCTGACAACATTGAAGTTAAAATCAAAATGCTGCTAAATTTTTAACCAATAAAATATTTGGCATCACTTTTTTTTTTATTTTTATTCACTTTCATGATATTGTACAAGGCATCTTAATTCTAAGCCGCGAAGCCATTTGGCTTGTCTGCAGGAGATTATAGAGTTTATTTTTGGACTACTGATTAATGGGAGTAATAAATATACACAAACTCAATTTGACCGACATCTATATGATATTTTTGATATTATGGCAAAATAAATCTATCTCATACGGGGGGCTAATTCCATAGTGACAGACATGATATTCATTAATATTTCTAATCCAATGTGATACTCGTACAGGAAAAGTTTTTCATTGTTCATAAAAATATACAAAAATTATGTGGACCTGATCAACATATTTACCATTAGTGAAAGTGAGAAAGTATTATTTGTATTAATAATTGGGGCAGAAGCTGTCGTGACAGGCATAAAAAAGACATCATTTTAGAGGATGTTTGTAAAACATAGAAAAACTCTGAAGTTATTTGCATGACAAATATAACAGTTAATATAGGACCATGAATTCTAAAATTAATTATAGTAAAAAGAATTATTTTGTAATGTGACAGACATGACACTACCTATATTTTCAAAATTACTTAATTATACTTTTCCTTTCTTACTGGAAAAACAAGGGCTACAAAAATATTGAAAAATACGTTTAACAAATTATTGTCATATTTTCAAAACATTTTCTTTGAAATGGTATCAATAAAAATTATTTAAATTAAAATTTTGAAATTGCACCTAAGGTTGATCTTTGCATGGAGTTAGCCAGTGGTCATTTTTTTGGGCACTTGGTCTGCAAATGTAGCGTTTTTCTGCAATTTCACTAGCATACGTCCGATGCCTGATGGAAGCTAATATACTAAATTTTATCAAAATATATTCGTATTTGCGACATGTAGTTTGATTACAAGGTTTACATGGACATACAGTAAGACGGACAGACAGCCAGACAGATCGACGTACGGGTGATTGTGAGTCGATCGGTATAATAAAATGTCAAATATTTTTGGTACTTACAAAGATCAGCACAAAGTCCACATAGTGGTATAGGGCATAAACAAAAAATACTTGTAAATTGAGGCAAATTTTTTCTACTCAAATTTGAATGAAAACTGATTCCATAGCAATCAATTAAATTCTAAACATCTTATCAGGAATGAATTTGTTCAATATGCCGGATAAGAAAGAATATTTAACATGAATTTTCAAATGAAAAAATATAAGTGCAATTTTGTTATACAAGCTTTTTATGTGATATCTGGAGGCAGCGTTGCCAACTTTGCATTAGACTTAGCAAATAGCTTTAGCAAATCAAGTGGGACTAATTTATATCGAAAGAAATCTTTAAAAAAAATTCCACTTTACTCCATTTTTATACCCTATACCACTATGTGGTTTGGGTATAATGACTTTGTGCTGCTGTTTGTAACAACCAAAAATATTTGACCTAGACCCATCTTTAATTATACCGATCGAATCAGAATCACTTTCTGAGTTGATTTAACAATGTCCGTCCGTCCGTTCCGTCCGTCCGTCTGTGTGTCCATGTAAACCTTGTAATCAAACTGCAGGTCGCAAATAGGAATATATTATGATGAAATTTGGTATGTAAGCATTTATCGGCCATGGGATGAACGCTATTGAAATTGGTGAGAATCGGTCCATGTTCAGACCTAGCCCCCATACAAATTACCCCTTTGAAATCGACATAAATTGCCATAAGATCCAAATTGTCATATAGATCTTACTCAAATTGGGTTTGTATGCGTTCATTACATCCATTAATGAGTAGTCCAAAAATGATCCCTTCGGCTGCTTCCCGATCTTCACTTAAATCTATTAAAAACAAAAATATTGCACTGATTCTTCTCAAATTTTGTTTGTATATATTTTTGCAAAATAAAAGAGACTTTACCAAACATGATCAGGATCGGTCCATTTTTGGACCTAGTCCCCATATAGATATATCATCCGATATGAACTTTTTCATATCTGCAGCCAAAAAAATTAATAAAAATCCCACTCAAATTTCGTTTTTGCTTATTTTCTATGTCCAGTTAGTTGTGCCTAAGAGATAGAGTTTCTAAACGCATGGTATAGGGTATCGTATAGTCGGTCTAGACCGACTATAATTTTCTTACTTGTTTAATCAAGCTTTTGATTAACGTAAAATGTTCAGGGCGTATGATTATTAATAGGCTAGGCGATTTCTTGTGACCTCTTCAACGCTTTTAGTTATCAACCGATTTTGACAAAATATATACCATTTAAAAGGTATTTGTTTACCCATGTGCATCATATATACCGATGTGCATCATCTGGCCCATTTCTTCTGAACTAATAACCATTTAATGTTGCTACTAACACATACATAAAATACATAAAACAATACAATGCTGTGTAAAGTTTTATTAAATTTGTTAATGCGTTTGCAAAAATTCTATATCAAAAGCCGTGTGTTCAATTGTGAATTTGCTAATAAAATTATTTTTTAATCAAACCCATTTATATTTCTTCTGTGTGTTCAACAAATACTTATAATGAAGTTTAATGAATTTTAATTCAAAATTCACAATTTAATGAATTTTTTTTAAATAATCCTAAAGTTTTTATATATCTGTGGTCACAAGCGATAACCGCCTAAGTCGGCTTAAGAACGATTTAAGCTGTGTATGCTATCATATCTGTAATATAAATAGGCAAGGCAGTCTCTTGTTACCGATGTTAGTGTGTCAGTTTTAATCATATTTTTACCAAACATCCCTCATATAAAAGGTATATCTTTTTAGCTGTCCAACAGATTTACAGATTTTTAAATTTTTAAATTTTTTTTTTTTAGTTACATTTGTTTAAAGTTGCTACTAACACATACACAAAATTATGCAATGCTATGTGTGTGTTTATTAAATTTGTTAATGTGTTTAAAAAAAAATTAGCTTGTTTTCTTCATTCACAATAATAATTGTGTTAAATTGAAATATAATCTTGCACTATGTTGAATTGCGAATTGGCTATAATTGATTAGCATACCTTTAGGGTCCTTATTGACTAAAAAAATAAGATTTCGTAGAATTTGCACTCGAATTTCGAGGGCTAGGATCTGATCGATCTACTAAAAATGCTTTATATTTACATGCAATCCCCATTTCTCTAACACTGTTTATTAAAAAGTTATTAATGAAAACATACTGACCTAAGTCGTAACGAAGCCCCATTACATTTGTATAAAAGGTTATTTTTCTCGAAAGCATGAGTTTCGACTTAGGCTTATGCTTGTGACCATATATATATATAGATTAAAAAAACATTGGAAGAAAAAATTTATTGATAAAATAAAATTTCTTAGAATTTGCACTCGAATTTCGAGCGCTGGGCTCTGCTAGTTATCTTTTATTAGAGTAGAAGAAATGTATACGTATGAGTGACATTTTTAATATTAAATCCATTTTTTCATGGAGAAAATTAATTATTTAAGCCCTAGCTATAATTTTACTAATGAATGAAATGAGAAATGATCAATGGTCGTCTTAAGTTGTAGTTAAAAAACTAAGCAACTAAACCTGAAGATAAGGAAAAAGGTCATAAAAATAAGTTTGGCCTGAGAACGGCTAACCCTTTGAAGATTTTTCCGCATTGGCCTAGTAATTGCACACTGCCTTAGAATTGCTCCCCCACCACCCGTCAGATAATGAAAGCGGAAATATTCCAGAGTGTAAATGGCGCTTTTAGTTTTATTCTAATTTAGTACGTTTTAGCGCTTTTTCGTTACTGTTTTGACCTTTTTGCTTGGAAAAAGTTGGCATCGCTATCTGGAAGCCATCTGAGCCCATTTCTGACATACACAATACAGGTAGCACCAGAGCCACAATAGGGAAATTCCATGCGAAGTTCAACCTTAGGTCCAATTTTAAAATTTTAATTTTAATAATTTTTATTGATGCAATTTCAAAGAAAAGGGTATGAAAGTATGACAATAATTTGTTAGATATATTTTTGAATATTTTTATAGCCCCTATTTTTCCAGTAAGAAGGGAAAAGTGTAATTAATTAGTTTTGAAAATAAAGGCAATGTCATGTCTGTCACATTACACAATACTTCTTTTTACTATAATTTATTTTAGAATTCATGTTTTTTATATGCTTTATTAATAAACTAGTTCCTATGTTAAAGAACTTCTTCTTATTTGTCTTACAAATAACTTCAGAGATTTTCTGTGTTTCACACACATCCTCTAAAGTAATGTCTGTCTGTTGTCATGTCTGTCACGACTGCTTTTGGGGACACTATTGTTAATAATAATAATACTTTCTCACTTTTTCTAATGGTAAATATGTTGGTCAGGTCCGTCTGCATAATTTTGTATATTTTTATGAACAATGAAAAACTTTTACTGTATAATATTGGATTAGAAAGGTCACTTAATGTCATGTCTGTCACTATGGAATTAGCCTATACCAATATTTGCCCAACTCGTCACTATTATTTTTTCTCCATATTCGGTGACACTTTTTATGGGCAGTTGCTAGCGAATTTGATGACGCATAGTTTAAAAAGTTTTTTGTCAAAAATTTTTCGTAAAATTTTTGAAATTCTGCATTTTTCATGAAGCGTATTTGGCTCCGATCAATTCGTGAAAATCTTTTTGGTTAATTTTTCTCGCTTTTCATAGATTTTCATCGAATTTTGGGGGTCAAATTTTTATAAATTAAATTGTCGGAAAATTAAAAAAAAAAAAAAATTCGTTAAAAATTGATAATTCTGCATTTTTCCTCAAACGGTGAAAATTTTTTTCGGTGATTTTTCCTGCTTTTGAAAATTTTTTTTCGTGGAATATTCCGGCCCAAATCTTGATAGATTAAGTTTTCAGGTTAGATTAAGGATAAAACTGAGACTACGGGCGTGGCAAAAATTTGGAAGAGTTGGAAAATGGTTACTAGTTAAAGAGTCCGTGAGCTCGAAAAAGGAAAAAATGCGATACTTGAAATCACAAGAATGGCATTATAGAAATATAAGATAAGTCACTGAGAGTTTGTCTGCATATATGTCTATGATGTAAATAGGCTAGGCGATTTCTTGGGACTGATGTTTTGTTCTACCGTTTTATCCCGATTTTGACCAAACGTATATTATTTGAAATGTATTTCCTTTTAGCCAATTTGCAGATTTACAGATTTTTAAATTTTTTCCTTTATTTTGGTTGAATTGCATTTAAAGTTGCTACTAACTCATACATAAAATTATACAATGCTATGTGTGTGTTTATTAAATTTGTTAATGTGTTTGTAATGAAATGAGTTTGTTTTTTGTGTTGATTTGTGAATTGGCTATAATTGATTAGCATACTTTTAAGGTCTTTATTTAAAAGAAAAAATAAAATTTCCTAGAATTTGCGCTCGAATTTCGAGGGCTGGAATCTGCTAGTTTATATTAAATACATCTTTTTTAATAACTTATTATATTCACTTCATAATTTACTTCCATTCAACACACAGCCAATTTATTAGTGTTTATCATTTAACTTTGCTGTAGCTAAAGATCACTTTAGACTTATTTTTTTTTATGTATGAACTTTAATCTTAATTAAATTAAATTATCATTAAATTAGTTTTAAATTAAAATGTTTAGAAAAAAACTAATTTTTTTTGAATAAAAACAATAAAATAATCTGTTCTTTGAATTGGATATGACAACATTAAATGCTACAAATTACTCAACTAATGACAGTGTGAACCATGTGACACATTAATATTAGTTAATAACTTATTATTTTTATAACCCAGGGCATTAGTTTAATTTCTTTTGAGTAACTTCAACATTTATTTCCATTCAACTCAACCAATTAGATAGTTTAATATATTATCTATGAACATTAAATTTAATTAAATTAAATTGCTATTAAATTACTTTTAAATTAAAATGTTTAAAATAAAAAATTACAAAAAAAAAAAACAAACTGTTCTGCATTTCATATGACAACATTAATTGCAACAAATTACTCAACTAATGACTGTGTAAACATTTTGATAAATGAATGGAATATTAGTCGCCCCATAAACAAAAAAAAAAAAAAAAACAACAACATATTACTCAACACATCTATTTCAACTTTCTGTTATTGTACAATGAAATTTTAGACGGAAACTACAAACTGTAAAGTACTTAAAAACAAAACAAACTACACAGAAAACAAATTAAATTCAATTATGCAAACTCTGTAAAAGAAACACAATAGTGGAATTATTTGTTTTTCAAATATAATTTTTATGAGTGACACATGACAACGAAATAATAATAATAATTATAATAATGAGTTTAACAATAAAGTGCTCTCTAGACATATGAAACAAATCAAAATTAAGAAAAAAAAATCTTTAAAAAAATATATAAAAATAACTCTGACACCATGGAATAATGTAACAAGTAATAAATAATTATGACTGTAACATTAAGTACGTGTAGAACGATTTCAGTGTTTTATTATCGAAATTTTCAATTATATTTAAACAATTGTTTTGATTGTTTTTAATTTGATGATCTAATTGTTTAAACTAAATGGCTACAGTTGAAAAATAACCGGGATATATTACACATATGTACTTGCTAGAAAAAGCATCCGCATACCTAGAACTGAAATTGTTAAATATGAAAAAAATTATAAAAATTAACTAAGCTGAATAGTTTTCTTTACTAATTATTATGCCATTTATTAGTTTTTTTTTAATACTTATTTAACAAATTTTAAGCAAATAACAAAAGTAAAAAATTAAAAATTCATAAGAAAAAGTATTCGTAAATACTTTTTGCATTAAACATTGCTTAATTTATTAACTTGTATGATATCCTTTGTGCTTTGTGCTGTGAACCAATTATATTTTATAATAAATTACAATTCAACAAATGGGGAAATTTTTTTTCCCTTGAATAACCACTATATTTTTATCCAACTGCAAAATTCATCATTATTTTAAAATCGGTTATTTAATTTTTTTTTTTCTAAAATTTGAGATTTTTGAAGAGGCTGCTCCTAATTTTATCGTAACTTTGGAACGAAATATTCGATTTTCTAAAGCAATTTGTCAAAAAACTTTAAATTGCGCCAGCTTTAATTTTTCTTCTTACAATTTTTTATATAGCCATTAGTTTTGGAAATATTGAGTCACAAGTGAAAAAAAAATTTTTTTTAAATAAAATTTTTGAATTCAAAATTCTTCATAAAAAATAGAAAGCAACAAATACTTACCAGTGTTGTTGTTTAACCCTAAAGCTGCATGTAATAGAAATAAAATAAATTTTGTTTCATGAAACTCCACTTATAAATTCGTATTTTATTCCTGATAAAGTGGAAGTACCTAGTTTTGACATTTTTTGATGTGTAAACATCTATACGCGCAGGGGGGTAAATTTCTATTTCACAATACAATCACAAAAACAGCGTAACTCATATCGGTGTGAGCTGAAGCAGATAACGCTGTGTGACTTATGATTGTATTGGTGAAAAAATTATGATATGCTTTTTTCTAAACATTTTCCAATTGTCTTTCAAAAAACATCAATTGTATTTCAGAAACCATCAATATAATTTCAGAAAACATCATTTGAATTTCAGTAAACATAAATAGAATTTCAGAAAACATCAATATAATTTCAGAAAACATCATTCGAGTTTCAGAAAACATCAATTGAATTTCAGAAAACATCAATAGAATTTCAGAAAACATCACTTGAATTTCAGAAAACATAAATAGAATTTCAGAAAACATCAATATAATTTCAGAAAACATCATTCGAGTTTCAGAAAACATCAATTGAATTTCAGAAAACATCAATAGAATTTCAGAAAACATCAATTGTATTTCAGAAAACATAAATAGAATTTCAGAAAACATCAATATAATTTCAGAAAACATCATTCGAGTTTCAGAAAACATCAATTGAATTTCAGAAAACATCAATAGAATTTCAGAAAACATCACTTGAATTTCAGAAAACATAAATAGAATTTCACAAAACATCAATATAATTTCAGAAAACATCATTCGAGTTTCAGAAAACATCAATTGAATTTCAGAAAACATCAATAGAATTTCAGAAAACATCAATTGTATTTCAGAAACCATCAATATAATTTCAGAAAACATCATTTGAATTTCAGAAAACATAAATAGAATTTCAGAAAACATCAATATAATTTCAGAAAACATCATTTGAATTTCAGAAAACATAAATAGAATTTCAGAAAACATCAATATAATTTCAGAAAACATCATTTGAATTTCAGAAAACATCAGTTGAATTTCAGAAAACATCATTTGAATTTCACAAAACATGAACAGAATTTCAGAAAACATCAATATAATTTCAGAAAACATCATTCGGGTTTCAGAAAACATCAATTGAATTTCAGAAAGCATCAATAGAATTTCAGAAAACATCAATTGTATTTCAGAAACCATCAATATAATTTTAGAAAACATCATTTGAATTTCAGAAAACATAAATAGAATTTCAGAAAACATCATTATAATTTCAGAAAACATCATTTGAATTTCAGAAAACATAAATAGAATTTCAGAAAACATCAATATAATTTCAGAAAACATCATTCGAGTTTCAGAAAACATCAGTTGAATTTCAGAAAGCATCAATAGAATTTCAGAAAACATCAATATAATTTCAGAAAACATCAATATAATTTCAGAAAACATCAATTGTATTTCAGAAGCCATCAATATAATTTCAGAAAATATCATTTGAATTTCAGAAAACATAAATAGAATTTCAGAAAAACATAAATAGAATTTCAGAAAACATCATTATAATTTCAGAAAACATCATTTGAATTTCAGAAAACATAAATAGAATTTCAGAAAACATCAATATAATTTTAGAAAACATCATTCGAGTTTCAGAAAACATCAATTGAATTTCAGAAAACATAAATAGAATTTCAGAAAACATCAATATAATTTCAGTAAACATCAATTGAATTTCAGAAAACATCAATTGTAGTTCAGAAAACATCAATTGTATTTCAGAAAACATCATTTGAATTTCAGAAAATATAATTAGAATTTCAGAAAACATCAATAGAATTTCAGAAAACATCAATAGAATTTCAGAAAACATCAATTGTATTTCAGAAAACATCAATTGTTTTTCAGAAAACATCAATTGTATTTCAGAAAACATCAATTGAATTTCAGAAAACATAAATAGAATTTCAGAAAACATCAATATAATTTCAGAAAACATCATTCGAGTTTCAGAAAACATCAATTGAATTTCAGGGAACATCAATAGAATTTCAGAAAACATCAATTGTATTTCAGAAAACATCAATTGTATTTCAGAATACATCATTTGAATTTCAGAAAACATAATTAGAATTTCAGAAAACATCAATTGAATTTCAAAAAACATTATTTGAATTGCTGAGAATATTAATTGTATTTCAGAAAACCTCAATAGAATTTCAAAAAGCATCATTTGAGTTATTGAAAACATTAATTGTATTTCAGAAAACATCAATTGAATTTCAGAAAACATCAATTGCATTTCAGAAAACATCATTTGAATTTCAGAAAACATAAATAGAATTTCAGAAAACATCAATATAATTTCAGAAAACATCATTTGAATTTCAGAAAACATAAATAGAATTTCAGAAAACATCAATATAATTTCAGAAAACATCATTTGAATTTCAGAAAACATCAGTTGAATTTCAGAAAGCATCAATAGAATTTCAGAAAACATCAATATAATTTCAGAAAACATCTTTTGAATTTCAGAAAACATCAGTTGAATTTCAGAAAACATCATTTGAATTTCACAAAACATGAACAGAATTTCAGAAAACATCAATATAATTTCAGAAAACATCATTCGGGTTTCAGAAAACATCAATTGAATTTCAGAAAGCATCAATAGAATTTCAGAAAACATCAATTGTATTTCAGAAACCATCAATATAATTTCAGAAAACATCATTTGAATTTCAGAAAACATAAATAGAATTTCAGAAAACATCATTATAATTTCAGAAAACATCATTTGAATTTCAGAAAACATAAATAGAATTTCAGAAAACATCAATATAATTTCAGAAAACATCATTCGAGTTTCAGAAAACATCAGTTGAATTTCAGAAAGCATCAATAGAATTTCAGAAAACATCAATATAATTTCAGAAAACATCAATATAATTTCAGAAAACATCAATTGTATTTCAGAAGCCATCAATATAATTTCAGAAAATATCATTTGAATTTCAGAAAACATAAATAGAATTTCAGAAAAACATAAATAGAATTTCAGAAAACATCATCATAATTTCAGAAAACATCATTTGAATTTCAGAAAACATAAATAGAATTTCAGAAAACATCAATATAATTTTAGAAAACATCATTCGAGTTTCAGAAAACATCAATTGAATTTCAGAAAACATAAATAGAATTTCAGAAAACATCAATATAATTTCAGTAAACATCAATTGAATTTCAGAAAACATCAATTGTAGTTCAGAAAACATCAATTGTATTTCAGAAAACATCATTTGAATTTCAGAAAATATAATTAGAATTTCAGAAAACATCAATAGAATTTCAGAAAACATCAATAGAATTTCAGAAAACATCAATTGTATTTCAGAAAACATCAATTGTTTTTCAGAAAACATCAATTGTATTTCAGAAAACATCAATTGAATTTCAGAAAACATAAATAGAATTTCAGAAAACATCAATATAATTTCAGAAAACATCATTCGAGTTTCAGAAAACATCAATTGAATTTCAGGGAACATCAATAGAATTTCAGAAAACATCAATTGTATTTCAGAAAACATCAATTGTATTTCAGAATACATCATTTGAATTTCAGAAAACATAATTAGAATTTCAGAAAACATCAATTGAATTTCAAAAAACATTATTTGAATTGCTGAGAATATTAATTGTATTTCAGAAAACCTCAATAGAATTTCAAAAAGCATCATTTGAGTTATTGAAAACATTAATTGTATTTCAGAAAACATCAATTGAATTTAAGAAAACAGCATAATCGACTTATTTTTTATGCACTGGAAAATATGATGTTGATGTTTTCTTTAATTATTAGATGTTTACCCATCTCCCTTGTGATCGGACTCACATGATTTTTTTTTTTGTATCGTAAGTTTGGTTTAGTTAGGGACGACATACAGTGGCGCTATTTGAGTTTATGCGTTGCAAAAATCATACTTTTGAACCGATTGAGATAATGAAATAAGTTAGAAGGCATATCGCACCTTAAATACAAAAGAGTCACAACTCAAAATTTTCCAAAATTGACTTTTTTCCATAAATTAATTCACAGGACACATTTGTATCTACTGCAAAAAGCTATTTATCTGGGGGCACAACTTGAGATAATGCCACTTGTCAAATGAAAAAATTTCAATCAGAGAGTCATAACTCATTTTTTATATTACTACATTTTTTTAAATAATACAATCATCATAAACAGTTTTTTGCCTCTCCTGAAAATTTGAAAATTTTGAGTTGTGACTGTTTTGTATTTAAGGTGCGATATCTATTATAGGCTAGCTATATATTAATAGGCTAGGCGATTCCTTGTGACTGATGTTTTGTTCTACCGTTTTATCCCGATTTTGACCAAACGTATATTATTTGAAAGGTATTTCTTTTTAGCCGTTTTGCAGATTTAAAGATTTTTAAATTTTTTCCTTTATTTTGATAAATTGCATTTATAGTTGATACTAACACATACATAAAATTGTACAATGCTATGTGTGTGTTTATTAAATTTGTTAATGTGTTTGTAATAAAAATGAGTTTGTTTTTTGTGTTGATTTGTGAATTGGATGTAATTGATTAGCATACTTTTAGGGTCTTTATTTAATGAAAAAATAAAATTTCCTAGAATTTGCGCTCGAATTTCGAGGGCTGGAATCTACTGGTGATAGAAATAACCTATGAAATAAGAATTTGAACAAGGTGCTACGAACACAAGAAAAAGTGTTCGAACAATTGAAATATTAATGCAAAAAATTTAAATTTACATTATATATAGTGTGGGATCATTGTCTAAGGGTAAGCAAATCCAAGTCTGGCTAAAAGTACTAGGCCAGTAATATTAAAACCATTAAAGGGTTTGGCGTTATCAGGGCGAACATTAAAAAATTTTTTTTTTAAACTTTAAATACTAATACCATTTAAGTTAAAAAAGGGGGAAAAAATTAATTTTTGTTATATTATATTATTCGATAAAATTAGCACAACTTAGTTTTTTACATGGGCTTATTAACTAAAACTAGCAGAGTCCAGCCTTCGAAATTAGAGAACACATTCTCGGAAATTTTATTTTTTCATTTAATAAATAATTTAAAAGGAGCCTAAAGGTATGCTTATCACATTTAGCCAATTCACAATTCAACCCAGGACTTTTGATATTTATAATAAGCACACACACATATGCCGGTTTTCTCAATGTATCGTCAAACTGCCTGTTACTTAACCAGGACATAAATTTATTGGACCGATAAACTGCCGGTTAACAATTTTGGTTTTCTCAATGTACCGACAAAAACATTATTTTCAGTTGGCAATGCCTCTCAAAATACGTATGAAAGTTGGAAGAATTATTTTCAGTTGGCAATGCCTCTCAAAATTGATATGAAAGTTGGGAGAATAATTTATCTGTACGATAAATAAATAACTGGCAGATAAGTGCCGGTTAGCTTTGCGACAAAATAGAAGCAAACCAGACATTGAGAAAACCAAATTTCTTTAATCGGCAGTTTCTCGTTGGGATAAAAGATAATCGCCTATTGAGAAAACGGGCAATAGTATGTGTTTTATGCATGTGCTAGTAGCAATTTGGAATGAAGATTACTCCAAAAAATGTTCCCTACGGTGTATATCTGTAAATATGGTGTACAGCTAAAAATAAATACCTCTCAAATGAGGTATGTTTGGTCAAAATCGGTTATTAACAACAATTTTTATATCGGTCACAAGAAATTGCCTTGCCTATTAATATTATAGATATTATATATTTCAGCTCTAGCTACAATTTTACTGAAGAATGATATGAGAAATCGTTAAATGTTCTTGAGTTATAGTTGAAAAACTAAGCAAACGAGATAGGAAAAATTTATCATTTACATTTTTTTTTGAGCTCCAGTGCATTCCGAAAATGCTCACGAGGATTAAGATCGGATAATTGGGATGGCGATTTCAATCTATTTTTATTTTGTTGTAACGAACTATAGGCTCAATAAGTTTGAGTCTTCCTACCTCGTTGCCGGGCATACGACCTCTATTTCTATTTTACTAAATTCAAATAGTTCGCTTTTCATACTCAGCTTGGAGGGGTGATCAGAACGAGTTCCTGACAAAATTGAATTACTGGATTTGCAGTTTTGAAGGATATACTGTATTGAAGAGTGGTTTCTGCCTCTGATCTCACCTATTTCGTAAATTAATGTACCTTCTTTTCTAGGATAATTTATCTCCCGTTAGCACAGGTATCGTGTGATTTTGGATGCATCACAATTTGGTTCTACCGTTTTATCCCGATTTCGACCAAACGTATCTTATTTTAAAGATATTTCTTTTTAGCTGTTCACCAGAATTATAGATTTTTAAATTTTTTCCTTTATTTTGAGCAAATTGCAGTTAAAATTGCTACTAACACATATATAAAATTATACATACGCCATGTGTGTTTTATTATACCCTATACCACTATGTGGTTTGGGTATAATGACTTCGTGCTGCTGTTTGTAACTACCAAAAATATTTGACCTAGACCCATCTTTTATTATACCGATCTGCTCAGAATCACGTTCTGAGTCGTTTTAGCGATGTCCGTCCGTCGGTCTGTGTGTCCATGTAAACCTTGTAATCAAACTGCAGGTCGCAAATATGAATATATTTTGATGAAATTTGGTATATAAGCTTTTATTGGCCATGGGATGCTATTGAAATTGGTGAGAATCGGTCCATGTTCAGACCTAGCCCCCATACAAATGACCCCTATGAAATCGACATAAATTGCCATATTATCCAAATTGCCATATAGATCTTACTCAAATTGGGTTTGTATGCGTTTATTACATCCTTTAATGAGTAGTCAAAAAATGATCCCTATGAGACAACTCTTATTCATAGGCCCCGTATAGGGCTGCTTCCCGATCTTCACTTAAAACTATCAAAAATAAAAATATTGCACTGATTCTTCTCAAATTTTGTTTGTATATATTTTTGCAAAATACAAGAGACTTTATCAAATATATTCAGGATCGGTCCGTTTTTGGGCCTAGTCCCCATATAGATATAGCCTCCGATATGAACTTTTTCATATCTGCAGCCAAAAAACTTTATAAAAATCCCACTCAAATTTAGTTTATACTTATTTTCTGTGTCCAGTTAGTTGGGCCTATGAGATAGGGTTTCTAAACTTACTTGTTGAGTTTGTTAATGTGTCTATTAATGAGTTTGTTATCTTCATTCACAATAATAATAAACCATAAAAGTGGTGGTTTGTGAATTGGCTAAGTTGAAAATAAAGCTGCCAAGAAATTGCACTCGAATTTCGAGTGCTGGAATCTGCTAGTATATATATATTAGAGTGAGTCAAATTTTATTGGGCCGAAAAATCTTCATGGCCTCATCGCGATTCTGGTACTATGGGCCATAGAAAGTGTATTTGCCCAAGGAACCATAAACCATACCTCTAAAATCATTTTCGAACCCTCCAAAATTTCGATGAAAAAATCGATTTATGTCGTATGTGGTATCCAACATACTTTTGCGTGCCGTAATTTTATGTGGGGTACCCAGATATATATATCTATATATATAATTACGTAAAATCAGCTTCATACCAACAAGTTTTGTTTTTTACTAAAATAATTTCGATATAGTGGACCTGTACGTCATTGCATAATTCGTGGAATTCCTCTAATTGCAAATGTACGAATATTTTTCTGTAAGATTTTTAAAAAATAAGTAGAATTTCCAATGTGGATATAGAAAATAAGCAGAAACCAAATTTTAGTATTATTGTTATTAATTTTTTGCCTGCAGATATGAAAAAGTTCATAACTGCTATTATTTTTATATGGGGTCTAGGTCAAAACATGGACTGATCATGACCATATTCAGTAAAGTCACTTAATTTTCATAAAAATTTTAAAAATCTATGCAATATGTTTGTTTTTCATAGATTTAACTGAAGATCGGGAATCAGCTACTTTTGGGGACTATGGCTTAAAATAGTCCTACACGGTTTATTTTCAGACTACTGATTAGCGGGTATAATAAACAAGAATAAACCAAATTTTATTAATGTATATATGATAATCTTGATTTCGCGACCATTTTAGTCGACTGATAGGGGTTATTTGTATGTGGGCTAGGTCTAAACATACACCGATTTTCATCAATTTCAATAGCATTCGTCCTATGGCCGATAAAAGCTTATATACCAATAATATGTATTCATATTTGCGACCGATAGTTTTATCACTGTGTAAAATATCTTGAAGTGTACGAATTCTTTTTCTAGCACTTTTTATTATTTTTATTTATTATTTATTAATAGATACTAGCAGATTCCAGCACTCTAAATTCGAGCGGAAATTTTATTTTTTCATTAAATAAAGACCCTAAAAGTATGTTAATCAATTATAGCCAATTTACAAAAAACAAACTCATTTTTATTACAAACACATTAACAAATTTAATAAAGACACAAAATTTTATGTATGTGTTAGTAGCAACTTTAAATGCAATTTACCCAAAATAAAGGAAAAAATTTAAAAATCTGTAAATCTGCAAATCGGCTAAAAAGAAATACCTTTCAAATAATATACGTTTGGTCATAATCGGGATAAAACGGTAGAACAAAACATCGGTCACAAAAAGTCACCTAGCCTATTAATATTATAGATAAGAAAATAATATATATAAATACGTACATAATTTACAATAATTATCTATATTAGGCATAACATATTTGTTGTGAGCCTGATTGGCAATGTACTGAATATTTTTCATTAAATTAATTCAATATTTTTAGTTTTTACAGATTTACAAATTTAAGTGCATTACAGCGAAATATTTGCTAATAATCAAATTCATTCATTATTGGATTTCTATAATTTGAACACACTTCAATATATTTATACAAATAGTAGAAATTATAGCCATTTAAAATATTAATTACTTCACTTATATTAAGTTGGGTTCTACCAAAATAATTCCGCCTAAATGCATTAAATATTGGACAAACTCCAATAAAGTGGAATGTATTCTCAGCTTCTTGCAAGTTACAGACTGAACTTAGTCCAGTTGAGTTGCTTTTAAAAGACCTGCCATTTAAATTAAGCAATCCGCCTCTCACTCTAATTATTAAACTGGTAATGCGTGATGATAAATTAGCAGAAAGCAGAGGCATAACGTTGAAATTAAGTTGTGATGTTGGGAATTGGCAGCGTTTAGCTTATAATTTTCACATTCTTTTGATTTTAGTAAGTTTAAAATTGATTTCCAATGGACGCATAAAGGTGAGTTAGTATCAGTTGGCGGAATTTGAAGAAATCTACAGAGGATAGACCACTCTTTCGCCAATAATGCATTTTCTGTTAGTATACGAGATAAACGTTCGTTATTCATATTCAATATTTTGTTTATGTAATTAAAGTGCAGTTTCAGCGTAGAAAGATACATGGAGTCATATCCGGTTTCCAGATGTAACATATAATTGGGTGTTGGCGTTAGGAGATATAGCATCTTCTTAATACAAAATCGAAACAGCTTCTCTACATCATCAAATTTTTCATATACCCATATTTGGTCCGCGTAGAACATAATGGATCTGGAGGCAGCGTTGAATATTTTGAGTCTGTTGCTATTCGATATTTTTGGATGACTTATATATTTAGACCACGTCGCGTTTATTGCTAATTTTGAGGCAGTCAGTTTGTTGTTTAAATGTTTTTTGAAAGGTTAAACGCAATGTCTACTCCAAGGTACTTGTAAGAGTTGACTATTTCTATACTATCTTCGCCAAAATGCCAATTTAGATTTTTAGAGATTCTAGTTCCTGAACGAAATACTAATATTTTGGATTTATCCGAATTGACTTTTAAACGCCACATAGTACAATATGAATGTAAGGCATCGACCATGTTTTGTAAACCTGTAGGAGTATCCGATAATAACACAATGTCGTGGGCATATAGAAGTATTTTTATATTTGCGTTGGCGACAATTACACCATTTGGTAACACATCGACTAGGTCGTTTACATAAAGTGAAAATAACAAGGGGCTTAAAATGCAACCTTGTTTAACTCCAAGCTCAATGGAAATGTAATTTTGGATGATAAGCCGATGATAAGAATGCATAAGTATTTATGCCATTCAATTTACTTAAATTTACAATGTTTACCAGATTGAAGATATTGTCCACAGTAGACTATTTTTTCCTAAACCCAGCCTGGTATTCATTTAGTATATTGTTGTTTTCTATCCACTCGGTAATTTTGTTTAGTAAAATAGTATTAAAAATTTTGCATATTCTATTAATCAAGGACAATTTACGGTAATTTGTCGGCAGGTTTGCATCACCTTTCTTAAAGAGTGGTATTAATATAGATTTACGAAAATTTGATGGTATTTTTTCATGTAAAAATATTTTGTTGAAAACAGATAATATCTCATTGCTGAAACATTCAGGAGCGTATTTATAATATTCATAGCTAATACCATCTTGCCCTAGAGCTTTATTTTGTTTTAAATATTTTATTACCGAAGAAATTTCACAAAATTCAATGGTAAAGTCTAGCAACGCATCGGTAAAGTGTGGCATGGACCAGCTGATTGTGTGGATATTTTCAGTATTTCGCAGTACAGTGCTAAAATGAGAATAAAAATCATCTGCATTTAAGATACCTTTAATCATATGGGTGCGTGTTTTCAACGACTTCGACAGCTTCCACAATTCACTAGAGCTTTTTACTGTATTTAATTGCTGTAAATTTTTGTTATATAATTCTAATTTTTTTGTATTACACAGTTTCAAATATTTAGTTTTAGCTGAAAAATATCGCAATTGGTTCACCTCTCTATGTATTTTTCTATACAATCTAAGTTTTTCCAACATATTATTACAAGAACGCCAGCACATCTAATCAAACCATTTTAGCTTGGGCGCAAAAAATGTTCTATTTTCTTTTTCACAGCCGCTTGTTTAACTTTATTGGTTACTGCTGCAACCAATTCATCTACTGAGATATCTGCTTGTATATCGATTTGAGTAGAAAGTGAGCTGAGGTTTGCCGCGTACTTAGCAGCATGTTTATTGTTCCAACATTGTCTTTGAAGCGAAGATTCATCAGTTGTATTATATTCAGAGTTTATAGTTTTTAGTTTTAGACACAATGGCATATTGTCGGAGTAGGGCTTGGAAGCTACAGCGAAATCCACAACATATATTGTAGGAAACTTTGCGAACGGATACAGTAATCGCTTACAGAACTACCCATAACCCCCACAAAAACTGTAATCTCCCTGAGCATGACTTATAGTCCTCCTATTTAGTACAATACCGCCAACATTTTCTATTGCATCCATTAGTTTTCACCTCCAAGTGTACGTAAAAAATACTACGATGTCTTCCTTTCGATTCCAAATAATTCTTAAAGACTTTCGCTAAAATAAGTAAAGCAAATGTCGTAAAGTAAATTTCGCTATTTTTTTTTTTTTTTTTTTTTGAATAGTGGTATCAATAATAATTCGAAAATCGCCATTACAAACTAAAGAAAATTTTTTTTTTAATTAACATATAATATATATAAAATATATTATTATATATTGATACGTTTAAAATTTTTATATTTTAACTTAAAAAAAAAAAACAAGTTTTCTTGACAAATTTTTTGACTTTTTTCAAGATTTGCTCATTTGCTAAAAAAAAATCTGTTTTAAGTTGCTTAACTTTTGAAAACAATAATAAGGGATCTTTTTAAACAAAATTGTTATTGTCTGTTCTTGAACATGACTGGTAACTTTATTTTTATGTTGCCAATAAAAACCGGAAAATTTGCCATCACCCACAATTGTTGTGATGTTACAGTAATATTATGTTGCAAACAGATTAAAAAAAGAAAGAAAAAGCATTAAATAACTACAATTACATGTGCATATGTTCTATGCGGAACGTAAAACGGCAGATATGTACATATGTGAAATGGCTTAAAGTACCAGTATATAGTGTGCAAATTGTCAATGAAGTTGGTTGGAATGATTGTTTTTTTTTTTTTTTTTTTTATTTTGTTGAAAACTACGGTTTATGTGTAATAAACATTAAATTGTTTTGTTGTGTCTTTTTTTTAATGAATACCCTACAACATTAATATTAACTTATGATTGTAATGGTCGTTATATACTGCGGACAAAATGCAGGCTTTACGGACTATAGTTTGTGGATAAAGTCCTAAACTCTAGTCATTTTGTTTAAAAAATTCTCGTATGTTATATTCTTATAGATTTAACTAAATCGTGTATGCCACTGCAAAAACCTTTCGCTGAAAATTATTACTACAAGACAGAGGGACCGTCGCAATTATATCTTTTATCATTTAAGTCACAAAATCAAAGTTAGTTTTTCGAGCAGTTATAAAAGTTATTTTTTGATTTTGATTTTTTGAGCAGCAATAAAAGCTATTTTTGATTTTTCATTTTCATAGCGACAGACATGACATTCACTGATCCATTTAATCTAATATTGTACAGTCAAAGTTTTTCATTGTTCATAAAAATATACAAAATTATGCAGACGGACCTGACCAACATATTTAAATTAGAAAAAGTGAGAAAGTATTATTATTAATAATTGGGGGCAAAAAGTAGTCGTGACAGACATGACTACAAACATACATCATTTTAGAGGATGTTTGTGAAACACAGAAAAACTCTGAGGTTATTTGTAAGACAAATAAGAATTTGTAAGACAAATAAAAACATAAATTCTAAAATAAATTACAATAAAAAGATGTATTTTGTAATGTGACAGACATGACATTGCCTTTAGTTTCAAAATTCTTTAATTACAGTTTTCCTTTCTTACTGGAAAAATAGGGGTTATAAAATATTAAAAAATACATCTAACAAACTATTGTGATATTTTCATACGCTTTTCTTTGAAATGGTATCAATAAAAATTATTTCAATTAAAATATTAATATTGAACCTAAGGTTGACCTTTGCATGGAATTACCCATATAAGAAACAGACATGCAAAAATAGTGAGAAAACCTCACCGAAAAAAGTGAGCGTTAATGAAATTTTTAATTGGCATTATACAGAAAAAAAAAAAACTTAATAAAAGTTATTAAGTAATTAAAAAGAAATTGTTGCCACTTGATTAAAATCTGTAAAAAATATTTTAATAACGTGTTTCCAAGCACTAATATTGACAATTATTTGTAGCTGTTTATACCCTATACCACTATGTGGCCAGGGTATAATGACTTTGTGTTGATATTTGTACCTACACACAGAAAAAAAATCGAATTCAGAAATTTTATAGCAATTAATCATTTTCTATGGCCATAAACTATTTACTGTTAAAACAATAGAATTTCAATTTCAATCAATTCAAAGTTCGGTTATTAGCTTCATGGCAATTCGGTTAGCAATAAATTTGGTAGCCACAAGGAATCCGTTTTCTGTGTTTAGCAAAAATATTTGATCTAGACCCATATTTTATTATGCCGATCTACTCAGAATCACTTTCTCAGAATCACTTTCTGAGTCGATTTAGTGATAACCATCCTTCTGCTTGGCTGTCTTTCTATGTGTACATATTGTAATCAAAACTAAAGTTCGCAAATATTAATATATTTTGATGAAATTTAGTGTGTGAGCTTCTTCAGCCATAGGATGAACACCTTTTGAAAATGATGAAAATCGGTTCATGTGCAGACCTAATCTCCATATAAATGACACCAATAAGGTAGACTTAAATTGCCATAATATTCAAATTATCATATAGATCTCGGTAAAATTGGGTTTGTATATGTTTATTACATTCATTAATTAGTAGTCGAAAAAAAACCCCATAGGACAATTCTAAGTCATAGCACCCATATAAAGCTGATTCCCGATCTTCACTTAAATCTATAAAAAAAAAACAAAAATATTGCACATACTTTTCTGAAATTTGGTTTGTATATTTTTTTGCAAAAAATAAGTGACTTTAAAACGATATGGTCAGGATCGGTTCATTTTTCGACCTAGTCCCCATATAAATATAGCATCCGTTTTGAACCCTTTCATATTCGAAGAAAAAAAAAAATTAATAACAATGGCACTCAAATTTGGTTCAGAAGTAATCGAAACTTGTAAACTATAAATATCTATAATATTAATAGGCTAGGCGATTTCTTGTGACTGATGTTTATTTCTACCGTTTTATCCCAATTTTGACTAAACGTATATTATTTGAAAGGTATTTCCTTGTAGCCGTTTTGCAACTTTACAGATTTTTAGATTTTTTCCTTTATTTTGAGTAAATTGCATTTAAAGTTGCTACTAACACACACATAGAATTATACATATGCTTGTTAATGCGTTTGTAATAAAACTGAGTTTGTTTTTGTGTTGATTTGTGAATTGGCTATAATTGATTAGCATACCTTTAGGGTCTTTATTTAATGAAAAAATAAAATTTCCTAGAAATTGCACTCGAATTTCGAGGGCCGGAAACTGCTAGTTTATATAAAAAAGAGATAGTTTTTAGAACTCAAAAAATTTGGGAGAAGTTGATGCAAAATTTAATTTGAATACTCCATATGTAAATACACAATTGTTAAAATTTTAATACAAATGAATTAATTAGTACCAGTAGATATTAGCCCTCGAAATTCAAGTGCAAATTCTAGGAAATTTTATTTTTTCATTTAATAAATTATTGACGCTAAAGGTATGGTATGTCCAAAATAATTTTTCCATTCGCCGCAATTATTATTGTGAATGAAGAAAGCAAACTACTTTGTTTTGCAAACAAATTAACAAATTTAATAAACACACACAGAGCATTGTATTATTTTATGCATGTAGCAACATTAAATGAGGTTGGCTCCAACAAAATTTTAAATTTTAAAAATCTGTAAGTTTGGTGGACAGCTAAAAAGAGATACCTTTCAAATAAGATACGTTTGGTCAAAATCAGGAGAAAACTGTTGAACAAATCATCGGTCACAAAAAATCGCCTTACCTATTAATATTATAGATTTATATTTGAGGGCAAAATTTCAAGCCATTTATAAATCTAATTCGTATTAATATATAATCTGTTGTATTCATATAATTTTTAAATATAAAAGAAACTAACCCATAAAAACCAAGTTTTTGTTATATTCCCCTTCGTTAATTAAGTTTACGATCATGTAATTAAATAAATGATTGACTGAAAATAAAAAAAACGATGAAATTTTGAAAAATCCAATATTATACTATAATTAAATTTTTTTAAACTAAAATTTATAGATCATCGCCACAAATCCGCCTGCAAAGATTCAGCTTGATTGGATCACGGGAAAAAGATTAAAAATCTATCCACAATTTTTTAGGCAGACAAACAGACACTACGAGTTAAAATAAAAGAAGTAAACATAACAAAATCTCGTTTATATGTAAACCCTTTTTCTCTTCTGACAAATAATGTCACGTTTTAATTGCACTTTTTTCAAAAAGTGTATTTTTTTTTATATATTTTGAATCAAGAGCAACCTTATCTTATACATCAATCGAAAGGTTTCAAAGTCGAGTTCTCGTAAATTGCAAAAAAATTGCAGCCATTGACTTCTTTCAGGTCATAGTGTGAGAATATTTTCCCATTGTTCCCCTTTTTGGAATATTTTCACCGTATAACTTCAACGGGGATAATAATAAATTTTTTTGATTATAAACACAGCACTTTAAGACCTTTCGATTGATGCTCTTGATTAAAAATATATAAAAAAATACACTTTTTGAAAAAAGTGCGAATAAAATGTGACATTTTTTGTCAGAAAAGAAAACGGCATAAAAATATAATTTTATTTTTTTATTATATAGAAATTAAAAAATTCAGTTAATGGTAACATATTACTTTTTAACTTAATATATTGTATCTATCTCAAAATTCTTATACCTTTAAATTTTTTCACATAAACTTTTTTAGTCCCATCAGTTTGTTATTCCATTTGTAATAATTTGAAAAAAAATTCGACCTCATAAAATATAAATATTATTACTGATCCTTGTGGCAAGCGGAGTTGATATAGTGATATCGGTCTGTCCGTTTGTCGAAATCACGTTAGCGCTTTCAATAGGTTAGCTGGGGTATTCTTTTGTGGTGATAATGGTTGATAAAGTTGATAGAGAAGTTGCTATTGGAAATCCTCAAAATTGGTTCTATAGATCTTGAGATATTCATGAAGATATAAAAAAAAGATCTATTGAAAAAATATGATTATCCTATATTGTTCTTGTTATTACTTTTATTTAAGATTTTGTAATTTGTGTGTCATAGCTGTAATTGTTGTTGTTGTGGTTGTTGTGTTTATAAAATTTGCTTTATGGGTGTTTAACGTTATCATAAAATTAATTAAAAAAAAAATCGCCAATATAAAAAAACTAATACTAAGAAATTAAATAACTAATACAAAAAAAAAAAAGAAACTAATCAGATTTTTATTATTTTTTTGCAACACTCTACATGTAAGCAGTTTTTCTTTTAAGAAAAATGTCCATATAACAAGCTTATTAATTTTTAAACATTTCGAATTTTCCTCATACAAATTTTTTTAAATACAATTTATCATGTGTTTGATGAATTCAAGATATTTTTTTTGTAGATAAAACTCTTACGTTAGAAACTTTGTACATTTTAAATATATTTCCGATTAAATAGGAGAAGACAACCAAAAATTATTGGCAAAAAAATACACTAGGTCTTTTTTTTTCTGAAAATTCAATTTCTAATTGGAAATTAAAATCTTCATGGGCTTCAACACATTTTTAATAATATAACTTTTTTTTAAACCTTATAGTTTTCCCGGTATCGCACACTTTCCACTTATTTGTTGTTTAACTAAAATGTTACTCTAATTAATTTTTAAACAAAAAGTTAAATAATTCGCTGAATGTAAATGATTTATGTTTTTTTCCATTGCACACTATAAAAATAATGACTTTTCGCAAAGCAAATAAAACACATGGAGCTGCTGTCATCAACTGACACTTTCGAATTGGCAGCGAAGCAATGCACATGACAAAGCAAAGTACTAGGCCAGTATAGTAAAACCTTTAAAAGATTTGGTGTTCTGAGGCTTAAAAATTCGAGTGCTAATTCTTGGAAATTTTATTTTTTCATTTAATAAATAATTTTATATGAGCCTGAAGGTATGCTAATCAATTTTAGCTATTTCGAAATTCAACACTTTTTAAATAAAATTCATTAAATTTCATTATAAATATTTGCTGAACACATAGAAGATATAAAAATTAGTTTGTTAATAAATAATTTTAAAGGAGTCTATAGGTATGCTAATCAATTATATATAAACACACACACACAGTATGTGGTTTATGTATGTATTAATAGCAACTTTAAATGAGCATTACTCCAAAAAAATGTTCCACACAGCGAAAATCTGTTAATTTGGTGGACAGCTAAAATGAAATACCTTTCAAATGAGGTATGTTTGGTTAAAATCGGTTGTTAACTACAGTTTTTATATCGGTCACAAGAAATCGCCTTGCCTATTAATATTATAAATAATCATATGCCTAGAATATGTAATATGTATTCTTAAAGTTGGTTAAATAGAGGGAATAAATTTTTTTTTTTTTTGAAGATTTCATAAAAATATCCAACTTGATTTACTGAAGAATTAATTGAGACTAGCAGATTGCAGCGCTCGAAATTCGAGTGCAATTTCTAGATAGCTTTATTTTTCAACTTAGCCAATTCACAAACCAACACTTTTATGGTTTATTATTATTGTGAATGAAGATAACAAACTCATTAATAAATACATTAACAAATTTAATGAAACACACATAGGATATGTATAATTTTATATGTGTTAGTAGCAACTTTTAATGCAATTTACTCAAAATAAAGGAAAAAATTTAAAAATCTGTAAATCTGCAAAACGGCTAAAAAGAAATATCTTTCAAATAATATAGGTTTGTTCAAAATCGGAAAAAAAAACGGTAAAACAGAACATCGGTCACAAGAAATCGCCTAGCCTATTAATATTATAGATATCATCAATAGTTCTAGAGTTACAGCTGAAAAACTATGCAAGCAGGCATCAATTAAAGGAAAAAATGTGAATACAATTTCTCATTCCCGATGAGCAAGAAAGTGTTTCACAGTGTTATCAGCCACTGTATTGAAATAGCGACCCCACCAACAGTGGTTTTAATATCGGGTTTAAGATACTGGCATCAAAGATTCGCCACAGCCGAATTTAATACTCTTACTTCTTTTTACTTAAAATTAACTTGTATGACTTCGAAAAATTTGTTGTCACCTCAATATTTTTTTTTTCACCTCAAAAATAGTTTATATTTCAACAATTGGTTTTCGCCTCAGATATATAGTTGTTATCCTTCAAAATATTTCAGTTACAACTCAACAATATGTTTAACCAATTTCTTTTTTTTAAATTTAGATGTGACCTCAAAAATATTTTTCCTCCTCAAATATATTTTTTGCCCTTGAATTTCATCGCAAACATTTTATAACACTTCTAGTTTGATATATTTAGATTTCATCCTAAAAATATTAGTCCTAATCGAAAACATTTTTTATCCCCAAGAATATTTTTCCCTTGATTTTCATCACAAACTTATTATGAATTAAAAGGAAATATTGAATTAATTAAGAGAATTAGCTCGTAAAAAAAATTTTAAATACTGAGCGATTTATTTTTTTATTATTATTTTGTTTTCGAAAGTCATTTATATAAACAAGCAGATTCCAGCGCTCGAAATTCGAGTGCATTCCTAAGCAACTTTATTTTTCAATTTAGCCAATTCACAAACCAACACTTTTATGGTTTATTTTTATTGTGAATGAAGATAACAAACTCGTTAACAAACACATTAACAAATTTAATAAACATACACATAGCATATGGGTAATTCCATGGTTGCGCACGTGACAATCGCACGTATTCAACATGAAGAAAATCACACTAATGCCCAAATATTTTTTTCTTCATTTAGGTTTTTGGGAAGCAGTTTTAGAGCTCTTTATTTCGGGGTCGGGGTCCTGACATATTGGTCAACAAAAGCTGTTGCGTGACGTGACAAAAAATAGAAGTGTTTTTTTTCTACATTTAATAAAGTGCAAAAACCAGCGAAATAAGCTAAAAACTTCTATGTAACTTATTTGGATATTTTTAAGGGATAGTTTAGCTTTATTTTCATAACTGTTTTTTTTTATGATTTTATGTTTAGTTTTATTGATACAAGCCATAATATGAAGCGTGACGTGACATTGCGTTACGTGACATTTTTTCTCTTATGATAAATTCGAATAATTTTTGATGTAGTTTGGTTTTAAAGTTTTAATTCAACAAAAATAAATGAAAATTCAACTTCAGGTCAATGTTTGAAAAGGTACATAAGAATAAAAAAAAATTTAAAAAAAATGTTACTATTAAATATTTCGCTTTGACGAAATTGCGGTTCGAGCTGTTTTAGTTGTAAATCTTCTTCGCATGCTAAGTAGTGAAGTTTATGCATGCCTGAGATACTCGGCACTTCTTTCCATTTTTCCGTTAACGATGGGGAAAGTCTTTCAATTTCGTCTGCACTTATAAAAGTTAAATGAATCCCATTTATGTGGTCTTGTGCACATTCGAATAAAGCTAAGGTGTCGTGCAAAATAATATTCCTTGCTTTCGTTACCTGCCAAACTTTTCTTTTAATTACAGCTCCTAATCCGTCGACTGCTCCTTTACCATGAGAAGTGGCAAAGAAGTTCCATTCAATATATTTGCAGCCGAATTCCACTAAAAAATTGGGTAAACTCCTAGCAATAAACTTGTTTTTGAATTGGCTGCTGCTTCCATCTGAGAAAATGAATATATTTTGAAAATGTCCGTATTGGTTTTTTATTTGCTGCACAAGTGTTGTTATAAAACAGTAAACAACGTATTTGTTGTGGGTTAGCTTGTCACTTATTATAGAAAACGATTTTGTGTCTCCAGCCAACCAGGCTACGCATGTAAAAATCGTGCTTTTTTGGTAACTAAAGTGAGCACTTTGCACTTCGTTTTGACACATAAGGCGGTAGTTTTCTGCGAAATCAACTTGCAATATCAGTTCTCCGGGCTTGATTGTATTTTTCTTCATTTCAAAATATTGCTGTTGAGCACGCTTTACAAAAAAATGAACTTTAAATAAAGGCAATTGTGCTTCAAATTCGTAAATGAGGTCGGATAAAGGAGCAATAGTCTGAGTTAAGGTAACACGATCTTGAACTTTGCGCCAATGCTGCCACTTTACAGTTTCCTCCAACTTTTTTAAGTCCTTGACTGGAATCAGATGATGTTGCACATCTTGTACACAATTTTCGCATTCGCTTGTCATACATTTTTCCGTCTCGATGTTGCAACAGGCAGTTTGCAGGAAGCTTTGAAAATTAGTTGAAAATGATTTTAAGACTTTTGCACATCCCTCTAATAAAAAGCGAAAATTGGCATGGTGCTGACAGACACACATATTGTGGGGCGTCTACCTCGTGAGTTCGATTTCCCTTGGCCGGTTTTGGAAAAATGTTGACTTACTCACATATTCTTCATCATATTCATTTTTGAACAACTCAAACGCTTCAAGGACTGTCATCAACATAAAGCGCTTAGCAACTATTTGTTCATCTATAACAAGAGTGTCTTTACGACCTGCAGCCTGGACGCTGATGTCTTCACGCATGTAAAAATCTTTAACAGTGTTTACTTTCTGTTCGTGTTCTAAAGACTTGGAAGATTTTTTTTCGGCAATTATTGTTGAATTTAGATATTTCACATTCAGAACGTTGAGAACTTCTATTTTCTTTCTCAAATTCATAGGCAAGTCTTTGTCTACCTTCTTGACTGCTTTTCCCAATGTTTGCCTGCAAGAATACGCCTCATTCGTTTCTTCAAATTTACTGTTTTTATTTTTCATTTGGTGTTGTTTTTGTCTTACGCGGTCTTTTTCTCTCCTCTCCTTTGTAAGTTTCTTGCTCCTTTTAGACAATTTCAACTGCCGCTGTCGATATTTTTGTGCTCTTTCCTTTGCCTTAAAGCGATACGCTTGCCATTTTACGGGATCTTCTTTCAACTTTTCCTTAAATTTCTTATCTTTGTTTTTAATTTTTGCAGAAACGGTGTCCATCTACATAGAAATATTTATTGCTGATTATAAAAATATTTGCAGCAAAAATTTGAAAAAAGTTTAACTTACACCAGTTGCGTTACGTGACAAACTTCAGTATTAAATAGAAAGGGTCTATTATTAGCTTCGGTCAAAGTAATTTATTTTTTAAGTTTTATATATAAAGCTTGCTTTAATTTTAAATTTTTATTGAATTCCGTTCCACAGCGCAGAAGATATGACAAAAAATTTTGCTTTTAAGGTGTGCACGTGACATTAGAATATCAAGGAAAACAAAATGAAAAATGACAGTTAGATTTGTTTCGCTTTGCTCTTTTCGCATTTTTTTTAGTTTATTGTTGTTGTAAGCAAACTATTTTGTAATTAGTGCAATCATAAAAAATGCGTTTTAAAAAAGTAACCATAAAAGAGAAAATTCGATTAAAAGTAAGCGAAAGCAAGTAACTTATTATTTTGAATTTTACTAACATTTTTCTCATTATGGGTGTTAAGTTGAGGTATAAATTCTTTAAAGTAACAAAATTTGAATATTTTTCTCTCATAACATTGGTTAAAAATAATTGCTAAATAACTTATAATTTTTTGGCCGCGGTAGACCTTTCTGTGGAAATACCCATATGTATAATTTTGTGTATGTGTTAGTAGCAACTTTAAATGGAATTTACTCAAAATAAAGGAAAAAATTTAAAAATTTGTAAATTTGCAAAACGGCTAAAAAGAAATACCTTTCAAATAATATACGTTTGGTCAAAATCGGGAAAAAACGGTAGAACAAAACATCGGTCACAAGAAATCGCTTAGTCTATTAATATTATAGATTCATCCTAGAATTTCCTATTCTTCAAATTTTAAAACAAAATGTTTCAAATAAATAATAAAACCCTAAGCAGTGCATATGTTGATTCGGCTAAGCCGCGAACAAAATGTTCTAGCTTTTGTTTATTTTTATACATTTGATATTAATGGCTGTGTGTGTTTGTGTGTTTAACTGTCATTGAGTCGTTAAACATAAATTGTCGGTTTTGACTGTTACTTTCATTGTACGAAAACGACGAGTACATACATAGCAGTACTATTTTGTCACCCACACTTAATTGTTTCTATTGTGGTGGTGGTGATGGTGATGCTGCTGCTGTTGTTGTTCTTACCTCGCTTACCAACTCAACCATTTCAACCATTTAAATTTTACAATTATATGATTGTACATACATACATACATACATACAGATATACATAAATACGTATAACTCACATGTTTATGTAAAAGTTGTGATGATAATACTGACGAAAAATACACAGTTTACGTAAAATATACGTTCATGTATTTACTGCTACTGCTACTCCTGTCTGTTAGTATTATTTTTTTTTTTGGTTTTGTTATTTTAACAAAGTTTAATGTTGTTTTAACAAAAATACAATATTATTTGTCTGTATCTCAGTGGAATATAAATAAAAGTAGTAGTTGCCGGTGATGCGTTTCTTTTTTTTTTTTATACATACCAACACATATATTTTTAATTTCTCTGCTATTGTCAACATGTCATCAACGTATACAAATATTTGTTTCATTTTAAAATAAAGTTGGTGAAAAAAAAATTGTTTTTATTTAAACTGTTTCCTTTTTTTTTAACAATAATTGCCATTGTTGTTGTTGTTTTTTTTTTAATTCATATGTTTATTTGTAGAATATTTAATTAGAAAAGTATTTAAAATTGTGGGGATTTTATTTATATATCTAGAAAAAATAAAATAAAAAATACTTTGTAGTATTATTAAAATGACAAAAAATAAAAATGAAAAATATCTGAAAGCAACAATATGGATAAAAACATTGCGTGAGCAGCAGTGACAATTGGTGGCAAAAAAAGTTTGTACTTAAAAATTTTAAATAATAAAAAATAATGGAAAATTGTTTAATATCTCTGAAAGTTCTTAAGCAAAATAATGACAGTTGGAAGTCATACTCCTCGTGAACTGATTATTAAGTGTTGATCAATTCATAATTGTTACTGGACGCAAAAACTTGGCTTCTTTGCTATGAAACATCTCTGAATATCATAAAATTATATAAAATCTTTATCACATCACTCTGTTTTATTGCCGCAAACTGTTTTGTGCTGTGCCAATTATTTATTTTTAAAATATTTTTCGTTCCTAATTGTTAAATATTCATATTCTCATTAAGCTCCACTGACTGTATTGAGTTCGTTTGTTTTTCGAAACTCATTATTTATTGTTGTTGCTGTTGTCATTACTTCAATTAGAAATAATTGTTTTCAGCCTCTATTAATAAAGTACAACCTTCTCAATGATTTTAGTTTTTTTTTGTTTTACATATAATTATTATCTCTTAACAAAGTACATTGATTCATTAATGTTTTTTGTTTGGAGTCTTATAATTCTATGGTCCTTGAAATGACAGAAAGTTAATGAGCAGAAAATATTCACCGTCTAAAAAAAATATAATAATAATGAAATAATAAAAAATTGTTATGAAAGATATATAAATAGTTCTTTAACAAGTATGGTAAGAGTTTTTACACAAAAGCGGGTGGGAGGGATTATTTGAAAAGATTTATATATTAAAACAAAAAAATTGAATGTAGGATACTGTTGGTGTAGCTGCTGGTAAAAACGTGCCAAAGTGAAGTATTCCGTATGGAATTCGTGGAGGTCTCTTCACAACTTTTGCTTCAATAAAACAATTTCGCCAAATTTACTTCAAAAAAATGTCCGTTATTGAAACAGTTATTTTGCATGAAAAGCCAGAGGATGCTCAAAAATGTTGACATCAAAATTTTTATTCTGTCTACTAGACGCCTTTTATCTACACTGTAATAGTACGGTAACAATTAAATATGATGACTTTAGTGCAGTACCTTAAAAACAGTATTTTTGGAATTACAGAAGAGTGAAGATTGTATAACAAACGGTCCCAGGAGCTAGGGTGTTAACAAAATTTGTCTGAAATATATTTTCTTAGTGAATTTTTGAGTCTATGCAAATCAATTTTTTTTAAATTGTTTTTTTAGAAGCACTTTTATTTTCCAATAATTTAATTATACAGCCTTCCCTCGATTAACAAGATAGGTACTCGTACATTCGTAGAAAAAACCGGTTAAATCAATTTGGAAACTTTTTGTGTAAAAAGCCATTTAAATTGGAAAAAGGTTTATTGCTCATAGTTTCAACAAAAGTAATTTATTTAGGAATAGAAAAGGTTAGGTATGGCTACCACCTTCAAACTTTTGCCGACGCTGAAACTTTAAATTCGAATACCAAATAAATTTTAAGTTAGTTGCTTTTCTTTTTGGCCAGTTTCCATTGTAATTTCTCTTTATAAAAAAACAATGATCGTGTGTGATCGTGAATAATTTTTATAAAAATAGTAGTTTTTAAAAACAGGTAATTTTTAAAACAATGGTACTTTAATAAAAAGGATAATTTTTTAAAAATGTGTTTTTTAAATGGGTGCTTTTTGAAAAAAGGGTGAAGTACCCTTGGAAACAGGGTACTTAAAAAAAGGGTATTTGTAACAAAAATGGTTACTTTTAAAAAAGTATAATTTAGAAAAAGTGTAATTTTTAAGAAAGTGTACTTTTTGAAAAAGAGTACTATTTAAAAAAGGCACTTTGAAAAAAAGGGTTCTTTAAAAAAGAGTAGTTTTTAAAAACGGGTAATTTTTAAAACAATGGTACTTTAATAAAAAGGATAATTTTTTAAAAATGTGTTTTTTAAATGGGTGCTTTTTGAAAAAAGGGTGAAGTACCCTTGGAAATAGGGTACTTAAAAAAAGGGTATTTTTAACAAAAATGGTTACTTTTAAAAAAGTATAATTAAAAAATGCACTTTGAAAAAAAGGGTTCTTTAAAAAAGAGTAGTTTTTAAAAACAGGTAATTTTTAAAACAATGGTACTTTAATAAAAACAGTAATTATTTAGAAATGTGTTTTTAAATGGGTGCTTTTTGATAAAATGGTACTTTTCTGAAATAAGGTACTTCAAAAGAAGGGTATTTTTTTTTAACAAAAATGGTTACTTTTAAAAAAGTGTAATTTAGAAAAAGTTTAATTTTTAAAAAAATTTACTTTTTGAAAAAGGTACCATTTGGAAAAAAAAATTATTAAAAAAAAAAAACTTTTTAAAAAAGGTACTTTTAAAAATAAGTGTAATTAAGAAAGGTACTTGTTAAAAAAAAGAATACTTTTTTAAAAAAGAGCCTTCTTCAAAAAAGTTATTTTTTTTTTGAAGGACAAATTTTAAAAAAGTACCCTTTTTGCAAAAAGTATGCTTGTTCTATAATTTGTTCTTTAAGAAAGCGTATTTTAAAAAAAGGTATTCTTTGGAAAAGGTAATTAAAAAAAAGGGTTTTCTTAGAAAGGCACTTTTTTTTTGAAAAAACTGTACTTCAAAAAAAAAAAAAAAATTACTTTTTGGAATAAATGGTACATTTTTTAGAAAATAGTACTGTTGAAAAAAAGTGAAATTTAAAATAGGTGTAATTAAAAAAAAAAAAAACGCCACTTGTAAAAAAAGTTTAATTTTTTAAAAAGGTGTACTTTCCTTTAAAAAAGGGTTAATTTTTTTAAAGGGTTCTATTTTGAAAAAGAGTACTCTTAAAAATAAGTCTAATTTGAAAATCTCTTTTTAAAAAAAGGGCCTTTTTTACTAAAAAGGGTAAAAACTACTTTTTTAAACAAAATTTTATTAAAAGGTACGTTTTCAAAAGGGGTTAGTTTTTGATATAGTGTACTTTTTAAAAAGGGTGCTTTCTTAAAAAAAAGATACTGTTAAAAGTACCTATTTTTAAAAAGGATACTTTAAAAAAGAGTTAAATAAAATAGGGCACTTTTAAAAAAAGGGCACTCTTTTTAAAAATTGTGCACTTATTTAAAAAAGTTTAATTTTAAAAAACAACTTACTTTTTTTTAAACCTTTCAAAGGAATGCACGTTTCTAAAAAAATTTACTTTTTTAGTGACAATTTTTTTTCTTTCATTTTGCCGATTTTCTTTATAATATCGTGATAGTGACAAAATATATTTGGCAATACTTGGTTAAGCTAATGTGACAATGTGTTTATTAAATGGGTGCTTTTTGAAAAAAGGGTACTTTTCTGAAATAAATTACTTCAGAAAAAGGGAATTTTTTTTGAACAAAAATGCCTACTTTTAAAAAAGTGTAATTTAGAAAAAGTGTAATTTTTAAAAAAGTGTACTTTTTGAAAAAAGGTACTATATTGAAAAAAGGTTATTTAAAAAAAGGGTACTTTTTAAAAAAGGTACTTTTAAAAATAAGTGTTATTAAGAAAGGCACTTGTTAAAAAGAGAGTACTTTTTTGAAAAAGAGCCTTCTTCCAAAAAGTTATTTTTGGAAAATGGGTACTTTTTTAAAAATTTGTTCTTTAAGAAAGCGTATTTTAAAAAAAGGTATTCTTTGGAAAAGGTAATTTTAAAAAAAAGTATTCTTAAAAGGGCACTTTTTTTTTGAAAATATTGTAAAAATATTGTAAAAAAAAAATTACTTTTCGGAATAAATGATACATTTTTTTGAAAATGGTACTGTTGAAAAAAAGTGAAATTTAAAAGAGGTGTAATTTAAAAAAAAAAAACGCCACTTGTAAAGAAAGTTTAATTTTTTAAAAAGTGTACTTTCCTTTAAAAAAGTGCTAATATTTTTTAAAGGGTACTATTTTGGAAAAGAATACTTTTAAAAATAAGTATAATTTTAAAAAGATACTTTATTAAAAAAAGTGTCTTTTTTTACTAAAAAGGGTAAAAACTACTTTTTTAAACAAAATTTTATTAAAAGGTACGTTTTCAAAAGGGGTTGGTTTTTGATATAGTGTACTTTTTAAAAAGGGTACTTTCTTAAAAAAAGATACTCTTTTAAAAAAAAAAACTAAAAGGCTACTTTAAAAAAGGGTAAATTAAAAAGGGTACTTTTAAAAAGAGGGCACTTTTTTTGAAATTGTCTACTTATTTAAAAAAGTTCAATTTTAAAAAACAGCTTGCTTTTTTTAAACCTTTCAGAGGAATGCACGTTTCTAAAAAAATTTACTTTTTTAGTGACAATTTTTTTTCTTTCATTTTGGCGATTTTCTTTATAATATCGTGATAATGACAAAATATATTTGCCAATACTTGGTTAAGCTAATGTGACACGTGCAGTACAACCATGAAGCAAATGCTACAACAACAATGAGTAACGCAATTAGAATAACTAGCAGATTCCAGCCCTCGAAATTCGAGCGCAAATTCTAAAAAATTTTATTTTTTCATTAAATAAAGACCCTAAAAGTATGCTAATCAATTATAGCCAATTCACAAATCAACACAAAAAACAAACTCATTTTATTTAATTTTTTATTATAAACACATTACACACATAGCATTGTATAATTTTATGTATGTGTTAGTAGCAACTTTAAATGCAATTTACTCAAAATGAAGCAAAAAATTTAAAAATCTGTAAATCTGCAAATCGGCTAAAAAGAAATACCTTTCAAATAATAGACGTTTGGTCAAAATCGGGATAAAACGGTAGAACAAAACATTTGTCACAAGAAATCGCCTAGCCTATTAATATTATAGATTACAACATACATATAAATATTTTAAGGAAACCAACAAACACATAGAAAATTTCTATTTTTTTAAAGAGTTTTTTTACTTTTTCATTCATATCTCGTGACCCTTTGGACCGATTTCAATGATCTTAAACAGCAACTCCTTTGGGATGTTAGTAAACAATTTTATGTAAAAACAAAGAGTCTAGCTTAGTTATTGAGGGTTCTCCGGAATTTATATCGATACGTTACAAACGGAATATATATACCCTCTGCACAGTAGTTTGGATGATATAAAAATTGTTAAAAATGTTTATATGTAACCGAACATGTGCATATAGAAATGTATCAAACACATGTTTATTTGCTTGTTGTTTTTGTTTCTTTGTAATCAAAATACAGGGCACAAATATCAATATAAAATTATCACTTAAATTTAGAATAGAATCCAGCTTATCATATTGGTCTGGGTGTTTCTAAAACCCATTAATCCGTAGTCCAACAAAAAATCTATACGACCACATAAAGCTGTTTCCAGATCTTCTATCAAAGAACAATATTATTGTATATATTTTTCTCAAATTAGATTTTTTTCTTTTTTTGAGAAAACTAATTGTATTTACTAAACACGGTGATGATCAGTCCCCATATAAAAATAACAATCGATATGAACTTTTCAATATCTGGAGGTCACATAAAATAAAACCCGCTTTTCGAATTAAATACGGTGATGATCGGTCTCCATATAAAAATTACAATCGATATGAACTCTTCTATATCTGGAGGTCATATAAAATAAAACTCGCTTTTCGAATTACTACACCCAAGTTCATTGCTGCAATAGTTATACACGAAATAATTGGGCAACCAAGCCAACTTACTACTAAATATTACTGCGGCAAAAATCAGCATTTTGTTATAAACATCATCATTTAAACCTAATTGATGTAAAAATATGTTTCTCATACCACCATCATCATTAATCTGTTTTTCTTTGGGCTACATTTACAAATTGAAATACGGACAATAAAACAAACAGAAACTGGCAATCATTAAGTAACAGCAAGGTGTACAAATGAATCTTTTTACGTATGCAAATGTATTTCGATTCGTCTGTTGGCTGTTAGTGATAATCACAAAAACAAAAAGTCAAAATGAATACAACCACAAATAAAGCAAAAAGAAAAACATCTTTTATTTACTCGTACCTACTTATAACGAACAAGAAAGATTATAATTTTTGTTAAACATGAAATGGGAACGAATGCAAACAAAGCCAAATCTGTCATCAGTCTCATCAGACGATGAGGTATATATGATTTTTATTTGGTCGTTATTACTTTTGACAACATTCCAATAATAATTGCCGGTATACATACACAGCAACAACATATATGTTTATAAGTATGAAACTAACTAACTGGTGTATGAGTATGAATACCAACAACAATAGTACTTTGTAGTTACAACAAAACAATGGAATATGTTTTTAGCTGTTTGCTAAAAGATAATGATATGAATTTATATATTTAAGACCTACAACCACCTTCAACATCATAATCATAATCATCATCATCATAATCATCACCATTGTATTAGTTTGGATGGTGTAGTTACAGTAACTCAAACTTTTGTCATTACTCAATCTGCTATTTGTTAATGTTTTTGGAGCTTTAATAAACTTTTATTTTAACGGCAGAGAAGGTAATGAGAGAGAGAGAGAGAGAGATGGAGTGTTATTTTCAGTACTCACACATGTAGATGTTGTTAGTGAGTATTTATGTTAGAATATTTATTTCCATGAAAGTTTCTTAGTTGATAGTTGTTCTTTTTGTTTTTATTTCACACTTTACTTCATAACAAAATGTTGAGCTTATTCATTGTGTACCTTTTAATGTTTTGTTGTTAATTCAAGTTATTTTGCTCTCGTGTTGTGTTGTTTTATTGCTGTTAACTACATATAATATTATGACATGAAAGATGTCTTCATCTTTTCATGTTGTCATTTGTATTGTTGTTTTACACCTTGAAGCCATGTTATAAGTTAAATTTGAATGTTTTGATGTCTGCATGTATTCTGATAATAAACATGCAACATGATTTTGTATATTTTTTTCCGTTGTCAGGAAAAAAGTTATTAATGATATCTTTGAAATGAAACTTTTATAATCACATAATTTGCAGATGCCACGTAAAATATTTAAATTCTTTTTTGTATTTTTTTTTGTTTTTTTTTACCAATAACAAGAATAATAATTTGTAAAATTTCATCGGTGTCTTTGCAAAAACTTTTTGTTAGAGATAATTATTTATTTATTTTTTTATTGAAATATATAAAGAAAAATTTTAAAAATTTTGAAAGTTTTAGAAAATGCATTTTTTCAATATACATATATTTCTAAAAAAAAAGAACAATTTATGAATTAAAAAAAATTTATAATAAAAAATTTTTCCTTCCTATGTAAAAAAGTCATGTTAAAATGGGCCATTTTGAATGCACTTTTACAGGTCTTTTTCTCTCAATACTTATGATATAAAAAAACCAATTTCGCTTATTTTCAAAATCAGACTGTTGCTGATAAATACAAACATTTTGTGGGTCATTGCCGGGGGGGGGAGGGGTGTTAAGAAATTCCAAGTCAGGTTGCACGTACTTGGCCTATGTAGTAAAACTTTAAAAGGGTTCGGCATTCTCAGGCCAAAATTTTTTTGCATGACCTATTATATTTTTCCCATAAATTGATGTTTGTGTGCTTAGTTTTCCACCTACGAGTATAACTCAAGAACCGTTGATGAGATCTCATTTCATTCTTCAGCAAATCAAGTTAGATTAGTTTTATCGAATGAAGCCTTCAAAAAATTTAAATTGCTGCCATTTTTTAATAATTTTTTTGAATAACATAACTTATTCAGGACGACTGATTACTTTTTATTAGTATGTATACGTATGAGTGATAATTTTTTAATATCTATGTTATTAATAGTTAAGGCGATTTCTTGTTACCGATGTTTTGTTCTACCATTTTATCCTGATTTTGACCAAGCATATATTATTTAAAAGGTATTTCTTTTTAGCTGTTCACCAGATTTACAGATTCTTAAATTTTTTCCTTTATTTTGAATAAATTGCATTTAAAGTTGCTACTAACACATACATAAAATTATACATATGCTATGTGTGTGTTTATTGAATTTGTTAATGTGTTTGTTAATGAGTTTGTTTTCTTCATTCACAATAATAATAAACCAAGAAAGTGTTGGTTTGTGAATTGGCTAAGTTGAAAAATAAAGTTGCCTAGAAATTTCACTCGAATTTCGAGCGCTTGAATCTGCTAGTAAATCAAATATACAGCAGTATTTTCACAGTATAATGACTTTGTGCTTATAACTACCAAAAATATTTGATCTAAACCATCTTTTATTATACCGATCGACTCATAATTACTTTCTAAGTCGACTTAGCGATGTCGGTCCGTCCGTCCGTCCGTCCGTCTATCTGTGAGTCCACGTCTTCTGTCGACCATAGTACGATTGGTGTTGAAATTAGTGAAAATGGGTTCATGTTCACACCTAGTCCCCATACAAATGACCCCTTTGAGATCGACTTAAATTGCCATAATGTCCAAGTTATCATATAGATACACAGATCGGTCAAATTGGGTTTGTGCATATTTATTGCAACTATATACCACTAGTCTAAAAGCTCTATACGACAATTCTTTCTTACAGCCCCCTTTCGAAGCCGATTCCCGATCTTAACTTAAATCTTTAAAAAAAAAAAAAAAAACAAAAATATTGCACAGATTTTTCTCAAATTTTGCAAAAAAATAAGTGAACTTACCCAATATGTACCAGATCGTGCACATTTGTAAAGATGGTGCACATGTGCAACGAAATACCTTTCAAATGCTATATTTGTTGACAAAATCGGGAGGTAACTGAGAGTTTAGGAGATGTCACAAGAAATCGCCTTGTTAATATTTATATGTTTATATATTTTGCCAGATTTATGGAAAAACATAATGATTTAGCAAATAGTATTTTGCCGAATACTTCACAAGGAAGAGCAAGGCCAAACCAACTATGGGAACGTCGTCGAGATTTTTATTCTCATCATCATCGGAAGATGACGAATAGAAAAACAAAGTTGAATCCATATTTTTTAAATATTTTATTTCTTTTTAATGTCTTAATCTTTTTAAATTCTAGAATAAAGATATGTTGTTTATTTACTATTTCTCTTTAATTTGCTACATTCATGCAGTATTGTAAAATATACTTATTTCCGTATTTTACAATACTGAAGCAATAAATCGTTTCGTTTAGTAAGGAGTAAGAAAATTAGAAATATTTGCACTACGAAAATTAGACACCAGGGGGCATATAGTCGCATTCGATATCGAGTAAAATCAATCGAATCGACGGACAATCATCAGATCACGTTTCACTTTTACAATTAACTATGGACCAGAACTCTTTAGCTGTGATAGAGTAAAATTACTCTTAATATTTTATTTTGGATATAAAAAAATAATTTCGATCGAAAAATTTCGATATCGAATGCGAGGATTCGACCCCAGGTCGCAAATATGAATATATTTCGCTGAAATTTCGAACATAAGCTTTTATCGGCCATACAAATAAGCGGTCAGCTAAAATTGTCGATTAAATTTGGTGTATGTATCAAACCCACCAATCAGTAGTCCAAGAATAAACCATGTAGGACCACTTGGGTCATAGTCCAGGCCGACTATAATATTCTTGTGTAATGTTTTGTTACCTAATGATATTATTATTTATTATGGACTATTTTAAAATTTTTTTCATACTTAAGAAATACTTTTAATTTTAAATTTTTAATTTTAAATTTTAAATTTTCATATAAAATATACTTAAATTATTGATACTAACAGATTCCAGCACTCGAAATTCGAGTATAATTGCTAGGCAACTTTATTTCTCAACTTAGCCAATTCACAAACCAACACTTTTTTGGTTTATTATTATTGTGAATGAAGATAACAAACTCATTAACAAACACATTAACAACTTTAGTAAACACACAAATAGCATATGTATAATTTTATGTATGTGTTAGTAGCAACTTGAAATGCAATTTACTCAAAATAGAGGAAAAAATTTAAAAATCTGTAAATCTGGTGAACAGCTAAAAAGAAATACCTTTCAAATAATATATGTTGGGTCAAAATCGGGACAAAGTGGTAGAACAGAACATCGGTAACAAGAAATCGCCTATCTTAATATTATAGATATTTATTTTTTAAAAAATATTTATTTTAAATCATATTGCAAGTGTTACTTAAATTTTTTAGTGCCTGTTTTTATTTTTGTTGTTGCTTATTTCTTTGTTAATGTATATTTTCCATTTTATAGTAAATGTTTTCGACACAACTTCCGATATTTTTAAGTGAAAGCTTTTGCTGGGTTGCGAAAAGCATCCTGCCAACCATAAAATAAACCAAATGAAATTCTTTTTAACAACAAAATTAAATTATTTAATTTAAGTTCATTAAATATTTATTAAAAATAATCATTTATCACTGCTCTCTTAAACCATATTTGTGCATAAATGTTACGATTGTTTGTTGACAGCGTGTGTGTGTGTACGTTTATAATTAAATGACATTTGTTTTCATAACATTTTGCTTTTAAATGTGGGAGTTATTTGCTTCTTTTTTTTGTGTGTTTTATACTTTTGATATACTCTCGCTCGTTGTTGGTATATTTATTTATATCATTTGTTTAATTTGATGTTGTTGCTGTTTAATTCATGAGTCACTTGCTTTTCCATTAAAATGTGAGAGTAATATCAACAAGCCACAGGCATAATTACTTACTCGCACTTTATATTCCATTCACTTTATTTTTAATCTACATAATTTATATATTCCGTTGTTGTTGTTTTTTTTTTTATTATTATTACTTATTACTTAAACTGGAATTAAGATAAGAATTAAAAAAAGCAAAATATTGAAATTAAAAACACTGAATTGAATGTAATTTACAACTGAAGTTTTTATGCGCTACAACAGACACAAAACACATTAAACAGGTCATTTTACATATAAAGAAAATAGAAATGAAAAGTGTAAAAAATTGTATTTTAATAATAAAATAATAAACAAAAAAACTCAAATCTTTCATGGCGGGATTTCTAAACCAAAACAAAAACTTTTATTACAATATTGAAAAAATTTTTTTTTGCAATTTTTGCTATTTTCAAAAAATTTGGAATAATTGGATTTAAAATCTATTTCATGTTTTAGAATAAATTATTTTTAAAATCTGCCTTTTTGGAATACTCAACTAACTTTTTAATTGTTAATGTTTAAAATTAATCTTTATGTTCTTTTTATTTGTTTGTGGCTTATTATTGTTGTTTATGCTCCTCAACCGCATCGTATACTAAAGGGCTTTCTTTCTTACCTTTAGGCATTTGTTTAACTTTGCCAGTAGCCCGTAACGTTTCTTTTTTTTTTCTTTTCAGATTTATTTTGTGTTAAAAGTTAATTTGTATTTGATTTAATCCACTTCTGAAGATTATGTTTTTTCCTGTCTCTAAAACTTTCGGTTTCTTTTGGTTTGTCTTTGGTGCAAGTGAAAAGTTTTGTGTTGTTGGTTTTAGGTGTTTATGATCTGAAGAAAACTTTATCTAACAAGGTATTTTTTTGTTGATAAAGTAAAGTTTTTATGTGGTTTGTTAAATGAAGAAGGAAAGGTGATAGCAAAAGCAAAACAAAAACCATTTAGATTAAAATAACTGAAAATTAAGGTTTAAGTTAATTTCAAATCTTGTGAACATATTGCGTCTGTTCTGATTACAGGAAAAAACATGGGTGAAAGAAAATTAAAAAAATATATATACAATCGAGATACTTCAGAGGACAAGTATAGGCACTCAAGTCTCTACAGCCGAAACTTTTGTAAAAGAAGTCGTTGATAGTGTAACTAACACACAAAATTTTATGTATTTTTAAATACTAGCAGATTCCAGCGCTCGAAATTCGAGTGCAATTTATAGGCAACTTTCAACTTAGCCAAATCACAAACCAACACTTTTTTGGTTTATTATTATTGTGAATGAAGATAACAAACTCGTTAACAAATTTAATAAAACACACATAGCATATGTATAATTTTATGTATGTGTTAGTAGCAACTTTAAATACAATTTACTCAAAATAAAGGAAAAAATCTGTAAATCTGCAAAAAAAAATCGGGATAAAATGGTAGAACAAAACATCGGTCACAAGAAATCGCCTAGCCTATTATAATTATAGATTGTAAAGAATATATTAAATTAAGAAGTTTTTACAATTTTTAAGTGCAGATAATAGAGTGAAACACAAGTCAGAACTGAAAAAAATATCACAATCTTTGCACCACTACACTCACACCTCACACCGTTTTTGTCTTACGCTGTTTTTGTGATTGAATTGTGAAATATATTTTTACCCCCTGAGCGTACTGATGTACACACACACATCAAAAATTATGATGTCATCAAAGACCTCGATATTTGTATTGAGTGGGTAACTGTGAATAGCATTCCTTTCGGAAAACTGTATGTTATCCAGGAAATAAAGGAAGCTGCAATAACGAAAAAAATTTAAAATAGCTAAAGTAATTTATACTCGTATTTATTTTCTATTTAGATTTTTTTTGATGTGTAAACGTCTATACGTGCAGGGGGGTAAATTTCTATTTCACAATACATTCTCAAAAACAGCGTAACATATGAGCCGTAGGACAAAATCGGTGTGACTTATGATTTTATTGGTGAAAAAATTATGATATGTAATAACCTGTTTGAAAATGAAAAATTGAAAATGAAAAATGAAAAATGAAAAAACAAAAATTAAAAAATGAAAAGTAAGAAATGAAAAAAAAAAATTAAAAATGAAAACTGAAAAAAAAAATGAAAAATGAAAAAAAAATGAAAAATAAAATATGAAAAATGAAAAACGAAAAACGAAAAACGAGAAATGAAAAATAAAAAATGAAAAAATAAAAATAAAAAATAAAAATGAAAAATAAAAAATGAAAAAACCAAATTTAAAAAATGAAAAATAAGAAATGAAAAAAGAAAAATAAAAAATTAAAACTGAAAAATAAAATTAAAAAAAAATGAAAAATATATAATGAAAAATAAAAAATGAAAAAACAAAAATTAAAAAATGAAAAATAAGAAATGAAAAAAGAAAAATAAAAAATTAAAAATGAAAACTGAAAACTGAAAAATAAAAAATGAAAAAAAAAAAAAATGAAAAATGAAAAACGAAAAACGAAAAATGGAAAATAAAAATTAAAAATAAAAAATGACAAATGACAAATGACAAATGAAAAATTAAAAATGAAAAACGAAAAACGAAAAACGAAAAATGAAAAATAAAAATTAAAAAAAAAATGACAAATGACAAATGAAAAATAAATAATGAAAAATTAAAAATGAAAAATAAAACATAAAAAAAAAAAAATGAAAAACGATAAACGAAAAATGAAAAATAAAAATTAAAAATAAAAAATGACAAATGACAAATGACAAATGACAAATGACAAATGAAAAATGAAAAATTAAAAATAAAAAATAAAACATTTAAAATAAAAAATAAAAAATGGGAAGTTAAAAAATTAAAAATGAAAATAAAAGTTAAAAATGAAAAACCAAAATTAAAAAATTAAAAATAAGATATGAAAAAAGAAAAAAAAATTAAAAATGAAAAATGAAAAATGAAAAATGAAAAATGAAAAACGAAAAATAAAAAATGAAAAAATGAAAAAATGAAAAAATAAAAATTAAAAATAAAAAATAAAAATAAAAATAAAAATGAAAAATAAAAAAACCAAAATGAAAAATGAAAAATGAAAAATGAAAAACGAAAAATAAAAAATGAAAAAATTAAAAAATAAAAATTAAAAATAAAAAATAAAAATAAAAATAAAAATGAAAAATAAAAATAAAAAAACCAAAATTAAAAAATGAAAAATAAGAAATGAAAAAAGAAAAATAAGAAATTAAAAATGAAAACTGAAAAATAAAAAATAAAAATAATACAAAAAAAATAAAAAATAAATAATGAAAAATGAAAAACGAAAAATAAAAAATTTAAAATTAAAAATCAAAAATATAAAATTAAAATTAAAAAATGAAAAATGAAAAATTAAAAATTTAAAATTTAAAATTTAAAATTTAAAATTTAAAATTTAAAATTTAAAATTTAAAATTTAAAATTTAAAATTTAAAATTTAAAATTTAAAATTTAAAATTTAAAATTTAAAATTTAAAGTTTAAAATTTAAAATTTAAAATTTAAAATTTAAAATTTAAAATTTAAAATTTAAAATTTAAAATTTAAAATTTAAAATTTAAAATTTAAAATTTAAAATTTAAAATTAAAAATAAAAAATAAAGAATTTAAAATAAAAAATAAAAAATGAAAAATAAAAAATGAAAAATAAAAAATAAAAATTTAAAATAAAAAATAAAAAATATAAAATTAAAAATAAAAAATGATAAATGAAAAATTAAAATTAAATAATGAAAAATAAATAATGAAAAAAGAAAAATTAAAAATTAAAAATGAAAAATATAAAATTAAAAATATAAAATTTAAAACGAAAAACAAAAACGAAAAATTAAAAACTAAAAACTAACCGGTTGAAACAATAAATAATAATAAAAATTTTTATATATGCAGATCCCTTGCAGTTGAATGCTATAAGTGATACATAGATGACGCTTTCTGTTTGATTTTAAAAAAGTGCCATTAAAAATCTTTCATTTCTAGATATTTACACATCTCCCCTGTTATCGGACTCACATGATTTTTGTTTGTTTAATAAATGAATTGGTTTATTTAAAATTTAATAAAAGTATAAGTTAATTGATACAAAATTTATTAACAGATAAACAAATACAAAAATATAATATATAAAATTTAATGGTCGGTTATTGCGACAAAATCAGATGGGTACTGTATTTTTAAGAAAATGTATTTTTTAAGAAATGATATCTTAAATAAAGTTGCATAAAAAAATAAGTATATTTTTAAGAAACGGTGATTTTTAAGAAAATATAACTTTAAAAAATGTACTTTTTTTAAATGTATAAAGTACCCAAAAACGGGTACTTTTTAAAAATAAAAATTAACTTTTTTAAGAAAGGTACTTATTTTAAAAAAGTTGATTCTTGAGAAAATGTACTTTTATGGAAAGGAGTTTTTTTTTTTTATAGAAAAAGGTATTTTTTTGGGGGCTTATATTTTTACTTTCATATTGGCGACTTTCTTTATTATATCGCTGCAACTACAACGACTACAGCAGTAAGAACAATTACAAAATACAAGTCTAGAAAAAACAACAAACATATTAAACATTGTTATGTTTTCAAGTGTCTTTTTTCGCATTTTCATTCATACATGCTTAGGATGAGATCGTAGATTTTGAGTGGCAAAAAACTTTTTCAGAAGTGTGTGAAAATTTTTTTAAGTCTATGAATGCCAAAAGGATTACAAAAAGTTCAATTTAAAGGCAATTCTACAAAATTCTAAGCTAGTCATTTTTATTTATTTTTTTGTGTGTTGTTGCAAATTTAAAATTTTGTCCGATTTTCCGTTTAGCTTGGAAAAAATTAAGTCCACTTATTAATTGTTATTTTGTCTATAATTCTTTTCTTAATAATTTAAGAAAATATCCAATATGATAGCAATACAAAATTTCTTTAAAAAAATATTTATTTCGCTAATATTGGTCTTTAATGTAGGTTTGCCCGAAATTTTAACAAAATCTTTTTATTACAATTCAGCTGATGTGTATGGCCATATTAACCATCTTCAATTATTTATTTGTTTTACGAGTAACAAATTAATCTTTCTCACAGCTTTTTTATTCCAAAAATACTTTTAATTTTATTTAACACGAAAAACCGCCTACACTTAATTAATTCAATGTCATTATTAACGCCTACCAAAAAGAGAAATGTGACATTATTTTCCAAAAAAAATATACGTTTAACCACGTATGAAAACATTCGAACACACCTGTCTTTAACCCTCAATTACGGCAAATTAAAAATAATCACATCAATCAAATATCAAATGGTTTTTTAAACATTTTCTACAAATATGATCAAGAATAATCTTATATCTTGACCCACAGAAGACATGACAATGTCATTTCTATGTTTTTGGTGCTAAATAAATCATATCGTAAAAATGCGTAATACGACTTAACATATCGAAAAATATTTATATAGCAAAAGAAGTTTGGCAAAAGCTTTTAGCACTCTTGTACATTACAGGGTTAATTTGACACCACTTAAAAGTCCTTAACACAAACAACATGATTAGACATGCCTACTGTATGTTAGCATAATGTTGTTACAGTTTTCTGATGTCACTGTGGCGTCGTCGATTTCGACTTAATTAACTTTGCTACAAGGCATTAATTTAAATTGTACAGTAGAATACTGGTTTGACGAACTGGCTTAACTGATTACACTGTGGAACATTTTCGGGGTCACTGTCTGTCGAATCCGTATGCATCAAAATATTTGTTTACTACCTTGATGAGAGCAATTCTCGATTATATCTGGCATCTAGAATATCATGTACATTCGACCGAAATTGAATCATTTCAGATACAGTTTTTGTTATTTGGTCTTTGTGGCTTGCGCTGTGGTCCAAATATGAGGTTATCATCTTATAAAAATCATCTGACTCTAATTAAGCTTCCTACTTGAAAAGTCGCAGTATGGAAAGTCCTGTTAAAACTGTTAAATGATAGTCTTAAATTGGAATATCTTCTGAATCAAGAACTTTCTAAATATTAAATATTATGGCATGAAATATTCTAATTTTCCTCCATTTGCTGAATACGTTTATTGATTTTAATGAAAGTTTCAGATATCATGACAAAATATAATAAAATAATGAATTGTAAAGAATTATAAGATTTCAAATTTCAAATGAATTTATTGTTTAAAATATTATGTAAAATTCACAATAATTTTCATATATAAAAGGTGTTTTTGCAACCAGGATAGAAATTCAAATTGTAAAAAATATCACAAAAAACCAAGTTTTAATCAACAAAATGTTTTATTCAAGAGCTCAATATATGGCATCCTATATATTAAAAAAGTTTATGAAAACTAAAGTCAGTCCATCTGGCCATTCTATCCGACCGATTTCCTTAATTTTTTTTTTAATTAAAGGTATTTAGACACAGATACATATGTGATCAATCATTGAAATTTACTCAACTCCCACCTTATTCAAGTTATACTCAAACGCGATTCTTCTCTGTACATTTCTTATGGGACACATTCACTCAAGCAATTCGAATTCTCATAGCTCCTCTTCTAATGAATGGATCTTGATTGTTTCACTCTCAGAAGACTCAGTGGATCAAGCACTTTCTTTTGAGCTATTAACTGCTTAAATTAGTTGAGTTTGAGGAAAGTTATGCGTGCACAATCCACTTTACATTATGCAACACGAAAGTTAATGTACAGATTTCATTACAATAATTGCATAACACATACCCTGTGTTGAATTGTGAATTGCCAAAAATTTGATTAACTTTAGATGGCATAATTAATTAATTTCTGTGTGTTCAAAAAATATTTATAATGAAATAAATTTAATGAATTAGATTAAAAAACATTGAAAGAAATAAATTTAATGATAAAATAAAATTTCGCAGAATTTGCACTAGAATTTCGAGGGCTGGGCTCTGCTAGTTAACATTTGAAAATTATTTCGGGCATATTGCCACCGAGACTGTTTTTGACGAAGCGCATTCTGGATGTTAAATTTTTGGCCACTTCTTCGACCATTGCTGGCCGTATGTCACGAATAACGCGAACAATGTTGGTCTGCAAGGTTTATCAGCATAAACCAATAGACTTCACTTAGTCCCACAGGGAATAATCGAGAGGTGCCAAATCACACGACCTGGAAGGCCAAGTGACAGATCCATTTCTCGAAATCAACTTATCGCCAAAGTTATCGCCGTATGGCAATTTTATGGCCGTATCAATGTAATTCATATTTTCAACAAAAAATCTCTAAACATGGTGCAGTATCGATCTATATTGACCGTAACGCGAGCTCCGGCTTAAATTTTGAAGAAATAAGGCGCGATGATGCCACCTCCGTGTAAACCGCATCAAACAGTGCATTTTTAAGTATGTAATGGAGTCTGTAGGGTCTTCTGTGGATTGGTCCCACTCGATATGAGGCAATTTTGCTTTTTAACAAACCCGTTAAGCCAAAAATGAACCTCAGTGCTGAACACAATTTTGTGATAAAACATGGGGTCAGTTTCCAACTGCTCTAGAGCCCAATCGAAGAAATAGCGATGCATATGATGGTCCTGTGCACCAACTAGATCTTATACGGATGTAGGCCAAGATTTTAAAAATTTTCCACTCTGTAATCAGCCCTAATTTCTGTGAATGGCGATAAATCTGAGATCTTTGTAGATTAGATAATATGTTGTTCGACAAAGTGTTGGAATGAACTTCAGATAGCAGTTTCGTCAGCGTATATTGAAGCCAACCAGCTAGAATTTCCTGTTTTTCGGAAAAATGTTTACCAATATAAACTCTGTATGACCGATTCATCAACTAATCTCGAAAGGAAATTTTTGCATTTATACATTTTTTTATACTTTTTATTCCTTGTTATGCTTTCTATTTTTCAGATATTCACAATATCTTCACTTCTCGTTGAAGAATCTTGATTGTTTAGTGTTCTTATAGACTTGGAAACAGTCTCAATTTTACTGAAATCACCCAAATTTGTGGAGATAGAGTGCTGCAAAAGAATTTTTTTAATATTTGTTATATACAAATTACCATTTAATTAGGGGCTTGGAATGCATTTCGTGTTCTTTCGGATATTTTTAGGAATAGACCAAAATTTCGGAGAAGATTTCTCAACACTTCTCAGCAAATATTTTTACGAATAATATTATTAAAATGTTACATTTGAGCTTTATAAAATAGAAACATATATCTAAAATTATTTCTCGGTGTTTATTAAAAATATTGAAAAATTTTTCTTTGGAACATTATGTTCAACAGCAGTTTGGAAAAGTGATGTAAATTTCTGTTATTTATTTTTTGGCCAAGTTCATAAACTTATTTTTTTTTATATTTTATTTAAGCTAATTAGGCCTAACGTTTCTAATGTAAATAAAACAACCGTTTATTGCACTTTGCCTAATGTTTCGTCAATTTTATGTTGACTTTAACAAAGGTCGTCTATTTGAAAAATAAAACATAAATTATTACAACAATACATAATTCACCAACAGCAATTATAGCTCACAGTAATATGGCTTTGTCTTTACATTAAATTAAAAATATTTGTTACATATAAACAAAACACATTCAATTTAAAATAACATTTAATTACACACAACATTTTAAACACAACTTAAAAATAGTATCACAGGGTATCAACTGATGGCAATCATGTAACTCGCATTAATATTGTTTTTATCCTCTTTCAAGTTCATCGTATTCTTTATGTTCTGTTGTATATGTAAATTTTCCAATGTAAATCTCTTCCTCTCTCTTGTCTCTTTATTCAAAATTTCCACTTGCTTAAAATCAGCTGTATGGCCTGTCTTTAGTACATGTTGTGCTAATTCTGTACTTTCTTTGCCCTTTGTTATTTCTGCTTGATGTTCTCCTATTCTCTTTTCTAATGTTCTTTTTGTTGTCCATATATATATTAGGTTACATTTCTGATCGTAATTCCCATTTCGTTGTCATTTTTCCGAGGTACATTTAAATGACCAGTATCTATATATTAATACGTGAAGAAAAAACTTTGTACCCCTTTTTAAGCAAAATTCGTGCTCCGAGGAGTGTCAAATTTGGCATAGATATAGCCCATGTGGAGGAGAAATGCAGAAAGATAAAATTTATGTACAATGTGTGTTAGAAATATATTAAATTAAATAAATTATTAATTAAAAAATTAATTAAAAAATTAATAAATTAAATAAATTTTATAGGAGCCTAAAGGTATGCTAATGAATTTTAGCCAATTCACAATCATCGAATTTCATTATAATTGTATATCACATGCTCTATGTTGAATTGTGAATTGCGAAAATTGATTAGCACACCTTTAGGCTCTTATAAAGTTATTTATTCACAAACCCATTTCTAGATCTTCTGTGTGTTCAGCAAATAATAATAATAAAATTAAATGAACTTTATTTAAATATTCATAAATTTTATATATATATATATATATATATATATACATATATAGATTAAAAAACAATGAAAGATAAAAATGAAAAAAAAAAAAAATTCATAGAATTTGCACTCTAATTCGAGTGCTGGTCTATGTTAGATAATATTAATATATCTCTTGTATAAATTCCACTTAGTTCGACAATATTCGTAATTTCTGCTAACTATAGACTGATGGGGGCCACTAGTCCCACCGTGTTCGGGGATTAATTGGCAGGAACTGGACAGGCTTCGTAACGAAGCCTCACTATATGCGCTAAATTGGTATTCCCTACGAGGAGGATTCACGTAATTTTCCATATCAGAAGCTGAAGGAACAAGTACACACCAACTGGAAGTGCCAAAACCTATCAGAGAAATGGTTGCCATATCCCATAATTGTGCGGTAACCCAAGATGTAATATGAGTTGAATAATGAAGTGTGAAATGTTGTCGATATTATCATTTGCTCTGATATCGACAGCAGGAAGAATGAGTTTAGTAGACGAGCATTGAAACGATGTAACATTAGTTGAAAAACGAAGTTCGGAATGTTGTCGAGGTCATCACTGGCTCAGATGATTGTCGTCAACAGGAAGAATGGGTGAGAGTGCTGTAAGTTGAAAAAGGAAGTCCGATGGTTTTTGCGTCAGCTGCCATACTGACAAGATTACTGCCGACTAGTTGAAGACTTAATAGATGGAAGTTGGGTTGAGGAGAGTGCAAGTTCGCTTGAGTCATTGGGACAATATAGCTTTGCGAGGATGAGTCATAGATCAGTTTAAAAGCGAGTTCGGAACGTTGTCGGTATCAGACCGTACCCTGATGTCGTCAGCTGCAAGAATGAGCGTAGTAGACGTAAGATGGAACACGAGGTGAAAAGCGAGTTCGGAGAACTATCGATGTCATCTCGCATGTGTAGCCAGGGGTGATTAACGTAGCAGGAAGAAGGAGTGTAGTAGACGAGAGTGTCGAAAGGAGGTACATGAGTTGGAAACGACTTCGGAAAGCTATCACTGCTATCGCCATGTGAAAAATGATGGGTGGGCAGTGATGATGGGAAGAAGGAGTCGGAGACAAGATGGTCAATTGATGAAGTGAGTGTGAAATGAATTTGGGAATGCTGAGTTGCCAAACACTGACGAGTGGTATTGATAATGAGGGGAGGGCAAGAGTGTTAAGAGTGTTAAGAGCATGAGTCCAAGAAGTGTGCTTGAGTAAGAGAGTATTGGCAAGAGAGCATTGAGGATTAGTTGGAGACAAGAATGTTGTGGTGTCAAGAAATATCAAATGGTGTGTGTGTACTGGCTAGATCTGCTAATGATCTACAAGGAAGTGTTCAACCCTTAAATGGCTTTTTTGGGAACGGCCCAAAATCTTTGGAAGAACACAGTGCGATGCGGAGTTGCATCCTTCAGCAAAGAATTGAGTTATGACAAACACATTTCTGCTAGTTTGCAAACTGTCTTATGACAGGGCGTTGGGAGGACGCATGGTATATTTCTCGTGTTTAATAAACGTGAGATAAGTCTTCAAGACAGGAGCTCACGATAAGCACAACAGACTTATCAGTAGACTGATATCATGATGCAAAAGTGGTATAAAACGGTAAATGCTCTGAATTATGACTGTTTAGAACAAGCACCGGTTAAATTTGAAAGAACAGCGTCCCCAGCAGATGGTTCGTAGGCAGCCCCAGTATTGATTTCTACAATTAAGGTCACATCCTAAGATATAAATAATTATAAAAAAAAATAATTATGTTAAATGTTATATTAAATATATAAATGTATACTTTAAGTAGTCTGCAAGGATATTTCATGGACTAAATAAATAAATTCAAATTTTAATATGTTGAACACTACGATATAAATAATTTTTTTTCCTATAAAATTTAAAAATTTTATGGCCGTATTTTTTCATTTGAGAAGAGATGCTTCTTCCAGGAGGAAAAAAAATTTATTAATTTTCATTCGTTGAAACAAAAACAATTATTTCAACTAGCAGACTCCTGCGTTCGAAATTCGAGTGCAATTTCTAGGCAGCTTTATTTTTGACTTAGCCAATTCACAAACCAACACTTTTATTATTATGAATGAAGATAACAAACTCATTAACAAATTTAATAAAACACACTTAGCATATGTATAATTTGTATGTATGTGTTAGTAGCAACTTTAAATGTAATTTACTCCAATTAAAGGAAAAAATTTAAAAAGCTGTAAATCTGGTGAACAGCTAAAAAGAAATACCTTTCAAATAATATACGTTCGGTCAATATCGGGATAAAATGGTAGAACAAAACATCGGTCACAAGAAATCGCCTAGCCTTATAATATTATAGATTATTTTAATACGCACAAGATTCCTTAGCCATCCTGCTGATTAAATACTCAAAACCGATGATCTACTGTGTTGTGCGATATAAAACGTACTTAAAACCAAACAAGCATTTGAAATATTTTAAATGTTTAAGAACATGTTGCAAAACAACATGATACAATATTACACAATTAAACAAAACACACACCTTGTAAGTGGCAGGGCATTGAATAACACATTTTCTTTTTGGTATTAAACATTTATTCATGAATGAAAAAAATAAATATTTTTCAGCGATTATCAGTAAATGCGATAATTGGACAAAAAAGCGAAAAAACATATTGGGCTGACCAAGTAAAATAATAAAGAAATTAAATATAAATTTTATCTTGATCTTGATTTAGTTTTAACTCAGTCATTAAAATGATAAAGGTCGAAAATAAGATTTTTAATTTATATAAAAAATAATAAAATTGGAAATTAAATATTTTTAATTCAATATATTAAAGTTTTCTTAATTTGTTGTAGTGAAGTTTTATTTGTTTACGATTCTTATTTAGAAGACGAAATTCTTGCAAAGCTCTGCTAAAAGTAGCATTAAGAATTTTTTGTATTTGTATTTTAAACCTTATATTCGATATAAAATCTAAGAATTTTTATTGAATAATACAAAACAAGGGAAAAAAGTCATGTCTAACCTTAACATGGCCGGTAATAAAAGCAAATTAATTAATTTTTCTTTCTTACCTATTTGCACTTGCTTCTTTTTCACAACATGCAAACTGTATGAGTGCATTACACATGTTTGAATTGAATTGTCCTGTAAGGCCTGAGGACAGACAACACAATTTACAGCGGCATAAATGAGAGAATTTTGTGTTCCATAAAAGGGCTCTAAGTTTATATTACTAAATATTGAGCTTAATTTTTTTTTTTTAAATTCTTTACTAATTATTGTTTAATACCATTTTTTTTAAAATAAATTACCTTTCTTTCAATTTCAGTCCAACTGGTTCTACATTGCGTTCACCATTTCAAATTAGGGATTACTTATTGTCACCGGGTACCTGCAAATGTGGTCTACCATGTCCATTGCAACCAGAATATTTCTTTGATTTTAATGTTCAGGTAAGTGTTTTTTTCTATAATTCTCTTTTCAATATTTCTAGTTATTGTGAATTTTTTCTTATCTGGATTTTGCTTTAATATTTTGTTATTTTTTTTTTTAGTTTAAATTTGAAATTGAATTTTAATTGAATTTTATAAAATCCTTAAGGTTTATTCTAATGGATTTTTGTTTGTTATTAACTTTACCATATACTACTAGTATACATCGCACATCCATTAAAGATAATTTTTGAAATGAGAAAATAAACACTTGAAACACTTGTATGGGGTGATAGGCCAAGAAATTGTTTATTTATTTTATTATTGGATATTCCTAAATCAATAATAAAGGGGTGGTTTAAATAGATGCGTATGAAAGTTTCTAACTCAATTTTTTTTTTTTGTAATTGTTAATGTTTAATAAATTGGTGATTATTGCCTGATAATTATTGGAAAAAAGCTTAAAAATTAAAATATTAAAATTAATTTTAAAGTCACTTAAGACTTTTTTTGAATGTAAAAATATGCTAATTTGCGTGGTTATATTGAACTTTTGCCAGTCCATCAAAAGCATAACTGAAATTTAGAGAAATTAGTGCGGCCAACTCACTTCTTAATGATCAACTGTATGACTTCCGTAGAAATCGTTCTACGAGAGGCCTGTTAGCTCTACTTTCTGAGTCCTGGAGTCAATTCATTTACAATTTTGGTGAAAGTAAAGGGGTTGTTCCAGATATTTCGCGTATGGCATGGTGCATTGATATCAAAGCTTATTGCATTTGGTGTCGGCATTGACTTCTCTCGATTTATATCGAATTTTCTCAGCTTAATTCAAGGGTACCACAAGGCTCTGCTCTTTCTCTCTTTCTTTATCTTATCATTCTTAATGAACTTCTTAGTCAAACCTTCAACTCCATATGCCCGTTTCGCATATGACAACAACATTTGTCACTAATTTGTCTCCAATTGTGGGCCAAGCCTTTTTGAGGGTCGGAGCGAAAGGCGGGCAATGACTGGCACACTCAATTAAGACCTGTTAACAATATCCGAGTGGGGTACATTGAATGGAGTTTATTTTAATGCTCAGAAGACTCAATGTTGTTTGTTGAACCATAGGGCCTCGGATTCAATAATGGGTGGTATAGGTATTGATGAATCGGATACTTTTGCTTTTATGGGCATGAGAATTCAATGTGATGTTCGTTGGAACGAACATGTATTTCAAGTGATGAAAGAAGCATTCAAGTGTCTTGGTTTTCAAGGTCTATTTTGGAGCTATTTGACCATTTACAAAAGAGGGCGTTGATGCTCATTAATGACGGTATTGACTGTATTGACTCATTGGAACATCGTCAGAATGTGGGTTGTATAGCACTGTTCTATAGACAGGAACGGCTCCAGGGGTATGTGAACGGTGCCACCGCCTATGGCGGAAAATTATAGGGGCGGCAAATTTTGATGCAGGAACTCTAAAGATACTAAATGCAGAAACCTTGCATCGGAGAAGTGTAGTTGAACTGCTCTTTGCCAAAAGAGGTCACTCTGATAAACTCTTTCAACATAATAATGGGAATTTTCATTTTCAATCAATCATTTTCAATTTTCTGCTTTGAAAATTGCTAATTATTACAGCATCATTTTGGATTGCACTCCGAACATTTCTGGAGTTGAAGAGATGACCATTATTGTGCATTTTTTCATTTAGATAAAGCTGCTCAAGATGTAAAAATAAGTGAACATTTTCTTGGTTTTGTGCCCGTATTAGAAGCAACTGGCTTAGGGCTGACAGAAGTTATATTACAACAACTTCAGGAAATTGGAATACCCATTGAAAATATAAGAGGTCAAGGATATGACAACGGTTCGAACATGTAGGGACAAGATATAGGAGTTCAACAAGAATTTTCGCCATTAATCCTAAGGCATATTACGTCCCATGTAGTAGCCACTCCCTCAACTTAGTTATAAATGACAATGCCAAGGCTTCTCAATTTGCAGTTCCCTTCTTTAGTTTGGTGACTAAAATTTGTAACTTCATCTCTGCTTCAACTCAGCGCTAGACAGTACTAAAAAATCATATTTGTAACATTATATTAAAACCTTTATGTAAAACCAGATGGGAAAGCAAGATAGATGCAATCACTCCTCTAAGATATCAAACGGAAGAAATCCACGATGTAAGTGAAAACGAAAATGCAGATAAAATGGTTACTCATGAGGCAAGCTGCTTCGCAAACCACGTACGAGACTTCACATTTCTGTACTCCCTTAATAATATAGTACGATATATTACTTCACACAAAAGATTTTTTCGTGTCTGTGAGAAACGATTTAAAATGTCAAGAGTATTTAGTAAACGCCAAGCATGTTGCTTCTAAATTAAATATGGAAGCCCCCAACATTGGTGTCATTGTACAAAACATTCTAGAAGGAGAAAAATTAAGGCCCAATTTGATTATGAAAGAAGAGATGAATCTATAGACGACCCAGAAATGCGGTAAAAAGTTGATTTTTACTACAGAGTTTTAGACACCACCATTAGTGTGTTAAATGTTAGATTTAAACAAATTAAAAGCCATAGTGAACTTTTTGGTTTTCTATATGATGTAAGCAAAATCAAAGACATGCCATCTGACGTTTTATCAGACAAGTGCTCTCAACTGTGTAATGCCTTAACATATAGTGAATCGAAACTTAAACTCATAAACACGTATCAAAGCTCAACGATGTCCGAATCACGTCTAAGCGGTCTGTTAGCCATATCGGTTGAGCATCAGATAGCTCAATAGCTGGATTACAGTGAAATAATAAAGTAGTTTGCTAGTGCAAAAGCAAGAAGAGTATGTTTTTAACCATTTGGGGCTCATTTACTGGAATTTTGCTCCTTTTTAGTCTGTAAAGTATGTAAACAGTAATTCTAAAACAATGTCTCCCCTTATTTTAACTCATCTGCTTGTCTATCGAAAAAAATTTTGATCGTTTTTTAACCTTTTCCCGTGACGCAATCGACTCGGACTAAGAATTTTAGTTTTTTTGTTATTTCAACAGAAATATTTACAAATTTTTAAACTGAGAAATAGACGATGCCCGTATCTTCTGCTATAAATGTTCGATGACATCTAGGTCTGGAGATTGGATAGGATGTGGAAGAAAATTGATCACATAATTAAAACCAGAGAGAGAGAGAGAGAGAGAGAGAGAGAGAGGAAGAGAGAGAAAGAGAAAAACAAGACATAAAATGTGCATAAATACATGTACATCAAACGTTTGATATAAAAAACATAACAAATGTGTGAGTGACTTTATGGCCGCCGCTACATCTCACAACATTTGAGAGAAAGTAGTTGCTACAAAGCTACATTGCTGTAGGATGGCAGCGTACTGACAACCCTCACTTAGGGCGATAGGCAAATCGTGAACTCTTATTTTTCGCTATTTCATCGGTAAAATTGGAGGAAAAATGGGTTACCAATTTAGGGAATTGGTGCCAACAGTTTAGGAGCAGATAACATCCATTATATGTTAGATTACATCCAGATTAGGCACGACTTACATTTGTCCTTGGCTTGGTTTTCATCCAAGCCCAGAATAGTAGGTGGTAGGTGATTCATAAATGCGGAGGCTGAATTATATTCAGCAAAAGAGTAAGAGCGAATTACACTCATCCTCTTTTTGTTAGATTACATCCAACCTAGACAGGAGCATTGGATCGGTAGGCTAGGGAGCAATCATCAGTACCCGCGACACCAGTAACAACAACCAATAATCGTAATATAGTGCGTTAAATAAATAACAAAAAAATTATAAAGGAATTGTAGTGTTCTATTTTTAATATAAATTGGGATAGCTAAGTTATCCCAGCTTCAATACCAGATCAACCGGAGGTTTCTTACAGTAGCAATAAGGAAACCATTGAACCTAGGGCTTTGATTTTTTTATTTAATTGAAACTATATTAAAGTTTTGCGAAAAAATTAACTCTTATAGTTCCAATCACTACTTATGAACATATGGACATTTTCCAGAAACCTTACACTAGGGATTTTATACTGGATTCTGTCACTTTTTTGGTTTTTTTCGTTTAAAATCTTCCACATCTTGAAACACCTTTTTTGTGCTCTTCAAATCCCTTTTCACAAAAGCCACATATCTATCCGCTGACCTAACCTCTGGACAGTTGGGGAATTTGTCTCCCTTGGTAAAAAAAGAAACCACGTTATTCTTCTTTTGCTACTCAAGAGCTTTCTTACCGTAGTGACATGATGCCAAAAACGGGCCAAAAATATGTGGACACCTTATGTTAGCTTATGACAGGCAGTAGACTTCTTTAAAAACACTTCTTAAAGTAGGTTACGATTATTACGGAGCCCGCTGTAATAATTGACTTTCTTACTTTGCCACCACTGTATATTGCTTGCCATACTCGCAACTTTTTTTTTTAGAAATTTCGTCTGCTTTTGGAGCCTACTCTTATCTTCGACATGTCCTCGAGCATTATTAACATACAATTTTTGACCTGCAAGCTGCCAAAAATCTGTCGTTTCAGAAATATTTATTGCGAAATATGATCTCAATTTCAGAGCTTTGATGTTGTCGTCAAAACTTTTTTGCAGGGCTCCTGTCTGCAACTTTTTGTACTTGGTATGTTTTCAAACCTGTATTGGCTTTAAATGTTCGCTCCAAGTAGTCCGAGCATTCATCTAACCGATCTAATAATGTTGGAAACAGTATAACGGCAGAACTTTGGCCAACTTTTTTAGGACCGAGTTGGAATTTGTTGAAAAAAAAATTGTGTGAGTCCGATCACAGGGAAATGTGTAAACATCTGTTTACACATCAATTAAAATTAAACAGTAAGCGCCATCTATTTATAGCAAGCAACTGCTATGGTTGTTATACTTGATGGTTGCAGTTATTTGCTATACATTCATGGCGCTTTGTGTTGGTTGTTGAATCAGCTAAGTAAATTAAAATCATAGCCTTTGTATAGTGATTGTATTGTGAACTAGATTTTTACCCCCCGGGCTCATCAATATTTAATAATTTTACCACGTACTTTTATTTAATCACCAATTTTAATCAAACTAACAACAATGAATAGCTTTCTCATTGAGCATAGTAACTGACACATTTTTCAAATATAACTTGATCAAAAAAAAAAAAAAAAAATAAATAATCTAATAATGCTTGCGAAACAAGTCAAGGGGAAAAGCGTGTGTTGAAAAATCACTCCACATATAGCAACGATTATCCACAATACCATCAATAAATTTAAATTTTCCGACTCCTTCAACTCTCTTACCCTCACATTTTCACCCAACCACCATTAGGTTTTACAGTACAGCATACGTTTTTTCGTCCCCTTCTTTCGCCTAACTCTTGCTCGTCCCTCGATTCCAAAATGCTTAAACTTACATTCATCTGTAAAACTTAACCTTTCCCAAGACATAGAATCATTTAAATGGTCGCCTTTTTATCATGTAAACACGGCTCAGGCCATCACTTTGTTGTCGTTTTACAATTTCACAAAATAAATGCAAATATGCTGGAACACTTCAGTGAATTTTTCAGCCAGGTATCCAAAGTTGAAAATTGTCTCTATAATTATAAGTTAGGTTATGCCAAATTCATTACATTAATATTGGATAAGGCCTGAAATTATTACGTGAGCTTAGAATTAAAGAAATATTTTTCTGTTCTACCAGTTTTATGCGATTGCTTTCAATCTGTTTCTTTTTCTTAAAAAAATGTTCTTCAAATTAATTTATCTAATTGCTACGGCCAAGCATTAAATTGCCAACATTATTATCTTTAAATAATTATTATTCATTAGCTCTTTTTAAAAAACCATTAGTTATTTCTAAATGTACAACTGGAGGTATGATCAATTAGTCAAGCCGTTTGTAACAAAAATTGAGTTTTTAAATATATTAGTAGAAGTACCCAAAACAAGTGAAATTGAGGTTACTCCAGGCATCGTTGTGATCATTGGATGGACCTAGTCCTTTAAAGATCCTTTCAACTAGTGCTTGGGATGTCATGAGAACTGTTTATTAATTTAATCTTTTAGTTTTCTTAATATACATTTTTCTCGTCACAAATTACTAATTCCTAACTTGGGTGACCCGATAAGAGTGCACAATTTACAAACTAAAATACATTCTTTTTTTGAGAGAGTGATCATATATTTATCGCATTGTAATATAGGAATACTATTTATTCCATACATAATCGGAACATGTCTACTTTACAATGCGATAAAAATATCATCACTCTCTCAAAAAAAAAATAATGTGTTTTATTTTGTAAATTGTGCACTCTTATTGCAGATATTCGGCTCTAAATATTCGGCTCTAAACACAGGGCTTTCTCAATGAAATTTACGATGATATTTTGACAAAAATTTTGTTCTATCTCACCGATGACGCATTGGATATCGGCCTTGAACTCAGAATTGTTCGTGGTTTTTTCACATAGACCTGAAATTTAGAAAAACCCAAAGAAAGCAATCGCACGATCTTGGTGGCCCATTGACATCAGAATTTTGGGAGACGACTCAGGCTGGAAATAGTTGCTCCAATAAGTCGATTGATTCGTAAAAGGCGTGTCAGATGGCGGCGTCCTACTGAAACCACATGTCATTCAGATCCATACTATCCAGCTGGTCTCACAAGAATTCCCAATACCTCACTGTATTGAACTCTCATTAAATCACCTTTTACAAATTTGGAAGATCTGAAATATGATTTAATAATAAAAATGTATTTTTTTTCTCATATCTTTATATTGACAGTTTTAGAATTTGTAACTTTGAAGGCGGTATTCATGTGTTCCTTTTAGAATGAGTTTACTTTTTCTCCTGGAAATTTCAATACCGGGCTTTTAATGTTTTTTTTTTAGGTATATTGAATATAGATCCCTAACATCTTTCAAAATTTATTTTGATGCACATAAAGCGTATTTAAGATTCTATACAACCGACTAAGATGGCTACTTACTTGTTGTCTCACAATTTTCTTTGGAAAAAAAACCATGTAATTATAAAAGTACTTCTGTTTCTGCTACAAACGAGGATCATTATTAACAGAAATACTTTTGAACGTGTAAATAGTTGTCGGTAAATTGGCTTGAATGCTATAAAAAGTTCCATTATGGTAACCTCCAATTAGAACAATAAATAATCCTCCCAGGTGCAATTATAATTATAACTTTGTATTATTTGCACCGACAATAACTTTTTCTACTTTATGCAATCAAACATGCAAAAGAGTGAAAATATATGTCGGTGTTTTGTTGTTGTAATGAGTCTACTTAAAATAAAGAAGAAACAAAGAATTTCAAAGTTAAAACACACAAAAACAAAAAATGGCAGTTGAACATAAAAAACTAAACAAACAAATCCCTCATCAATTAAAATAAACACGCTTCAAAAAGCACCTGCTCCATGGATCATAATCATATAAACAAAAACACACACTCAAACTCTCCAACTCTCGATGGTACATTCAGAGATACACCACATATACGTACATACATACATAAATATTTGTAAGACAATGTTCAAATAAATCATTGACAGAAGAAGTTCGTTCCCATATAGGAAAAACTTTTCAAAACAACTGCCAAAGGAAGTGAACGCAGTGTAATTTAGTAGAATACAATAACAACAGAAAAAAAACTGCAAAAATCGTTACAATCCCCATAGCTCTACTCCAAATATACCGCTTAAGGATAGACACACAATCATTTTCAATACAATCACTTTTATTTTACGGATGTCTATAATATAGAACTGGCCATTTAGAAACAGTTGGAGGTTCTTAATACGTATTGTAAAGTAGGAAAAAGGTAGAAGGAATTAAAACTAAAAATAAAATAGTTAGAAAATAAATCTATACAAAATGCTCGTATAATAACATTAACTCTTTTTTTTATTACTAATATCCCCTTTTCTATTATTGCGAAAGGGTTATCGTTAACATGGCAAAACTTTATACACTTAAAAAAAAAATAATAAATAAAAAATCTAAAAAAAAATTTCTTTCATCTTCGATGGAACTACAAATCCTCAAGTTGCAAATTGATACAGAGAAAACTTATTAAATTCCTAAGATTTACCTAATGTCGATCTTTGAGGTGTCCCTTCTATTCTGATTTCACTCGGCCACCTTTTGGAAATTTATTTGTTATCAAGAATTCGAATCGGAGTGACCAGATGATTGAACAAGCATCTCTGTTTTAGTATCTCTGATATCAATTCTCTTCCCAGTAAACTTCTGTCATTTTGTTGTCAGAAATTTTCATTGATTCATACTTTCCGGACAAATCATTAATATTCAATTTTTATCCTGCACCAATAATTATTCTGCCTCTCTGTCGCCATTGAATAATTGTGATCAGCACATGTTTTGCTCTCGGTTGGCGTTAAATTACTTTAAGACCCAGATTTTCATATATGCAACAAATGTGTCGGCCGTGTCCCCCGCAATCTGTGTATACATATAAAAGGAGAACATGATTAATTTCCATCTTTTGAACTACCTAGAGGTCAATTCACTTCTATGGCTTCCGTAGAAATCGTTCCACGATAAACCTGTTAGCTCTACTTTCTGAGCGCTGGACTCGATCCATTCACAATTTTGGCGAAAGTAAAGTGCTGGCTCTAGATATTTCCAAGACATTCGGCGGCGTGTGCCACGGTGCATTGATATAAAAGCTTATTGCATTTGGGGTCGGTAATGACTTCTCTCGATTTATATCGAGCTTTCCTCAGAAACCGAACAATACGTGTTGTTTTTGATGGGGTCTCATCTAATGAGTTCCAGCTTAATTCAGGGGTACGCCAAGATTCCGTTCTATCTCCTTCTCTTTTCCTTATCTTTTTGAACGACCTGCTTGGTCAAACTTTTAACTGTATATACTCTGTCGCAGATAACAGCAATATTTATTATTCATTTTCCTTTAATTGTAAAATGAAAATGAATGACACACGCAATCAATACCTGTTAACAATCTCCGAGTGGGGTAAAGCGAGTAGGGTACTTTTTATGGTTGATGTATGCTGACCTATAGGGCCTCGGATTCAACAATGTAAGCTATATAATATATATGGGTGGTATAGAGTGGTGAGGAATTGCATGTGTTTCAAGTGTCGAAATCGTTGTGTTTCGGGATCGTTGATTTCAAATCTGAAGTCAAAATTTCGAAAGTCAAAATAACGGACACAAAATGGCGGACCAGTTTTGTCAAAATTAAGCGCATTTCCACCAAACTTTGTCTTAAGGGGTTTTCGGGGTCGCTGATCTCGAATCTGAAGTCAACATTTCAAAAATCAAAATGGCGGACACAAAATGGCGGACCTTTCTTCTTAAAACTAAGCGCATTCACACCAAACTTTGTCTTAAGGGGTTTTCGGGGTCGCTGATCTCGAATCTGAAGTCAACATTTCAAAAATCAAAATGGCGGACACATTTACACCAAACGGATTTCCTATCTTAGGTCAAAATTTGTGTCACTGTGAATTTTTGGTGTTTCGTAATGTAAAAATAATAAACTGAGCATACAAGGAGTTTCAAAAAAGTTTAACATGACATTCTGGTTGAAACTTTTTATAAGAAGCATTTGGTTTTCCGATTTCATTTCGTTTCATTCATTAAAATTTAATCTGATGATAACGGTTGTTTCGATGAGGAAGACGATGAAGTAGACGATCAGAAAGACGACGAACAAGTGCAGTTATAAAGTTGCTTAGTAATTTTTAATAAAAAAAATATACACGCTTCCACGAGCACAAATTTGTGTTTTTTTTTCTCAAAATTAATGGTCAGGAACCCCCAAAAAAGTAAAAAATTCAAATCTGCGACATCAAATTCTCAAATTCAGTTTAAAAAGCAGCTACCCCGAAAACCCGTAGAGACGAAATTTTAAGTGAATACGTTTAATTTTGGTTTTAAGAAAATTTGTCCGCCATTTTGTGTCCGCCATTTTGATTTTTGAAATTTTGAATTCAGATTTGAGATCAGCGACACCGAAAACCCCTTAAGACAAAGTTTGGTGTGAATGCGCTTAGTTTTAAGAAGAAAGGTCCGCCATTTTGTGTCCGCCATTTTGATTTTTGAAATTTTGACTTCAGATTCGAGATCAGCGACCCCGAAAACCCCTTAAGACAAAGTTTGGTGGAAATGGGCTTAGGTTTGAGAAAAATGGTCCGCCATTTTGTGTCCGCCATTTTGATTTTTGAAATTTTGAATTCAGATTTGATATCAGCGACACTGAAAACCCCTTAAGACACAGTTTAGTGGAAATGCGCTTAGGTTTGAGAAAAATGGTCCACCATTTTGTGTCCGCCATTTTCATTTTTGTAATTTTGAATTCAGATTGGAATTCAGCGACCTCCAAAATCATTATATTACCAAATTTCCGACAAATACCGTAACACGCTCAATTTTTATTAGCTTTTTGCATTACAAAACACCGTTTTTTTCGAAGTCCTCGAAAACCATGAAGTGCAAGTTTGTGCAACCTGCACCTGCGAAATTTTGTTACAATATATGTCAAACTACAAACTGTATCCATATCTTAATGGGGCGAAACGGGGCTCATAAGCAAAAGTTCCAACATACAGGCATATTTTTTTTTAACTTCTAAATTTTTAGGTGCTCCTAAGAACCGGAATTAAACTTCAGTAAGGGTACAAACGAAGCGTTTTGTTGACTTAAACGTAACTTATGTATCAGTTTACTAACACACTAAATAAAACTCTTATCTTTAAGCGTTTACTGCACTTTCAAAGAACGTAAACATTGTCCTTTTTCGATTCATCAAATAATTTCATATCAATTAATTCGAAAACCTCAACTTCAACGGTTTCCCGGCACGCAAAATTTACTATATTGTTATTTTATCGTTAGAACATGATTTAGTGATCAATTAACTATGCGATTAAAATTATTGCATGGGTTAAAACGCAATTTAAAATTTTGATTTTTTGCCAGCTTTTCAGTACGAATACCCCTAGTGCATCGTCGGAATGTGGGTTGTGTAGCACTGTTCTATAGATATTACCATGGGAAATTTTCTTCTAAGATTAGCGAACTTATTCCAAGTGCCCGATTAATGGTTCGCTCTACCCGCTTCTCTAGTAGATCACATCCGTTTGTAGTCTATTGTCCAGTTGACCGCACAATGCATTACAGATAAAATTTGTTTCCCAGTCGAACTAGCCGTATGTGGAATAAACTTCTCGCACAGGGGGCAAATCGTCGCATTCGGTATCGAGTAAAATCAATCGAAATTCCATATTTTGGTTTATTATTTAAAGAAGATGGGCAATCGTCAGACCTCGTTTCACTTTTACTATTAACTATGGATCATAACTCGTTAGCTGGGACAGAGCAAATTGACTCTTATGCCCGTTTTCTTAATAGGCGATTATCTTTTATCCCAACGAGAAACTGCCGATTAAAGAAATTTGGTTTTCTCAATGTCTGGTTTGCTTTTATTTTGTCGCAAAGCTAACCGGCACTCATTGGCCAATTATTTATTTATCGTACAGATAAATTATTCTTCCAACTTTCATATCAATTTTGAGAGGCATTGCCAACTGAAAATAATTCTCCAAACTTTCATACGTATTTTGAGAAGCATTGCCAACTGAAAATAATGTTTTTGTCGGTACATTGAGAAAACGAAAACTGTTAACTGGCAGTTTATTGGTGCAATAAATTTAAGTCCTGGTTAAGTAACAGGCAGTTTGACGACACATTGAGAAAAGCGGCATTAGTATTTTATTTTGGAAAATAAAAAAATAATATCGATCGAAAAATTTCGATACCGAATTTTTTTTAAGCCTAGTTCCGCGAAGCCGAGTGGCTTGTTTGGAGATTCTAATTTTTGGGTCCAGGGATAAGCCGGATTTGGCTAGTTTTTTGCAGCGACAGACCAAAGCCTCTGGTTGGAATCGAACCCACGACCCCCGCATGATAGGCGAGCACGCTACCTACTCACCTACCGGGTTTGCTAGATTTTCACAGCATCTAACTGCGACTATAGAAAGTAACATAGGCTATAAATTTTTTTGATAAATCAAGTGGGCGTGGCATATACCATGCAAATTTAGTTTTTAATATCTAATATCTGGAATACTATGACAGAGAAAGTCATCAGACTTGGTAATGAGAACATACGCAATCAATGTGAAAAGCTGGGCGGAATCGAACCAGTGGACGTGACATTCCGCATACAAAATAAATAATTAATACCATGTATCTGGAATACGATAATAGTGAAGGCTTTGAAACTTCGTGCAATTCTATCAATTAGAAATGCGAGTATTCGATCTAAAATTGAGCTGGCTAGGACCAGTGGGTGTGGCACCCCCAATACAAAGAACAAATATCTCGAGTACTTAAAAGTTAATGACAACCCATGAATTATGTGTATGAGTAGATGAGGAAAAAGTGGGCGCCATCGAAAAAGTGGATGGGAAATTCCCTGGCTAAGTGAATCTTTTTCATTGTATATATGCAGTGCCTATGTAGCAATGGTGCTGAAATTTGGCACGAACACATCAGCTACTAACTTGACTTTTCGTGGAAAAATGGTTGGGACCGCATCTCATTCCGTCGTAGCGAAGCGCGACAGATCATGCAAATATTGTATGTTACACCACTAAGAAATATTCAAAAAATTGGAACGCTGGCTGTTATAGCCTTTGTTAAAGTTGAAATAAATCATTAAAAACTCAGAAAGGTGCGTCAAACATGTTTACTCTACTCGGGTGAGTACCGCCAAAGTTTCGCCTAAATTCCCTTAGGGCGGAAATAATGGACTGCAAAGCATGGTACCGCTGCACTCATCGTTTACTCACGTGTTTTGTAGCACGATTAGTGCGCCACCCTGTAGTCTACAATACTGCTTCCTTCTTTTAACTTGATCCGATGTAAATATTTAACAACAGAGATGTCTAAACGGACGGTACTTAAGAGGATTAATGAATAATGTTCCTTCCCTCTTAAGAGATTGAAACTTTTTCAAGTTTTCGGTATTTTCAAACTATTTCTTTTTACTCATACTCTGTCTGTCTGTCTGTCTGTAGTGGTGCAACCCCATTCCCCCTTATCCAGTTGATCTGAAACTTGGCCCATAGTCTTGTTTTTACTACAGATTAATTTTGGGGTAGTTTCGCACAGTCACGAGTAGTCATGCACAGTCACGGAGTGATCTAAATGTCATTTCCCCTCATCCGATCGATCTGAAAATTGGTCCATACACTTGCTGTGAAAAAAGATTAACTTGGACTTAGTCACGCACAGTCATGCATGGTCACGCACAGTCACGGAGAGATTTAAAATGGATTTCCCCTCATCCAATCAATCTGAAACTTGGTCCATACACTTGCTGTAAAGAAAGATTAACTTCGACATAGTCATGCACAGTTACGGAGTGTTTTAAAACCTATTTCTCTTTTCCGATCGATCTGAAACTTGGTCGATAGACTTGCTGTGAAGAAAGATTTTGGCATAGTCACACATAATCACGCATAGTTACGCACAGTCGCTACTATCACTCCCCCGTAGGGAGATTTCAACAGTAGTTGCTGTTATCACTGGGCACTGCCTCATAGGGAGACACGCTGAATGCCTCAGGGTCTCGTCAAATGACTTCTGTCGTAGCTGCATGGATGTGGAGGAGGTGGAGAGCATAGAGCACTTCCTTTGCTATTGCCCGGCGCTCTCCAGAACGAGACTTCGAACATTGGGATCGCCGTTTCTTCACGATCTCTCTGAAAGATCTCTCTTGAAAGAGTGTTAATAAAAACTTTGTTTTTTATGGGTTAGATTATTTTTAACCTGCCTTTGTATCTAAACATTGAAACAGGCCAAATATTAAAATAAAGTTTATTATTTTGCTAAGTGTAGTCGGTAACATCATCCAACTATTCAGTTGCAATAAACATTTCATGTTCTTGTTGTTGGTTTATATTCTTATGTTGTAATACTTTGTACTGACGACACTATTAACTAACATTATTAATCTGATTGAATTCAATTCATTTCAATTCAATTCGAAAACAAGATCTCATGTTTATTGGGATTTGTGGTTATTTTTGCCTTGTTCTTTTATCAAGCTGACTACTAGAATTACAGCTGTCATATAGGAAAGGAAAAATAAACAAGATAACAACAAAAAAAATTACATTATTCAATTACTTACACAATTACTAGAGAGGGGAGAAATAATGATGACTTCGTCTATATTCTGCGAAATGAGTTGAGAAAATTAATAAGTTTTAGCTTTAATGACCCAAAAATATAAATAAATACATAAAGGAATTTTTTATCTTTTTATCTTAAATTAAAAAAAAATTGACATTAATTTGTGGCGTGTTATTGAAATTAATGATCTTAAACCAGTTTATAGCTCTAGAAGTCAGGACTTTATTTTTATTTACATATCTTAAATCAATTGCTTAAAAATCCAATTTGATTTTTATATACCAAGTGTTTTCTTATCTTTTTAATGACAGTTCAAGTTCAAATTACGCTTTGTTGAACTAAAAATAAAAGTGGTTGTTAAGTTTTAATATATTTAATAAACACTTTTAATGTCTGTATTTACATCGTACTAAACATATTTAATCATAAATAATTACACGCTATAAATCATGACAATTATACGGACGCTCACAAAGAAATGTTCGTATGTTTAATGAAAACCAGTTTAAAGAAATAAAAGTTTATAAAAAAATGCTAAACATCTTAAATAACTTATCGTAAATAATCGGTTTTTAAGTTATTCAAGTGAAACGAATTGTTTAAAATTTTTTTAGTCGTTAAAAATCGTTATTAACTTTTTTGAATTATTCGGTATCGAAATTTGGCTTTTCAAATTGCTCCAGTATTTATCTACTTCCAATCTTCTTATTACGAAGGCTGGAAATTAGTAATTATAATAAAAAAATAACATTATTCGTGTTGTATTTGATCGATTAACCGTTTAAAAACTAATCGAATTTATCAAAAATATTCGAATTTTACAATATTCGCATAAATTTGAAATATAAAATTAAACCGAATTGGTTTTTAGTTGCTTTAATCAATATAAAATTTATTCGATTATTTGCTATTCTTAATTTCTCATTTTTGGTTACTCGAGTATTATTGTACTTTCAGTCTTTGTTACTAAACAAGACGGACATTAGTTATTGCTAAGTTTTCTTATTATTCGTTATTATCTTTTGTTCAATTCAAGTCAATAACTAACTATTTGATTAAGCGGTTAAAAACTAATCGAGTAAATCGAAATTATTCGATTTTTAAGTTATCTGGATAATATTTAAAATTATTTGGGTATATCGATTTGCTTAAACGATTAATTTAAATCGGTCTGATCAAAACAAAATTTATTCCATATTGTGATTTATTCGGAATATGTCATTTTAAATTACTCGAGTAATTATGTAGGAACTTCGAATCTTTTTTTTAGTAAAAACCAAGGTATCAAATTATTCGTTTTTCCTTTTGTTAAATATAAACGAATAATTGTTAGATTCAGTTATTCGAATAAATTTAAAATTATTCGAGTAAATCGAATTGTTTTAACAATTTTTCTAATCGCTTAAAGCGCCCCGGTTGGTGAGTAGGTAGCGTGCTCGCCTATCATGCAGGGTACGTGGGTTCGATTCCCACCAGAGGTCTGTCGCTGCAAAAAAAAAAAACTAGCCAAATTTGAATCTGCAGACAATCCACTCGGCTTCGCGGAACTAGGCTTAAAAAAAATAAATAAATAAAAAAAAAAACAAAATCTATTCGAATTATTTGTTATTCGGAAACTGTCAGTTTAAATTACTCGAATATTTCCAACCTTTTTTACTAAAGCTAGAATTTAGTAATTACTATGCCCCCAAATTATGAGTTTTTTCTTTAGTTCAATTCTAAGCAATTATTGGTCTTTCAAAAATTAACCGAATAAGTAGAAATTATTCGAGTTTGTAATGTTTGGGTTAGATATGGTTAAAAAATATTTTGTTTCATTTTCATATAAAATTTTATCGAATTATTTCTAATTCGGAATTTCTCATTTTAAATTATTCGAATAATTATGTACAAATTTTCAATCTTGTTTAGTGAAAATGACAAAAATTGTTAATTACTAGGACCGAAAATTATTCGATTAACTTTTTTTAAATGTAAACGAATAATTGTTGCATTAAGCGACTTAAACCTAACTTATCGGAAGTATTCGATTTTTAAATTATTCTCACAAATTTGATATTATTCGAGTTAATAAAATCGTTTAAAAAAATTTTTAAAAACTTTTAAATATGGAAACATTTCAATCAATATTAAATTCATTTTGTTTATTTGGAGTTCGCCTTTTTCAATCACGTTTTACTTTTATTCGATTTAAATTAGTCGAATAAAATTAAAAAAAATTATAAGATTTTATAATTATTCGAACAACATTTAAAATTGTTCGATTAAATAAAATTGTTTCTAGAATATTTTTAGTCGTTTTAATTTTTATAAATTTATTAGAATTAATCGTTTTTCCGAATTTGCCATTTTGAATTACTCAAGCAATTGCAAAATGTAAGAAAATAGTAATAACTAGCAGATTCCAGCCCTCGAAATTCGAGTGCAAATTCTAGGAAATTTTATTTTTTAATTAAATAAAGACACTAAAGGTATGCTAATCAATTATAGCCAATTCACAAATCAACACAAAAAACAAACTCATTTTTATTACAAACACCTTAACAAATTCAATAAACAGAAACATAGCATTGTATAATTTTATGTATGTGTTAGTAGCAGCTTTAAATGCAATTTTTTCAAAACAAAGGAAAAAATTTAAAAATCTGTAAATCTGCAAATCGGCTAAAAAGAAATACATTTCAAATAATATACGTTTGGTCAAAATCGGGATAAAACGGTAGATCAAAACATCGGTCACAAGAAATCGCCCAGCCTATTAATATTATAGATTAAGTATCAAGTTGTTAGCTTTTTCTTTTACTCGATCTAAACGTATTGTTGCTCAAAAATAATTAAAAACTAATTAATCGAAATTATGAGATTATATAATTATTCGAATAAAATTTTTAATTATTTCAGTAAATGAAATTGATTCAAAAATATCTTTATAATCTTTATAAATTTATTGGAATTATTCGTTTCCAAAGATTTGCCATTTTAATTTATTCGAGTAATTATGTACTTCCAATTTTTCTTACTAAGAAGGACAGCATAATGCACAATGTATAAAACTAATCCAGTTAATGCAAATTATTCAAATAAAATTTAAAAAGACTCGCAAAAAATTATTATTCTAGTATTTAGTTCTTTTTAAACTTTATTTATTTAATGGAATTTTTTGTTTTTTAAGATTTGTCATTCTAAATTACATGAGTAATTACATACTTCGAATTTTTTCTTACTAAGAAGGACAGAAATAAGTAATCTGTTCTATTTAGACGAATAATGTCTCGAATAAGAGATTAAAAACTCATGGAGTTAATGCAAATCAGTCGAATAAAATTTAGAATTACTTGAATAATATTTAAAATTATTGGAGTGAATCGAATTTTTATAAAAATATATTTGGTAATTTTAATCAATATATATATTTATTCGTATTATTCGTTTTTCGAAATTTGCTTCCTTAAATTACTCGAGTAATTTTAGAAAGAATGAAATGGGTAATTACTAGTGTTTTCTTTTGCTCGATTAAAACATATTATTGCTTGATTATTCGATGATTCGATTAGAACTAAAACGAATAAATCGAATTTATTCAAGTTTAAAATTATTCGAATAAATTCAAAATTATTCAAGAAAATCAATATAAAATTTATTCGAATTATTTCCAATTGGAAATGTGTCATTTTAAATTACTCGAGTAATTATGTACAGACTCTAATCTTGTTTAGTGAAAATTACGGACATTTTTTAATACTAGGGTATCAAATTATTCGGTTTACTTTTCCTAAATCTGAAACAGTTAGTGTCCGATCAAAGGACTTAAAACTTATCGAATTTGACGTAATTTTTCGATGTTTAAATTATTCGCTTTAATCTATAATTATCTGAGTAAAGCAAATTGCTTTAAAGACGTTTTTCATTGTTCTGTTCGGAGAATTTGTTATTCAGTATTTGGCACTTAAATTGTTTGAGTAATAATTTCCTTTTAGTAATTACTGTGGTATCAAATTACTCGTTTCTTCTTCTGTTAAATTCTAAGCAATAACTGCTTGGTTAAAGATTAATCGATTTTTAAATTATTTTAATTAATTTGGGTTAGTCTATATGCTCTTTTTAAACAATATAAAATTAATTCGAAACATTTATAATTCGAAATATGTAATTTTAAATGACGCGAGTAATCATGCACTCCCAATCTTATTTAGCGAAAATGAAAATTTATAATTACTAGAATATTAAAATATTCGGTTTGCGTATAATTGTTAGATGAAACGATCAAACACTAATCGAATTAATCGAAATTATTCAAGTTTTAAATTATTCGAATAAATTTAAAGTTATTCGAGAAAATCGAATTGTTTTAAAAATGTTTTTAATCTTTTTAATCAATATACAATTTATTCGAATTATGTATTATTAGAAATTTCTCATTTTTTAACTTCTCTAGCAATAATGTACTTCATAAACTTTTAAACTCAAACCAATAATTGCTCGATTAACAATTAATCGAATCAAATAATATTATAACATTTTTAAATTTTTTTGGTTTAGTCCATTTGGCTAAGAAATATTTTAACCGAATTGATCAATATAGAGCTGTTTCCAATTCGAAATTTGTAATTTTAAATAACTCGAGTAATTATGTAGGAACTTCGAATCTTTTTTAGTGAGAATGACAGAAATTAGTAATTACCATTGTATCAAATTATTCTATTATTCTTTCACTCAATTTAAACTGGTAATTATTAATTTAAATTAATTAATCGAAATTATTCGAGTTTTAAGTTATTCGAATAAATTTAAAAATATTCGAATAAATCGAATTGTTTTAAAAACGCTTTAATCAAAATTAAATTCATTCGAATAATTTGTATTTCGGAATTCGCCATTTTAGATTATTCGAGTAATTAAAAAATTGTAGAAAATAGTAATAATTTTGTTAGGTTTTCCTTTTATTCGATTCAAATGTACTATAGCTCAGTTAAGTAGTTAAAAATTAGTAAAATTTATCGATATTATAAGATTTTGTAATTATTCCCATAAATTATTCGAGTAAACCGAATTGTTTAAAAATAATTTAAAGCCTTTCAATCTTTATCATAAATTATTCGAGTAAACCGAATTGTTTAAAAATAATTTAAAGCCTTTCAATATTTATCAATTTATTGAATTATTCGAGTTTCGAGATTTGCGATTTTAAATTATTCGAGTACTTATGTACTTCCATTGTTTTTTTTTTTACAGACATACTAGATTCTACATTGTTCGATTTAAATGAATTATGGCTCTATTAAATGCTTAAAAGCTATTCGAATTTTTAACTATTGGAATAAGCTTAGCAGCCTCCAGCTCTCGAAATTCGAGCGCAAATTCTAGGAAATTTTATTTTTTCATTAAATAAAGACCCTAAAAGTATGCTAATCAATTATAGCCAATTCACAAATCAACACAAAAAACAAACTCATTTTTATTACAAACACATTAACAAATTTAATAAACACGCACATAGCATTGTATAATTTTATGTCTGTGTTAGTAGCAACTTTGAATGCAAGTTACTTAAAACAAAAAAAAAAAAAATCTGTAAATCTGCAAAACGGCTAAAAAGAAATACCTTTCAAATAATATACGTTTGGTCAAAATCGGGATGAAACGGTAGAACAAAACATCAGTCACAAGAAATCTCCTAGCCTATTAATATTATAGATTACTCACACAAAATTATTACTCGAGTAAATCAAATTGTTTAAAAAATTTTCTATAGTCCATTTAATCTTAAGGAACTTACTGGAATTATTCGTTTTTCAGAATTTGCCATATCAAATTATACGAGTAATTATGTATGTCCAATTTTTTTTTTTTTATAGAAATTAGTAAGTACTAAAAAATAATTTGTTCGATTTAAACGAGGAATGAATCGATTAAGTGGTTAAAAACTATTCGAATTTTAAATTATTCGAATAAAATATAAAATCACTCTCATAAAATTATTATTCGAGAAAGTCGAATTATTTAAAAAATGTTTTTAGTCTTTTTCGTCATTATAAATTTATTGGAATTATTTGTATTTCAAGATTTACCATTTCAGATTATTCGAGTAATTATGTATTTCCAGTTTTTCTTACTAATAAGGACAGAAATTTGTAAGTACAAGATTATATATATATTTCGATTAAAACAAATAATGGCTCGGTTAAAGGATTAAAAACTCAACTAGTTAATTATTTATATTTTAAATTATTCGAATAAAATTTAAATTAAATTACTAAATTATTTCAAATTTAAATTATTCGATGCGTAAGGGAATAATTAATACTCGAATAATTTTCAGTTTTATACGAGTTGTTTTAAATGTGATTGGCATAATTTAAAATTGAATAATTGACTCGTTGATTTTTTTTAGCTCTTAGCAATTAACCCGAGTAAATTAACTCGAATAATTTTTAATCTTATGCGATTTCTGTTAAATTTTATTCGAATAATTTAAAATTCGAGTAATTAACTCATTGAGCTTTTCATCCCTTAGTCAAATAATTTATTCGAATAAGTTTTAATTTTAGCCGAGTTGTTTTAAATTTTATTCGAATAATTTAAAATTCGAATAATTATCTCGTTGGGGTTTTAAGCCCTTAATCGAGCCATTATTTGTTTAAATGAAAAAAAAAATATATATATATAAATACTGTACAATCGCCTCTTTTAATTTGTCGTATAATTTCAGAATGAAAAAAATTTGTATTAACTAGGGCATCAAATTATTCGGTTTATCGGAGTAATTAGATTCTAAAATTACTCAAATAAAATTTAAATTATTCAAGAAAATCAATTTAAAAAATAGTTTTAATCTTTTATCTACATCAAATTATTTGAGGTGTTAATTTTTCGAAATTTTCTGATTCAAATTACTCGAATAATTACAGAATGACAGAAATTAACAATTAGCAATTGTTAACAAAATTAACAAGTCGCATAAAATTTAAAATTATTCACTACGTAAGGGCCTAATTAATACCCGAATAATTTTTAATTTTATGCGATGTCCGTTAAATTTTGTTCGAATAATTTAAAATTCAAATAATTAACTCGTTTTGTTTTTAATCCCTTAATCGAATAATTTATTCGTATAATTTTTAATTTTAGCCGAGTTGTTTTAAATTTTATTCGAATAATTTAAAATTCGAATAATTTACTCGTTGCGTTTTTAATCCCTTAATCGAGCCATTATTTGTTTAAATAAAAAAATGAGTTTTTAATCCCTTAATCAAATAAGTTATTCGAATTATTTTTAATTTTAGCCTAGTCGTTTTAAATTTTATTCGAATAATTTAAAAGTCGAATAATTAACTCGTTGGGTTTTTAATCCCTTAATCGAGCCATTATTTGTTTAAATCGAAAAAAAAATATATATATAATCTTGGACTTACAATCGCCTCTTTAAATTTGTCATATAATTTCAGAATAACAGAAATTTGTATTAACTAGGGCATCAAATTATTCAGTTAATCGGAGTAATTAGATTCTAAAATTACTCAAATAAAGTTTTAAATTATTCAAGAAAATCAATTTAATAAATAGTTTTAATCCTTTTATCAACATAAAATTATTTGTGGTGTTCATTTTTCGAAATTTTCTGATTGAAATTACTCGATTAATTACAGAATGACAGAAATTAACAATTACTTGGCACAAAATTATTAGGCTATTCTCTTCTTTAGTTAAAATGAATAACGTGAGTGATGACTATGCAACTGAAAACTAAGGGATGTAATCGAATATATTAGATTAAAATTTTATTCGAGTAAAATTTTAAATGGTTGGAGTAAATGAAATTATTTAAAAATGATTTTTAATCTCTTTCTCATTAAAAATTTATTTGAATTTTTTGTTTATCAATAGTTGTCAGTTAAGCGAATTTATATCATTCAGTGCCTAAATATAAGCTTAGTGTCGCCAAATATATGCCATTAATTGAATGGATATCAAAAAACTAATCCAATTTAAATTAAATTTCTATGTTGAATATTTCAGTAAATTTTTGACTTAATCAAAGGTTTCTTTTCAAGTTGCAAATTTTCACAGAGAGTTTTATTATTTCTAATTTCCAAAACTTTCAAAACTCCAAAACTCTGGAAAAGTTTGAATAAATAATAAATAATAAATCTTGAAATAAAGTTTTTATCTTAAAGTTTCAAGTTCATAATTAATTGTTCCTATAATAATAATATTTACTAACTACTAACATTTCTCCATGAGCGCATTTATAGAGCATGCATTCTATCTTTCTTGATATTTCTTAAGCATTCTATTTTCGGATCATCTTTCCCGTCCTCTCTATACTCTGATGCAAAATTTATCTTTTTCTTGCTAAAATAATCATCATAATTATAATTATGGTAAGACTGTCAATTAAAAAAAATATACATATATATACAAATATATTTTATATCACAGAAACCCTCGATGAATGCGAACGAATATATGTATATTTTTTTAATTTTAATATCTATAGGCAACCAACAAAACAAAACCAAACAAAATCAAACTTGTTGAAGGACAGGATATACGCGTTTTACATGTTTGTTTGCTTAATACGAGTACGGACAATAAATTCTCTTACAGCAGTGCGTGCGTATTGTGTGTAGTTGGGATGGCAATGCGAATGGGTATGGGTTGAGTTGAGTTGAGTTGAGTGCATGTAACAATATAAATTTTATCTTATGATGGGCTTATAATCATTAAAAATCCAAGTGTTGTGTTCAAGTTATGATGGCTAAGGGAATTACGTATTAAAAGGTAATAAAATTTACTCTTTCACAATCAAGCATTACGCATCCACAAACATTACGTAGCCACAACTTACACTACGAGTGAGTTGGATAAGGATGATTTTTTGTGATTTTCGATTTTTGTATATCAAAGGCTAGAGTTTTTTTTCATTATATAACTGGCATATATGATGAGGATATGATGTGGTCTTTAAGATATATCTATTCTATGTCCTAATATAATAGAGATTATTTAGAGATTCTTGTAGAAATCACATCTTTTTAAAATTTTTAAATGCTCAGTATCTGTGGCGACCTTAAAATTTTTGTACCGGTTCTTCCTTTAATTTTTGCTTTTATTATCGAATCTATGATAACTTGCCCTAGGAACTCAAGTGAAATATTAAATTGTTCTAAATCCAGGTTTTTATATTACTTGGCTCATGTAAATTTGGTGCACTGTAATATTTGCAAAAGTAAATTGGAAAATGTTGCTGAACGGTATAGAAAAATTATTAGTGGAAATTAAATGGAAATCATTATCAATATTATTTATTATTTTTAATAAAATATTTTAGTTGACCCTTTGTTTAATGTTTTGGTAATTAAAGTCGGCTCGGGGGCCAAAAACATTAATAAAAATAATAGTAGGCAGACTTATTTTTGATTTTCATTTTTTATATTTATTTTTTCCAATATTTCGACTAACGTCGCTAATTATTATTATTTCTATTAATTATTTTGGACCTCAAACCGAAGTTAATCATCAAAATTTAATTTTTCGTATTTTTTTTTTAATTTAAATAATTTTCTCCACCTGTGTCTTAAACTCAATATTATAATCAATGTAGGGTAAGGTTAGCGTTTTACTACAGTCATTTAATCTTTAATATAATATAATCTTTAATAACATTAAAACATAATAACATTAGTTAATGGTTTTTTTTTTGTATTGATTTTAATGGTTTTTAACTTCTGTCTGAAGAATTGCATCCAATTCATTGCTGGATCATTTGTAAACGAGAAAAGAAGTAGTCTAAACTCTACTACAATTAAAAAAAAAACAGATATTCGTCTTTGATTGCCATTAAAAGCGTCAGAAAAAAAGCAATATTTTATTTATTTAATATTTATTAGTAGTAGTTTTAATTGCTAAGTATTTTTATAAGTATTTTTTATAATAATACTTAAAAAGAAAAAATTGACTTAGACGATTAATTCGTCAAATAAAGATCAGACGAACTCTGCCGCCTACTTCCGCGGTGACTTCTGCATTAAAAAAATAAAATCGATGGTGGCGCGAAGGCAGCATTAAGCCGCACGACTCTGACCCATGAAGTAAAAGCTACAAAAATAATGACCACAACTACTACAACAATAATTACAACTTTTGCTTAGAAGAAACAAAATCATGAATAACAACAGTAGCAAAACCACATAAAAAAATCTTATTTTTCTTCAATAGCTTTTTTACTTTTTCATTGATATATCGGGACATATTGAACCAATTTTGATGATTTTAAACACCATACTGCTCAGAATGTCATTGAATCATCCTCACCAAAAAGTGAGTAACCTATGTGAACTATTGAGGGCATGATTATGCTTCCCACAGACGGACAGACGGACATCGATATATGAAAGCTGTTTTTTATATGGATCAAAAATATATATTTATATATTCTGGGGTCCAGATTTCGTTTTCTAATTATTAAACTATAAATTTTGTGAAGGATATAAAAATTCGTGAATCTTTAAAGCATTATTGTTCTGTAAGAATTCTTATAGTTTTTTTTTTTTTTTGGACCAAAATGTTTAAACAAAAATATTTGTCGCTAACAAAATTGAAACAAACTTTTTATATTTTATTTTTGGTAAAAGTTTTTTTTATATTAAATTCTTTTCTTAAAAAAATATTACAAAAAATAGTATTGAAACAAATTGTTTCCCAAAAAAAATTTACTGATTATACCCTATACAACTATGTGGTTTGGGAAAAATGACTTTGTGCTGCTGTTTGAAACTACCACAAATATTTGACTTAGACCCATCTTTTAGTATACCGATCGACTCAGAATCATTTCTGAATCTTAAAAAAACACTAATCTAAAAGTTTTGCTACAACCGAAGGTCCGCAAACTTGCTGATTTTTATGAATGTAAATGTTCTCATTATCGATAAGATTATTTTTGGGAAGAAAGTTATTATTGTCATTGGTATCTTTTCAAGCGAAAATATCGAACGATATATTAATCAAAACCCTTTTCGATTGTATGGAAATTTTATTTGAGAAAATCTATAATATTAACAGGTAAAGCGATTTCTTGTGACCGATGTTTTGTTAAACAGTTTTATCCCAATTTCGACCAAACGTATATTATTTGAAAGATATTTCTTTTCAGCTGTCCACCAGACTTAAAGATTTTTAAATTTTGGAGTAGAATGCATATAAAGTTTGTTAATGTTTGTGTAAAAAAAATCAGTTTGTTGTCTTCATTCACAATAATAATTGTCTTGAACTGAAAAATAATCTGGGACATAAACCAATAAATAATAATATTTCAAAAGTGTTGAATTGTGAATTGGCTAAAATTGATAAGCATATATTTAGGGTCTTTATTAAATGAAAAATATACATAAATAATTTTTTCTATACTAAAAGTCATTAAACTCGAAAATCATATAGAATTTTTCCTTAACCTTTTCTCCTTAAAAACCAAATCTAAATCGAATGTTATAGAAAAAACTCCAGTACAAAAATATATTTTAAATCTGAAACAATATGCAATTTCTCCCTGTTCAAGTCCTTCGAAGTGTATTAATGCGACCCTTTCAAAATAATTTTGCCACAAACAGATAATAACAACAGAAAAATTAAAAAAAAAATCCCCATACAAATCAGTTAAACCAGTTTGTCAACCAGTTAAAATATTTTTATAATTTTTTGTTGTTATTTTTCGCTTCATTTCATGATAATATTTAAAGGAAACATCCTCTTCGAACTACGCATAATTTTTATATAAGTTTTTTTTGCGCTTGCAACATGTATCTCGCTGAAGCTCAAGTCGAAAAGCGCGTTTCGCTTGTTGTATGAATCGATCGATCGACCGACCGACCGACAATTTGTTTCTGTTTACAAACACACAGTTTGTGTTTAAAACCATAAAAACTTTGAAAGGCATCTTGTTTGTGATTTTTTTTTTCTTCAGTTGTTATTGTCGTCCCTTCAGCTCAGTGGAGTTTCATGTGTCTTTATTGCCATTTTAAAACAAGCTCGTTTTTGGATTTTATTCTGTTTGCTGCTACAAACGCATTCATTTCATTGACAATTTGTTAGTTTAACATAAATTGTATTAAGCAGCGACGAGTAAGTAGTCAGTCTCTTTCTTCTGACAGACGGCCTGTTTGACGGAGGATTTTTATGCCTTCCTATTGTATGCGTTGCGTGTGTGTCGCCTTTATTTACAAGGACTACTGCCTCTATAATGACTTGTTTTAAGCGTTGACAAAACATAAATAAATTTTAATTTAATTTTGTTTTCTTTTATTTTTTTTCTGTTGTTGTTGTTTTGTAATCCATACCTTTTTAGCTTAACAATTGCCTGGGATTGATTGAATTGTAGTGCAGATGTGTATATGCCATTGTATTTTTATTTTATGTGGTGTTGAGATAATTAAAGGAGAAAAAATTTAACTGTAACGAAATCATGTTATGTTACATTTTTTTTTAATGACATCCCCTGTTGCCTTGGATTTTATTATTATTGACACTTTATGTTTGTTGTAGAAAATTTATTTATGATAACATTTGTTAAGGATTAAGATACAATAATATCCAGTTCAATTCGGATAAGCTTAAATATTTCAAATTGAAAATTAGCCATGTTTTTAGTGGATGCTCGTCGCGTTGCCTGATTTTATCAGGACCTTGTAAATTTGAGATTTATTTAGCTTTTGTTATAGAAAATAAAACTTTTTAATCAGAAAAGCAACAATCAGATGGTTTTTTGCAACTCTATCCGCTTTTAATAATATACATTTTAAATTATCATTTATGATCTTTGTGAGTTGTGACTTTTTGAAACATTTAATTCGACACAAAATTTTTTTTACAGCATGCGACAAAAACAGCTACTTAAATGTATTCCTTATTAGTTTTATTCGGTCTTATAACTTTTTAATTTTCGGATTTTTGTCATATGCTAAAAAATATCTATGATGTCGTATCAAATGTATTTTATATTATTTTTATTATTAGTTTTTCGGTAACAATTAGAACTTACGTTAAAAAGATATAATAAAAATATACATATGTATATAGATAAAATATTTAACACGTGAAATAAATTCTTAAATTGTACAAGAGAAAAAATGTTTATTTTACATTTTTTAACCAAATACTATGTATTGAATATTTGACCTTTCTTTTATCGCACACTACTAAACAATTGATATTTATATTATACTAGTATAGCCCAGCACAAAAAAATTCGAGTCCAAATTCTAGGAAATATTATTTTTTTCATTAAATTTTTGTCTTCCAATGTTATATTTAATCTATATATATAAAAAATTTATGAATATTTAAATGAGCCTAATGGTATGTTAATCAATTTTAGCAATTCACAATTCGATATAGAATTTTAATCATTCGTATTAGCAGGGTGCAACGAATTACTATATATTTTCTTTTATTTAATTTAATATATTTTTAAGATAATTAAACATAAATTTTATCATTCTCAGCTTCTCCTCCATATGAACTATAGCTACGCCAATTAAAATGCAACTAAAAATTTAGCTTAACATATTAATATATATAATAATATATATATATATATATATATATACATTAGAGTGGCCCTTCATTATATGGAGGAAAAAAATATTAAAATTTAAAATCTCACCCCCTAGAATTAAGCGAATAGCAAAAAAACTGAGGAATGTTTTGGGCCAATCAAAAAAAAAAAAAAAAAAAAAATTGGGGGTGGCTCAACGCGACTGAAATCGTGAAAATTAAAATTTTTACCATTTTTTTATTTTGTTGTTATAAGTATTCAGATATATAGTATTGTTTTATTATCACGTTGTTAACTTATTGCGCAATTAGACCGAAAATTGGTATTTTTTTTGATAAAATTTTGAAAACTCCTTTTTAAAATTTACAAAAATTTTGTTTAGCAAAATTTTAGAGAATGGTTCTGTCACTTTAAATTTTTGTTAAATACATGTTAGAAATTAAGTGTGTGGTTTTTTAGGTAAATCTCTCTGCTTGAATTTTTTTAACAATGATTTTTTTTCGGATATCGAAAAATATTCAGTATAAATACTTTGTATCAAAAATTATCAGTTTTCTACTTTTCGGTATTATATTTTATCTTAATAGCCTAGGATTTCGGAAAAAAAATAACATGACCCCATTAACTCTTTTGGACTTGCTAATAAAAGACAATTTATGCAAAAAATTCAAATATTTTGTAAGTACTTTTGAATTTTTAGATGTGACGCTTAAAATATAATAACCAAATGTGCAAATCTGCCATTCTAAAAATTTGGTATAAATCGAACAACGTTAACCCATTCCTTGCCGAGGCCACACTCTGAATTTTGGCATATTAAAAAAAAAATAAAAAAAATACCTAAAAATAATGTATTGATCTAGTAAACTTTTGAAACCATTATTATCGGCTGAGAAATAAACTAATTGGTTGAAACTAGTCGAAAATAGAAACAAGTAAGAGTGTTGAATTCGGCTGTGCCGAATTTTTTGATACCCTCCACCTGCGTCTGAAACTCAATATTACACCCAATGTTGAGTACGGCTACCACTTTAAAACTATTGCCGATACTGAAAAATTAACTCCGAATGCCACTTAAAATTAAAGTTAATTTTGTTTTCTTTTTGGTCAGTTTCTATTATAATTTATTTAAAAAAAAAATAATGATCATGTGTTCCATAGAAAGAGTTAATTACTATTTGTTGCTAGAGTAGAAATCCTATAAGTTCCCTAAGTCCTTCATAGAACACTAACGAAATTCATTATTTAACACAGCCGGCGTTATAATACCAAAAGTTTGATCCCTCTTAGAATGTTTTAAAACCTTAGAAGTTATACGATAATTAAAAAAAAAATTCAAATGATTCTTGGCTAAAAATTATTAATATTTAAAATAAACGAATTTTAAAATATTTTTATCTGAATAAGACAGTAATATGTTAATACATTTAATACAAAAAAGAATTACGCAATAATAATAACAGGTAAGAAACTAAATATAGAATTTTAAACTTTTAATACTTAATTTTTAATTTTTCATTTTCCATTTTTTCATTTTTCGTTTTTCATTTTTCAATTTCATTTTTCATTTCTCATTCTTCATTTTTCATTTTTCATTTTTCATTTTTCATTTTTCATATTTAATTTTTATTTTTCATTTTTCATTTTTCATTTTTCATTTTTCATTTTTCATTTATCATTTTTCTTTTTTCATTTTTCATTTTCCAATTTTGATTTTCCGTTTTTCATTTTCCATTTTTCATTTTTAATTTTTCATTTTCCAATTTTGATTTTCCGTTTTTCATTTTCCATTTTTCATTTTTAATTTTCCATTCTCCATTTTTAATTTTTTATTTTCCACTTTATTTTTCATTTTCCATTCTCCATTTTTCATTTTATATTTTCCATTTTTCATTTTATATTTTCCACTTTTCATTTTCTATTTTTCATTGTCGATTTTCCATTTTTCATTTTCCATTTTTCATTTTTAATTTTTCTTTTTTAATTTTCCGTTTTCCATTTTTCATTTTCCATTTTCCATTTTCCATTTTCCACTTTAAAATTTCAATATTTAATTATTCTTTTTTAATTTTCCGTTTTCCATTTTTATTTTCCATTCTCTCTTTTTCAATTATATTTTTTCATTTTTCATTTTCCATTTTTTATTTTCCATTTTTCATTTTTCATTTTTCATTTTTCATTTTCCTATTTTCATTTTCCGTTTTTAATTTTTAATTTTTCATTCTCCATTTTTTGTTTTCTATTTTTCATTTTCCATTTTCCATGTTCCATTCTCCATTTTTCATTTTATATTTTCCATTTTTCATTTTCTATTTTTAATTTTCGATTTTTCATTTTTCATTTTCCGGTTTTCATTTTCCATTTTTCATTTTTAATTTTTCTTTTTTAATTTTCCGTTTCCCATTTTTCATTTTCCATTTTCCATTTTCATTTTTCAATTTTAATTTTTCATTTTTCTTTTTTAATTTTCCGTTTTCCATTTTTCATTTTCCATTTTCCATTTTCCATTTTCCACTTTACAATTTCAATATTTAATTATTCTTTTTTAATTTTCCGTTTTCCATTTTTATTTTCCATTCTCTCTTTTTCAATTATATTTTTTCATTTTTCATTTTCCATTTTTTATTTTCCATTTTTCATTTTTCATTTTTCATTTTTCATTTTTCATTTTCCTATTTTCATTTTCCGTTTTTAATTTTTAATTTTTTATTCTCCATTTTTTGTTTTCTATTTTTCATTTTCCATTTTCCATGTTCCATTCTCCATTTTTCATTTTATATTTTCCATTTTTCATTTTCTATTTTTAATTTTCGATTTTTCATTTTTCATTTTCCGGTTTTCATTTTCCATTTTTCATTTTTAATTTTTCTTTTTTAATTTTCCGTTTCCCATTTTTCATTTTCCATTTTCCATTTTCATTTTTCAATTTTAATTTTTCATTTTTCTTTTTTAATTTTCCGTTTTCCATTTTTATTTTCCATTCTCACTTTTTCAATTTTAATTTTTCATTTGTCATTTTTTATTTTCATTTTTCATTTTTAATTTTCCATTTTTCAATTTCCATATTTCATTTTTCATATTTCATTTTCCATTGTTCATTTTTCATTATCCATCTTTCATTTTTCATTTACCATTTTTCATTTACCATTTTTCATTTTCCATTTTTCGTTTTAATTTTTTCTTTCATATTGGCGATTTTTTTTTATTTTAACGTGATAACGATAAAAAAAATGTGTGGCAATACTACAAACATAGATCATAGTAAATATCTGTGGTCACAAGCGATAACCGCCTAAGTCGACTTAAGAACGATTTGAGTTAAGTATGCTATCATATTCTACTAAAAACGCTTTGTATTTACGTGAAATCACCATTTTTCTGACACTGTTATTTAAAAAGTTATTAATGAAAATATACTGACCTAAGTCGTTATAAAGCCCCACTACATTTATATAAACAGTTATTTTTCTCGAAAGAATGCTTTTCGCCGATTTGAGTTATGTAAAAAATCTTTAAATATACGTGAAATCCCCATATCTTTAATACTGTTATTTAAAAAGTTATTAATACAAATATTCTGACTTAAGTCTTAATGAAGCCCCATTACATTTATATAAAAAGCTATTTTTCTCGAAAGCATGAGTTTCGAGTTAGGCGATTATTGCTTGTGACCACAGATATTAATGTATTATTTATTATGCTAGAAAGAATCTATCATGGTTCTTGAAATATCGTATGAGATTTATTTTATATACGAGTACAATTTTTAAGGCATGAGAAAAAAACTTTAATATATTTTTGAAAAAAAAATTTATTTACTATTTTTCTATGTGTTTTTGTCCTAAGCCTTTTATCGAATGTTAGAAAGTCTCAATGATGGTTATCTAAAATATGCTACTTAAAATAATACTATTGCTTACATTCAGTAAATTTATTTCGTATGACATAAATTTTAAATAGAATATTTATCGCATGAGAGAAAAACTAATATTTTTGTGAAGAAACATGCTATTTATATTTTTTTATGTTTATTTTATCTTAAATTTTGTGTAAGAATGCTAGAGGGTTTCCATCATGGTTATTTAAAGCATGGTTATTTAAAGCAACACCTTAAATTGTTTATATCATATGAGATATATTTTCACTATATAATATTTACGGCAAGGAAGAAAAACTTCAATATATATTTTGAAAAAAAAAATGTTATATTGGTTTTTATGTTTTTTTATCTTTAACTTTTTTTTCCTTGTTGGTAGAAAGTCTGTACCATGGTTATTTAAAGCATCCTAAATCCCTAATATTTCTTATATCGTATGAGATATATTTTTAATAGAATAAATATTTATGGAAAGTCTTTAATACATTTTTGAAGGAAAATATTATTTATTATATGAATTTAATGTATCTTTTCGTAAATTTTTTATCGCAACCTAGAAAGTCGCTATCATGGTTCTTGAAAGCATGCTGGCACTGTATTATTTATGTTGCACTAACAATGCACTTAAAAAAAATAAGAGCCTTGCATTAATATCTGGTCTTATTGCACTATTTATAACAAGTGTAAACAATATATTTTAATAAGTAACAATTTGATAATTTGATAAATCTATAATATTAATAAATCTATAATATTAATTGACAAGGCAATTTCTTGCGACCGATGTAAGTTTTTCAGTTTTACCCTGACTTTGACCAAACGTACCTCATTTGAAAGGTATTTATTTTTAGCTGTCCACCATTTTTACAGATTTTTTACATATTTGCATTATTTTTTTTTGAATAAAATGCATTAAAAGTTGCTACTAACACATGCATAAAATTATACAATGCTGTGTGTGTGTGTTTATTTAATTTGTTCATCTGTTTGCATTAAGCCCTGTCTTGAATTGAAAAATAACGACAAAAATAATTTTGGAAATAAACCAATAACATCAATAACGACAATAAAAAGTATTGAACTGTGAATTGGCTAAAATTGATTAGCATACCTTTAGGGTCTTATAAAATAATTTATTAAATAAAAAAATTAAATTTCCTGGAATTTGCACTCGGATTTCGAGGGCTGGGTTCTGCTAGTACTAATATTACAACAAACAGACTGAATTTTTAACACATTTTTTTGAGTTGTCTTCATCTAAATCATCTGATTTAGAATACCAACCTGCTCGAGATAATGGCAAACAGATGCACAGACAGACGAACGGACAAACGGACGTTGGTAATTCGGCTCGAGTTATTATATGCAAATGCATTTTATATGCAAATGTATTTTTCGAAGCTTTTCAAATGGAATGACAAATGATTTATACCCTCGTTACAGTGATGTGGAAGGTGTAAATGTATAATAATAATATTTATTACATTTTTAACACATGAGGTAAATTCTTAAATAAATTATTATGTTATGAGAGATATAAATTTTGTACATTTGTGTTTTATTTTTTAAGAAAAATATTATATATTTACTTTTTTATCGCATGCTACTAAAGAGTTTGTATTCATCAATTTTGAGTTATATTTGGCTGGAATTTGATGTTTACTTCTTATTTTGGTAGATTTTTAAATTAAGCACTACATAAATTTAGTTTTGGGCTATTTCATAGCATGCTAGATAATTTCTATAGTAGATATTAAAAGTATGTGTGCTACTAATTATATAAAGCTTAAGTTAATGACATTACCTTCGGATATATATAGACTTAATTTTCAGTAATTCAGTAATTGGAATAATTTCGAAATAAAATTTGTATGGCTTTTTTCATCTCACGAGAGAAAAGTTGTGATAATTTATTTTGAGATATTTTTAAACAAAATATTATTTAGTTAACTCTTGGTGTCTAATGCCGTTTTCTTTTCTGACAAAAAATGTAGCCCTCTTTTTTGCCGTTTTTTTGAAAAGTGTAATTTTTTTTTTTATATATTTTGAATTAAAAGCAACCTTATCTTATACATCGATCGAAAGGTCTCAAAGTCGAGCCCTCGTAAACCACAAAAACTTCCTGCCATTGACTTTTTTCAGGTCATAGTTTGAGAATATTTCCCCATTGTTCCCCTTTTTTTGAATATTTTCACCCTATAACTTCCAAGAGGATAATAATCAAAATTTTTTGCATTTATAAACAGAACACTTTGAGATCTTTCGATTGCTATATAATATAAGGTTGCTCTTAATTCAGAATATATAAAAAATACACTATTCAAAAAAAGGGCGACATTTTTTGTCATAATAGAAAACGGCATAATATAATGTTTTCTATCTCTCATGGTTTTTAGGGCAAGCTAAAAAAAATGTTATACTCTGTATTCTAGCAATGAATTAGAAATTTTTAAGAATAATATTATTTATTTATTGTTTGATTAATAAATTTAATTTGTATTAAAAAGTTAAAGCATGCAATAAACTTGGTTTTATCGCATGCTACATTTTTTTTTCTTCTATCTTTGATTAAAAAATCACAAAAAATTCCAAAAATTTAATCAGTCGCTGTTTTATTTTTAAATACCACGCTACAGAACTGGTTTGAAATTAAAAAAATGTTCTTTATTTATTGCTTGATCAATAAATTTAATTAATATATTATCAATAATAATTAATCAATAAATTTCATTAATAAATGAAATTAATAAATTAAAAAATGTTATTATTTATTACCTGATCAACAAATTAAATTAATAAATTAATCAATAATAATCAAACAATAAATTTAATTAATAAATTTAATTAATAAATTTAATTAATAAATTTAATTTATATTAAAAAAGTTTAATAATTCAATAGCTTTTGCTTCATTGCATGCTACAATTCTTCTTTTCTTCATTCTTTGATTAAAACATCACCAACAAATTTCCAATGATTTAGTTATTCGCTGTTTTATTTTTAAATATCATGCTATAAAACCTATTTAAAATTAAAAAAAAAAAAATTTATAATCAAATATTTAATCTTATATCAAAATTTCCATTTTGTTAAATCAACAATAATGCATTAAATTGAAATTCGCTACATCGTTCATCATTTTCACATTCAATAGAACTTTGTTTGCAAAACTTAATTAAGAAAAAGTTTCAGAAAAAGCTAAATATTTGTGTATTTGGAAAAAAAAAAACGAAAAAAAAACACACAAATTCAAATGTCAACAATAATATAGACAAAACGTATGAACACCATTCTCAAACTTTAGCATTGTGAGAAAATTAACAATGTGTTTTTTTTTTGTTTGAACTTTTTCTGTAATCATTAAAGCTCATCTCTACATATAAAGGCAACAATAACAAAAAAAAAAACTAATTAATGTTATAGAGACGGGAAAATCCACAAGACAAGAAAATTTGTTGTTTAAGCTCTAGAGATGTTTTGTATGGCAAATTGTCTAATGAAATCTGAGAAAAACAAATACCAGACATTTTTCCATCCTTGCTATTTTATCTGTTTGCTAAATATTTCGTGATAGTTTTTTTTTTTTTTTTCAAATTATCTCTTTGTCGCTGCAAACACTACTCATACATATGTAGGTATTGTTGTTAACAAAACCATTATAAATGACTCGAACGAATATTTATATTCAAGTTGAATATTTATGTAAATTGTTGTTTTATTCTTCCCCATTACCAGAGTATCAGGATTTACGGTATTTAGATAGTTTTAAGGTGTTTGGGTTAACAAGTTCGCTTTGTTTAGATAGTTACACTACATGGAATTAATACCCCCACAATCACATATGTTTTTCTACTAACGAAATGTCGTGAAAAGAAGGTGTTTGTCTATACTTTTAAATATCCAAATATCAAGTCAAGCCATTTTTTACTGTGCTGCGTACCATGTCCCATACTTTCTGTTTTTGTCTCTTTCTCAGTTATGGTAGTTCGACGTGGCTTTGTGTCTGGCTCGCTAGTGTTCGGTTGTTTGTTATCTGGAAAAAAAGAGACAAAGTTGACATTTTAACAAATTGCTACGATTAGTTATTGTAAATGTTGCACTTTGTTGCTATTGAATGTTTCATATGCTGAAAAGTGTGTCTGTTAGTTACACTTGTGGAAAAATGTTAGTTGCGTTAAAAAATTACAAAAAAAGAGCAAGAAATATTAGAAAATTTTTGGAAAATATATGAATTTTATTTAAATTATGTCTTTTATGTCCAATTATAATAAGTCCTGGTTCCATATCAAACGGTGGTGGGTTCTTAAGATTCAATCTGTAAGATATTTTTAGGTTTTAGAACGGGTACTAAATTCTTATGAACTCAAGCATGGGATCTTAATACTTAGAACTATAAAATGTAAATAATTGATTTATTTCTTCTTTAAGCAATAAATGTCTTGAAATCTTAGCTTAAGTCCACAAACCGATCATGTTTTATTTAAAGATCCATAATTTACAAGGCAACATTGGATTATTTAAGGAACTAAAGTCTTAAAATCTTATCTTAAATATTCAAGGCCATCAAAGATTCTTCAAGAAATTAAATTCTTTAATCCAAAAGACCATCGTGGATTTTAAAGAGAACTGAAGTCTTGAAAATCTTTACTTCAATCCACAAGACAATCATGGCTTATTCAATCAACTAAGTTCTTCGATATCTTGCCTTTAACTTAAAACGCCATCGTGGATTGTTTAGGAAATTGAAGTCTTTAAAATCTTTGCTTCAATCCACAAGGAAATTTAAGATTTTTAAATAGAAGCTTCGCTTAAACTTGATAACATATTTGAACTATCAGTATCTTGCGAATTACAATTTTTATTATTATTCGTAATAAGAACGAAGGAATTCTGAAATTAATTTTGCATTATTTTATTTGGTTAAATTGTTGGAATATTTAGGGAGAAAGAATTAGAATTTTTGTTTTCATACTTCATAATTGAGGATGACTGATTCAATAGGATGTGATTGGTTATCTAATTCTGCAGGAAGACGTTTTGAGAATGTCTTGCGTTTTGGAGAAAATCGATTTGGAGACGTTTCTAATGGTTTAAAGCTAACAAAAACCTTAACGTATTTTTGAATCATAGACGATGTTAACGAAATTTCATATTTGTATCATAAAATTTTTCACGATAAGTTTTTATAAATTTAAAGAAGCCATTATTATTTACCCAGAATCCACGAAGAAATCGTGGATTCTTAAAGAAACATTATTTTAGGAACTAAGGTATTGAAAATCTTAGCTATAATTTACAAGACAATTGTACATTCTTTAAGTAGTTTAAATCCTGAAAATCTTAGATTTAATGCAAAGGGCAATGATGGATTCTTCAATCTCATGTCTTTAGTCCTTAGTGATCTTTTAAGTAACTAAAGTTTTCTATTCTTCACTTCTATCTCTTCAAATTAGTTGATTCAATCCACGTGGATTCTTCAAACTCGTAACTTCAATGATTCTGTAGGGAACTGAAATATTGAAACCTTAGAACTAGAATTCTTTAATGAACTAAAGTCTTCAAATCTTCACTTCAATCCATAAAGTAAACGTGGATTCTTCAAACATGTAGATTCAATTCACTAGGCTATCTTAGATTCTTTAAACTCGTAACTTCAATCAACAAGACATGGATCATTGAAGAAACTAAAGTCAAGGAAATCCCAGTTTTTATGCACAAGACAATTCGTGATTCCTAATGAAAATAAAGTATTGTGAATTTTAGCTCCATCTGATAAGAAAATCGTAGATTCGTAAGGAAATAAAGTCTAGGACATCTTAGCTTCGATACACAAGATAATATTGGATTCTTAATGAAACTAAAATATTCAATTCTTATCTTCAATCTACAAGGTAATTATTTATTGTTAAAGGAAGTAAAGTCGTGAAAATCTTAGCTTTGATTCACAAGACATTTTGAGATTCTTAGTGAAATTAAAGTTAGCTTCAATCTACAAGGCAAACATGCATTCTTGGAGGAACTAAAGTCTAAGAAATCTTAGAACAATCATAGATTCTTCAATTTCGTGGCTTCTATCCACAATGCTTCTTTAAGGAAGAAGTCTTAAATTTTCAGTTCATGCCGCAAAGAAATCGTGGATTCTTCAAGCTTGTAGCTTCAATTCACGACGCTATCTTAGATTCTTCAAACTCGCAGCTTCAGTCCAAAAGACAATTTTAAGGCTTAGTTTTGATCCTCAAAACACTAATAGAACTAATGTCATGTAAATCTTAGCTTCAATCCCAGGATACAGTATTTTAAGGGACTGTATTCTTGGAAATATATTAAATCAAAAAAGTAATCGCTGATTCTTTAAGCAAACAAAAATTTGTGATTTAGGTTAAATCAAAAAGGCAATCATGGATTATTTAAGGAACCAAATTCTTCGAAATTTTTGCCTAAGCGCAGAAGGCCATCGTGCATTACTTAAGGAAATAAAGTCTTTAAGATCATAGCTGCATTTCATTAGGCAATCATGAATTCTTTAATGATCTTTAGGAAACTAAAGTCGTGAAAACCTTTGTTTTAATCCATGAGAGAATCGCCGATTCTTTTAAAACTGAAGTCTTGGAAATCTTGGTTACAATCCACAAGACAATCGTAGATTAAAACTCGTGTTTTCAATGATTCTTTAGGGAACTAAAGTGTTATAAATCTTAGGATTGGAATTCTTTAAGGAATTAAAGTCTTCAAATCTCCACTTCAATCTAGTAACTACTCGTGGATTCAGCAAGCTCAATTGTCTTGGGAATCGTGGATTATTTAAGGAACTAAATTAGGATTCCTAAAGGAAGTAGAGTCTTCTGAATCTTAGCTTTATTCCAGTAGACAATCGTGGATTTGTAAAGAAATGAAATCTTGGAAATTTCAGTTTCAATTCACAAGGCAATTATGGGATTCTGGATAGAACTACAGTCTTCAAATCTTAGATTAAATCCATAAGATAATCTCAAATTCTCAAAGGAGCTAAGGTTTTGGAAATTTTAGCTTAGATTCAAAAGACATTTTTGGATTTTATCTTCAATCTACAAGACATACATGTATTCTTGAAGGAACTAAAGTCTTGAAGATCTTATCTTTAATCCATAGGAAAATCGTAGACATTTCAATTTGTTGAATTCAATCTACAAGGATTCTTTAAGGAAGAAGTCTTAAAATTTTCACTTCAATCCGCAAAGTAAACATGTGCTCTTTAAACTCGTAACTTCAATTCAGAAGTCTATCTTAGATTGTTCATACTCGCAGCTTCAATCCAAAAGACAATTTCAACTTTGTTCCTCAAAACATTTTGGTATTCTTAATAGAACAACTGTCATGTGAATCTTAGCTTCAATCCACAAGAAAATCGTACATTAATGGATAAAAGTCTTGGATATCGACTCGATGGAAGAAAAATCGTTCATTCTTTAAGCGAACAAAAATATAGTGATATTTGGTTATACCTAAAGGGCAATAATCTATTCTTTAAGGAGCTGAATTTTACGAAATTGTTGCCTAAATCCAAAGGGGCATCGTGCATTCCTTAAGAAACTAAGCATTTAAGATCTTAGGTGCATTTCGCAAGGCATTCATGAATTCTTTAATGATCCTTAAGAAACTAAAGTCTTGAAAACCTAAGAGAATCGTTGATTCTTTTAGGAACTAAAGTCTTGGAAATCTTGACTACAATCCAAAAGGCAATTGTAGATTCTTCAAACTCGTGGCTTCACCGATTCTTTAGGGAACTAAATTGTTAAAAATCTTAGGATTAGAATTCTTTAAGGAACTAAAGTCTTCAAATCTTTACTTCAATCTACCAAGTAACAGTGGATTCTTCAAACATGTAGCTTTAATTTAAAAGTTTATCTTAGGTTATTCAAGCCCATAGCTTTTATCCACAAGACAATTGGAAATCTTAGTTATGACTCGCAAAAAAATTGGTGATTTCTAATAGAACTAATGCCCTGGGAATCTCAGCCTTAATCCGCAAAGAAATCATGGATTCTTAAAAGAACTAAAGTCTTGGAAATCTTAAAGTTGATCCGCAAGATATTTGGGAATGCTCAACGGCACTAATATCTTCAAATTTTAGCTTCAATTTACAAGGCAATTATGTAAGGACTTCTTAGCTTCAAAATACAGTTACTTAAGGAACTAAAGTCTTGGGTGGTTTCTGACTCGTAGCTTTTCGGTGAGCAAGCAATTGTGGCTACTTTAAATACTTAGAAACAGACACTTGTGGTCTTTTAACGAGTAATAATTGTGGAATCGTTACAGTCAGTTGTGGGTTTCACAAACACGTAATGCTTTTCTAGTAAAGCACCCAATAGTGGATTCATTTTGTTGACTCCAAGTACTTTAAAATATTTTAAAGGGAATTAAAAATATCCTAAGCTAGTTGACCTCTAAGAGCGAATCTTAAGCAAGGAATATTAAATTTCATCACTTTGTAATTTTTATACCGTCCAAGCCACTGTGCAGTTTGTCATGTAATGCATCGAAAAACTTGTGACCCCATACAGTATATACGTTATTTATCCTTCTCGAGTCGATATAGCGATGACCTTCTTTCTATCTGTCTGTCTGTTCATCTGTCCGTTGAAATCACGCCCATTCGAAAAATCAGCCAAGTACCAGAGCAAACTTACAACAGTGTTATTTGCCATTACTTCTAGCAGCTTGATATTTAAAATGAAGTTAATCGGGCATCACTGTAGCAAGATATAACTTAAAATATGGAGACACCTCTAAAAAATATTAAAAACTCAATTTGTTTGTTGTTCTAATAACTCTGGTCTAAAAATTAAAAAAAAAGATTGACTGCAGAAACGAAGCATATTTTTTAACTAATCGGGGGGTGCTCAATTCGAATCTGGCATAAAAATTGGGCTATCATTTCTTGTTAATTTTTAATCGCATGCTATAAAACAGTCAATACTGACACTACAATTTCACAATTATTAATTTTACAGAAGCCCACATTCATTCTGAATCTTCATAATAGTAGCGTTTAAGCATGTCAAGGAGATCGAGTGTTACTGATTCAAGGTATTTTTGCTTTGTGTGTGGTGAATATTTGGTGGAAAAAAAAGGATATGCAATATCAAAATCATTAAAATATGCATATTTGCATTATTTTGGTTTTGCTGTCAGAAACTTGGACAAGCCGTGGACACTGGAAATATTTTGCAATAGTTGCAAAACTGTTTTATACAAGTGGTCAAATGGCAAGTAGATCTATATCACTTTTTAATTCCAGTACTTTGGAGAGAGTCAAGTAAACACCAAACCGATTGTTATTTCTGTTTAACAAAAGTTACTGGATTCAATATGAAAAATCGAAAAAATATTACTTACGCGAATGTCCCATCGGTTTCCAAACCAGTTCAACGTACACCAAAATTATCCATTACCAGTCGTTCCCAGTGCTAAGAGCAGTGAGTCCGAAACATCTTTCACGAGCAGTGGTAGTTTGTATGAGGCTGAAGCAAGATGCAGAAGTACTAGCTTCATGCATCCATCAGTGGAAACATCATGCACTTGGGTCAAAAGTAACAATCTGTAGAGATAGAAGCTTGGAATTGGCTGCTTATTTTGCAAAGAAACACTCTATTCTTTACTGTACTGATGTTGATGGATTATTTCAAAAAATTAACCAGCCATATGACAAAACCAAATGGAGATTATTTATTGATATCTCCAAGTACAGTTTAAAGGTTCTTCTATTGCATAATGGGGATGAAAAACCATCCATACCAATTGCTCATGCCATTAGTACAAAGGAAACTTACGAATCAATGACCGAAATGTTGACATTACTCAAATACAACGATCATAAATAGAGGATCTGTGGTGACCTTAAGGTGTGTGGCTTAAATCTAAAATCAAAGAAGGCATATTTGTTGGCCCTCAGATCAGGAAGCTATTGAATGATGATAATTATTCACAATGTTTATTGGAGAAAGAATATGCAGCCTGCAAATCTTTCAAAAGCATCGTGGAAAGTTTTCTTGGAAACAATAAGAGTGAAAACTACAGACAAATTTTTGCTGAATTATTGAAAAATTATCACGAATTAAGTGCACGAATGTCACTCAAAATGCATTTTCTTCATTCGCATTTAGATACTTTTATCCACAAAATCTAGGAGCGGTTAGCGACGAACAAGGGGAGCAAGCTCATCAAGATTTAATGAAAATTTAAAGAAATTATCAAGGATTTTGGCACAAGGGCATGCTGGGAGGCTATTACTAGACTCTAATACGTGAAACCGAACCAACAAAATGCAAAAGACGTTCAAATAACGCCATTCACTTTTGAAAATTCATTGATTTTTAAATAAATTATTGATTTTTTATGTAAAAAACGAATAAAAACATTTTTTTGTGTCTCGAAAACCTGACGTGATAGAGGAAACCCAACTACAGATTCGAATTCAGCCTACCAAATTACCTTAGGAAAGATATTTGGTTGCTCCAGTCCAAAATCTTGTTGGCTAGTGTAATTAAATTTATCAATTGTTTTCTTTTTAAAATATTATATTTACATTTGTTATAAACAGTGCAATAAATCCTGATATTATGTAAATGAGTAGTTCTTGGCCTTGTTATTAAAGAAGTTCTTAATGATTATAAGTTTTTTAAAATATTGCTTTTCAGTGTCTTCTATCCTCTGTGGCAGAGCTTCTTTATAAGTAATGCAATTCTAATTCCTTGCGAATGTCTTCTATCTTAATGAATTAATTACAAAGAAAACATTTCAATAAAACGAAAATTTCCCATGAGTGTACCCAGCCAGAGTTACGTGTCTGGGTAACTGATAAACGGTGTTTAGTTACGCAATGGCGCATGTGCGCATATTTATAATGTTTTAAATGTTTTTACATAAAAAGGAAATTTTTAATTCCGTCAGTTGAAAGTTAAATAATTTTTTCATTTCTTTTTCTTATGTGAGACAATTAATTAAATTAAAACGGCAGCTAACACGTGGATTGCGATTGTAATTAATGGTCGTATTGTTGTGGCTCTTAATGCTTAAGTAAATGTTTGTGTTAATGTTGTTTGGTGTACCTTGGTGTTGCTTGGTGTTTATATTTACTTGCATCAGCAGCCACTGTGGGTGGGTGTGTGCTTTTTTTTGTACTCGTAAACGAATTTTCCTTGCTGTCATTTGTAAGATACGAGTAGTTGTGGTAGAAATATATTGTTTTTGTTATATGGTTTCTTGGATTGTTAATCGTTAACTATTAACATTAACAAAAGACAACAAACATCAGCAGATCCATAACAAACAAACAACTTTTAACTTTAACTTTTCTTGTTGGTTATATTAATTGTATAATTTTTTGTTGTTGTTGTTGTTGTTGTTATGTAATGATTAATTTATTATTACATTATGTATAATCATTTTTCATGATTACTGGAATTTCGTTATTGTTGTTGTATGTCCATAGCGTGCTTTCTAGTTATACGAATTATAACAATTTGTAAACGTTCGTTAAATTAATTTGTATTATTTTTATTTTTTGTTTTTTTTTTATAAATTACTGGCTTTGTATCTTGGTAATAGATATGAACTTATAACTATTTTTTATTTTGTTAAAATTAATCATATTTTTTTTTTACTAATTATAATCCAAAAATTAAACATTAATTCATATTGGAAACCAATTATGTTTCGTTGTTCTCTTCAAATGATTTTTACTTATTTTTCTAAAACAAAATTTCATCATAATTGATTTTTTTTCTAAATCACTTATATTCCATATTATACTTGTCTTCATTATTGCTATATAGGCTGGGCATTTATGTTATTGTTGTCTTAACAAAATCCATACAAAAATTTTAATTGCTTAACAATGATCGAATAACAAAACTTTAGCAACATCTCAAGTTTTTAACCTTTTCGTTTTCTCCTTTTTTTTATACACAAAACTTTCACAATTCTGTTGTGTAGTAAATTTGTTATTCCACACCCACTGTTTTGAAACAAAATCCCAGATAATCCCTTGAAGAGACATGAGTAAAACTTCAGCCATGGCGCTATGATCGTAAATAAATATTTTTTAATTTAATTTTTTTGTTGCTTTGGAATAAATTGGTTTAATTTAAGTGTGGCTACTTCACGTCTATGTGTTAATTGTTTAGATCTGAAATATGGTTTTAATATCATTACAATAAAGTTTATCAATAAATTAGGAAATTTTAAGAGCTTAATATTTAGCATATCTGAATTAATTGCTAAACAGTTAATTGCATTAGTCTAATATAACTCACACCGAAGAGTAAATTTTTCCGATTGTGAGTTATCATATGTATATTCAAAACACATTAACTCCGACTTTGATGAAAATAAGTTTTTAGATGCAAATTCAGAAGATTTACGTTCAGAAAAGAACCTTTAAAACAAGGTACTTAAAAAAAAAAGCAGTTTGTTTAAAAAAGGTACTTAGTTAGTTAGTAAATTGTTCATTATTTCAAATTAATTTTTATTTTCTGTATTTCAACGTTATAAAATCAAAATTTTAGAACGTACGACTATGACATAATGTCGTATTTGTATTCGAAAAAGTACTTTTAAAGAAAATGTACTATTTTAGAAGTAATGTTTTTTTTTTTTTTTAACAAAATACACTTTTTTTTAGAGAAAGTACTTTTAAAAAAATTGTACTTTTTTAGGAAAAGCTATTTTTTTTAAGAAAAGACACTTTTTCAAGAAAAAGTATTTGTTCAAGGATAATAGTATTTTTTTTAAAAAAGCTAATTATTTAGGAAAAAATGATATTTTGTTTTAGTAAAGTCACTTCTTTTAAGACAAAGTACTTTTGTAAAAGGGTACTTTTGTCGGAGAAGCTGCTTTTATAAGCAAAATTATTTTTTTAAGAGAATTCACTTTTTTGCGAAAATCTTTTTCAAGAAAATGAAATGCAACTATTTTACCAAAACTAACTTTTTTTTAAGTAAATGGCCTTTTCTAACAAATGGTACTTTTTTAACAAAAGGTACCTTTAAATAAAAACTACCTTTTTTTAAAAAAAATTACTTTTTTTTTACGATATTATACTTTTTAAAAATAGGTCCATCGTTCTTTTTAATAAAATATATAAATTTTTTAAATAAATTGTACTTTTTACGAAGTGTTACTTAAATAACTTTTTTTTAGTAAGGTTACTTTTTTAACAAAAGGTACCTTTTAAAGAAAAGTGCTTTTTGTAGAGAAGGCCTGTTTTCAGAAAAGTTAGTTCTTTTAACAAATGTACTTTTCACGGATTGCCAAATTTTTATTGAAATGAAGAGGATTTTTTTTAACTAAGGGTACCCTTAAAAATATAATAATCTTCCAAAAACTATAAGAAACATTCCAAGAATACTAAAGAATACTAGCAGATTCCAGCCCTCGAAATTTGAGCGCATATTTTATTTTTTCATTAAATGAAGACCCTAAAGTTATGCTAATCAATTATAGCCAATTCACAAATCAACACGAAAAACAAACTAATTTATATTACAAACACATTAACAAATTTAATAAACACACACATAGCATTGTATAATTTTATGTATGTGTTAGTAACAACTTTAAATGTAGTTTACTCAAAATAAAGGAAAAAAATTAAAAATCTGTAAATTTTCAAAATGGCTAAAAAGAAATATCTTTCAAATAATATACGTTTGGTCAAAATCGGGATAAAATGGTAGAACAAAACATCGGTCACAAGAAATCGCCTAGATTTGTTGGAAAAACTAAAAATATTTCTACTGTTAAATTAATATCCTTTTACATAATTTTTTCATTTCTTACTTTTTTATCTGTTTTATATGTCTTGCTATTTTGACCTTCAAACATTGTAATTAAAATTTTTTTTTGCCAACTGACCTCAACAATGGCTAATGGACGCTGAGGCACTACTTTTGTAATGAAAAATTTTATGAATAAAAATTTTGGCAAAAAAAAAAAAAAACATTTTAATGATCAAAAACTGTTTTATGAAAACAATTTTGAAAAAAAGAATTTTTTAACAAAAGATGCTTATCTTAGAAAACGTACTTTTTCAAGAAAAGTACTTTTTGAAGAATATGATTTTTTTTTGAAAAAAACTAAATATTTAAGAAAATGTACTTTTTTTTAGAAAAAGGTGAATTTTGTGAAAATAAACTTCTTTTGGAAGGTGTTATGCAAAAAAGCTACTTTTTTAAGAAAAGGGGATTTCTAAGATAAGTTGATTTTTTAAAAAGGTACTTTTTTTAAAGAACATCTGCTTTTTTTAAGAAAAAGTACTTTTTTAAGAAAGGGTACTTTTTTAAGAAAAGGTACTTTTTAAGAAAAGATATCTTTTTTAAGAAACTATCTTGTTTGAAGAAAAGGTACTTTTTTAATAAAAGGTAATTTTTATAACCAAAGGTACTTTTTTTAAGAAAACATAATTTTGTTTTTTAGTCTTTTAAGAAATGGTTCCTTTTAAGAATATGTCCTTTTTAAAGAAAAGGTACTTATTTAAGAAAAGGTAATTTTTTTATACAAGTAATTTTGTAAGAAAATGTGATTTTTTAAAAAATGTGCTTATTTAGAAAAGGTATTTTTTAATAAATAGTGCTTTTTTAAGATACCGTAGGTTTTTACGAAAAGGCTCTTCTTTAGTTTTTTAAGAATTAATTACTTTTTATACAAATTTACTTATTTTTCAAAATGTTATTTTTTTTAACAAAATGTACTTTCGTTTAGACAATGTAGTTTTTTAACAAAAGATACTTTTCAAACAAAAGGTACTTTTTTAACAATAGGTACTTTTTTGAAAAAATTTACTTTTTCTTAACAAAAGGCACCTTTTAAGAAAATGATTTTTTTCCATAAATGTACTTTTCTAACTAAATGTACTTTTTTTAAATAAAATTTACTTTATTTAAAAAATATAGATTTTTTTTAACAAAATCTACTTTCTTTTAACAAAATGTAAATTTTTACCCAAAGAATATTTTTTAACGAAAGGTACTTGTTTAACAAAGGTACTTTGAACAAGGATAAGGGTGCTTTTCTTAGGAAACCGTAGGTTTTTACGAAGAGGCTCTTCTTTAGTTTTTTAAGAATTAAGTACTTTTTAAACAAAAGGTACATTTTAAACAAAATTACTTATTTAACAAAATGTACTTTCGTTTAGACAATGTAGTTTTTTAACAAAAGATACTTTTCAAACAAAAGGTACTTTTTTAAGAAGGGATACTTTTTTGACAAAATGTACTTTTTTCTAACAAAATGCATTTTTTATCAAAAGTTACTTTTTACAAAACGTTCTTATTTAAGAAAATAAATTTATTTTAAAAATATTTTTTTTTAACAAAATGTACTTTTCTCTTACAAAATTCAATTCTTTTTTTATCAAAAGTTACTTTTTTAACAAAAGGTATATGGGGGATTTCATGTCAAGTGCACCAACTTTTGAAACCGATGTCTTCCGATCGGGATGAAATTTGCACCAAGGTTAGTCCTATTGGATAGTAACGGGTGATTTTTTTGAGGTTAGGATTTTCATGCATTAGTATTTGACAGATCACGTGGGATTTCAGACATGGTGTCAAAGAGAAAGATGCTCAGTATGCTTTGACATTTCATCATGAATAGACTTACTAACGAGCAACGCTTGCAAATCATTGAATTTTATTACCAAAATCAGTGTTCGGTTCGAAATGTGTTTCGCGCTTTACGTCCGATTTATGGTCTACATAATCGACCAAGTGAGCAAACAATTAATGCGATTGTGACCAAGTTTCGCACTCAGTTTACTTTATTGGACATTAAACCAACCACACGAATGCGTACAGTGCGTACAGAAGAGAATATTGCGTCTGTTTCTGAGAGTGTTACTGAAGACCGTGAAATGTCGATTCGTCGCCGTTCGCAGCAATTGGGTTTGTGTTATTCGACCACATGGAAGATTTTACGCAAAGATCTTGGTGTAAAACCGTATAAAATACAGCTCGTGCAAGAACTGAAGCCGAACGATCTGCCACAACGTCTAATTTTCAGTGAATGGGCCCTAGAAAAGTTGGCAGAAAATCCGCTTTTTTATCGACAAATTTTGTTCAGCGATGAGGCTCATTTCTGGTTGAATGGCTTCGTAAATAAGCAAAATTGCCGTATTTGGAGTGAAGAGCAACCAGAAGCCGTTCAAGAACTGCCCATGCATCCCGAAAAATGCACTGTTTGGTGTGGTTTGTACGCTGGTGGAATCATTGGACCGTATTTTTTCAAAGATGCTGTTGGACGCAACGTTACGGTGAATGGCGATCGCTATCGTTCGATGCTAACAAACTTTTTGTTGCCAAAAATGGAAGAACTGAACTTGGTTGACATGTGGTTTCAACAAGATGGCGCTACATGCCACACAGCTCGCGATTCTATGGCCATTTTGAGGGAAAACTTCGGAGAACAATTCATCTCAAGAAATGGACCGGTAAGTTGGCCACCAAGATCATGCGATTTGACGCCTTTAGACTATTTTTTGTGGGGCTACGTCAAGTCTAAAGTCTACAGAAATAAGCCAGCAACTATTCCAGCTTTGGAAGACAACATTTCCGAAGAAATTCGGGCTATTCCGGCCGAAATGCTCGAAAAAGTTGCCCAAAATTGGACTTTCCGAATGGACCACCTAAGACGCAGCCGCGGTCAACATTTAAATGAAATTATCTTCAAAAAGTAAATGTCATGGACAAATCTAACGTTTCAAATAAAGAACCGATGAGATTTTGCAAACTTTATGCGTTTTTTTTTAAAAAAAAGTTATCAAGATCTTAAAAAATCACCCGTTAGTTTAGACACAATTTTTCAACAAGATTGGTCCAGATCTCTCTGAGTTAGAGGGGATCAAAATTTGACATTTTGTTTTTTCCCATTGTTATATACCTTCGGAAAGTTTAGTTTGTCTAGTTTCTCAATATAAGTTTTATTTGTAAGGTTTTACACACAAATAGGAAAAAATTCAAAATAGTGCATTTGTGAAAAATTGAAAAACCGTTATCTTGAGTTACAAAATATTTATTTTGATAGATATCCCACTCCCATCCCACTAAGCGACCAAAAAGCTCTTAAAGGAAAAATCCTAAGCTTTCTTATGAAAAAATAAAAAAAAAAAAATAAAAATGCCCTTTTTGGAAAAAAGACAAAAAATGCTTTAATTTAGCAAAAAAAAGTCTACAAAAAATTTTTTTTTTTTAAGTATTTTTTTCCGAAATACTGAAGAAATAGCTATCTAAACTATTTGGGAGAAAATTTTCTAAGAACAATAGGTAATAAGTTACAAGGATGGGAAAAAACACCTGTTTGGCCAAAATGTCAAATTTTGATCCCCTCTAACTCAGAGAGATCTGGACCAATCTTGTGAAAAAATTGTGTGTAAACTACTATCCAATAGGACTAACTTTGATGCAAGTTTCATCCCGATCGGAAGACATCTGTTTCAAAAGTTGGTGCACTTGACATGAAATCCCCCATATTTAAAAAAAAAACGTAATTTTTTAACAAGAGGTACTTTTTAAGAAAAGGAATCCTTTTCCAAAATGTACTTTTTTACCAAAATGTAATCTTTTTTAAATAAAATTTACTTTATTGACAAAATATAAATTTTTTTTAACAAAATTTACTTTCTTTTAACAAAATGTAAATTTTTACCCCAAAAAATACTTATTTAACAAAAGGTACTTGTTTAACAAAAGGTACTTTGAAAAAAAAAATACTTGTTTAAAAAAAGGTGCTTTAAGATATATTTACTTATGAAAAAAGGACACTTTTTTTTCACAAAAAGTAATTGTTAAACAATGATCACTTTTTTAATAAAATATACTTCTAATGAAATAAAAAAAGGTACTTCTATAAAAAAATTTACTTTTTTCAATATGCAAGGTTTAGAAAATACACACATGAAACACACAATGTTCTGTTCTAAAGCAGCCAACACATACATATTTTTATTTTCATATCAATTATGTATGTTTCTAAATTTTGTACGGTGCCCAACACAATCATGACTGTGTTTCGTTTTAATAACTACACGAACATTTTTCTATCACGTATTTTTTCTTTCGAACACACATAAACCACACAGATTCGAGTGTAGCTTTATTTTAAATTTGTTTTCTTGCACGTGTACTGCTAAAAAAAACAGAACATGTTCTACAACATCTAAAAATTAAAGCATTACTCACTCGCGATCGGAAAAACGAAATTAAGTCATAAGCAACATAAAATTTTCTTTGTTTTCTATTTTATTACAATCTTTTTATTTATTTATTTTTTTTTTATTTTAATTATTATATTTTTATTTTTTTTATAACTGCTAATGAATTATTTTAGATTTTTTAATAAATTTTGTTGAAACAATTGTTGTTGATTTTTCAGATTTTTACGATCGCGAGTGGATAATGTTTTAATTTTTAGATGTACGCGTTGAAGAACATGTCAGTTTATTTAGCAGTACACGTGCAAGAACACGAACTTAAAATAAAGCTATATTCGAATCTGTGTGGTTTTATATGTTTGAAACAAAAAATACGTGATAGAAAAGTGTTCGTGTAGATAACGAAATTAATTTTTTTTTTTATATGGTACTAGAAATAAAAAGGGTCCCACAAGGAAGTGGACTACTGATCAGTGGGTATAACCAAATTTGTTCGATATGTATATATGATTATCTGGTTCTTACGATCATTTTAGTCGGTCTGACAGCGGTTACTTGTACGGAGGCTATGTCTGAACATGCACTGAATTTTGCCAATTTCAATTGCTTTCGTCTTATGGCCGGTAAAATATGATATTTATATTTCATCAAATATACATATTTATATTTGTGGCTTGCAGTTTGTTCACGATGTTTACATGGATGTACAAACAGACAGAAGGACTGACAAACATCGTTAAATTGATTCAGAAAGTGATTCCGAATTGATTAGTATAATAAAAGTTGGGCCTAGGTCTGATATTTTTGGTAGTTAAAAACATCAGGACTAACTCATTATATGTACCCTCATCACAAAGTGGTGCCAGCATAAGGTATAATGTTTAAATTGTACTTTTACAATTGCAAACGTACCATATTCATTTAAATGTTTAATTTATTTTTATAAAAAACTTTTATATATTCATATATATTGTATTTATAATTAAACACGAATGAGAATGTTTGTGTAAGTAACAACAATGAATAAATAAACCTTTTCAAAAAATTAAAATCTCATTACATACTAATAATAATTTGAATTTTAAAGCATTGACAGTACGTGGCCTAAAAATAAAAAGTTCTAAAAAAAAATTATATTTTGCTTCAATTCGAGTCAAGAAATAAGTCCAAACTTTGTTCCTTTCGTTTATAATATATCTGAATATCTCCAATGAAATTTGAACCAATATTTTAGAAATCCTCATATTAAATCTTTTATAGTTAGTTTTATAATATATATGTATTTATATATAAAAATGATGCTGTAAAACTTCGCTACAAATCATGAATCGTACTAACAAAGTATTTCTCCATATTTTAACACCCTGATGTGAAAATTTCTCAATGTTTCAAATCAAAATTCCTCCTATTTTTTTATTTTTTTTTGGTCATATTCTTTATTAGAAACTTTTGCCAAGTGAAAACTAATGCTGTGAATTTTAATTTCTTCTTTTTTTGAGCCTCAATTTTTTGCCCTTTACTGTATTCCATTAACATATTTATTTCGTTATTTTAACAGCATTATTCTATTGTCAGACACAATAAGTGTCAAAAATAATTTGTTAAGTCACTGAATTTTTATTTTATTTATACAAATTTTTGTTGTTGCATTGATTTGTGTGTTTTTATTCAAAGTTCAGTTGTTCGTTGTTGTTTTTAGAATAACTCAACAGCTTTTTGTTGTTATAAAGTTATAAAACAATTTACGTGATTGCATGCAAAAACCATAAAATTTATTTTATAATTTATTATCTCGTTTATTGTTTTATAGTACTATTTTACCGACCGAACCTTTAGCAAATAAATACAGTTTGAATTTTAATTTTATTTCGGTTTTTTTTTTTGTTGAATTTTAATATATGCAGCTTTTCGTTTAACAGCTAATTAATGAGAAGGGAAGTTATTAATTTTAATTAACAAAACGTTCTGATATTTATGCATACATAAAATTAATGTTAGAATGTTGAATGTTAGAAAACTAAAATTATCGAATTTATTATAAAAGTAAATTGCTTAGAAGTTTAGAAATTTTCCGACAAGTTGAAAAAAAAAAGTTTGTTTGACATGAAGCGCCAACCATGTGGCCACGTGAGTTTTGTTAGTTTTGTTAGTTATAAGATACGAGTAAATTGTTGGAAATGTTATTTTTTAGAAAAAAATAGATTTTGCTTAAAGAGGAAACAAAGAAAAAAAAGTAATTTTTAATATCTTCAAAAGTTTTTTTCAATAAAAATAATTTTAGTTTATTTTAAATATTTTCCTAGAAACTTTTACAATTTGCATTCAAAGGATTCGGGGGGTATACCAATTAAAATTTGGATATATATTTTTCTTAAATCTAGGAAATTTAAATATTTATGTTTAAATTATTTAAAAATACAATTTATTAAAAACAAGTAAGAAGTTTATAGCCAGTCCTGGCTGACTATACGATACCCTATGTCATGCGTTTAGAGAACCTATCTCTTAGGCCCAACTGACTAGATATAGAAAATCATAAAGCAAATTTGAGTGACATTGTTATTAATTTCTTTTACCTTCGGATATGAAAAAGTTCATATCGGATATTATATATGTATGGGGACTAGGTCGAAAAATGGACCAATCCTGACCATATTTGGTAAGGTCACTTATTTTTTTGCAAAAAAATATAAAAAACAAATTTGAGAAAAATCTGTGCAATATTTTTTTTTTTTTTGATAGGTTTAAATCAAGATCGAGAAGTAGCTTCTTATGGGGGCTATGACTAATGCCGTTTTCTTTTCTGACAAAAAATGTCGCCCTTTTTTTGCCCTTTTTTCGAAAAGTGTATTTTTGTATTCTGAATTAAGAACAAACTTATCTTATACATCAATCGAAACGTCTCAAAGTCGGGCCCTCGTAAATCACAAAAAATTCCAGCCATTGACTTCTTTCAGGTCATAGTATGAGAATATTTCCCCATTGTTTCCCTTTTTTGAATATTTTCACCCTATGACTTTCAAGAGGATAATAATCAAAATTTTTTTGTATTTATGAACACAGCACTTTGAGCCCTTTCGATTGATATATAATATAAGGTTGCTCTTAATTCAGAATATATAACAAAAATACACTTTTCCAGAAAAGGGCAAAAAAATGGCGACATTTTTTGTCAGAAAAGAAAACGGCAGAAGAGTTGGCCTATTTGGACTACAGATAAATGCATGTAATAAGCATACACAGACCCAATTTGACCGAATCTTTATGATAATTTCGATATTATGGCAATTTAAGTCGATCTCATAGGGGTCATTTGTATGGGGACTAGGTCTGAACATGTACCGATTTTTACCAATTTCAATAGCGTTCGTTCTATGGCCGATAATAGTTTATACACTGAATTTAGTCAAAATATATTCGTATTTGCGACCTGTAGTTTGATTAGTGGACACACAGACGGGCGGACAGACAGACGGACATCGCTAAATCGACTCGGAAAGCGATTCTGAGTCGATAGGTGTAATAAGAGATGGACCTAGGTATTATTGGTAGTTTCAAACATCACATAGCGGTATAAGTTGCATAAAAATGTTTTTTTTTTATCCTAAAATTTGTTTTTGGAAGTTTTCTTAAAATAAAAACTTAGGGTTTGGACAATTATTTTTTATTCCTATAAACAAAATTCTGCACAAAAAATTTGAAAAAATTTTTTCCTTAAAAAACTTTTTTCATTAAAAAAAAACTTTTTCCAAGAAAAAGTTTCCCCGATTTTCGAAAAAAAATTTTTCCCGAAATTTTTTTTTCCCCTAAAAATAAAAAAAAGAAAAATTTCATATTTTTAATCAAAATCTCATTTTGTAAGGTTAATTTTTTTTTTCCTATAAAAAATTTTTTTTCCTTAAAATTTTTTTTCCTTAAAATTTTTTTTCCTTAAAAATTTTTTCCTTAAAAAAATTAAACAAACTTAAACGAATTTTTAAAAAAATTTTAAAAAAGTTTTTTCTCCTTAAAAGAATTAAACAAAATTAAACAAATTTTTTTCCTTAAAAATATAAAAAAAAATTTTTCCTTAAAAATTTTTTTCTTAAAATTTTTTTTAAATTTTTTTTCTTGAAATTTTCTTTAAAAAAATTTTCTTAACATTTTTTCAAATTTTTTTCATAAAAAAATTTTCCTTAAAAAAATTTTTCCTTAAAAAAGTTTTTCCTTGAACAGTTTTTTCTTTAAAAAAAAGTTATTTTCCCCGAATTTCGATTATTTACCGAAATTCTTTTTACACAAAAATTAAAAAAAAAAAAGAAAAATTCTAACATTTTTTAGTGAAATTTTTTTTTTTCAGTTTTTCTTTTAATACAATTTTATTTATTACTGCTATTGTTTATTTTAAAAGTTAGCATTTTTTGGTAAAATTGGTATTTATAAGAAATGTAAAGAAAATATATGAAAAAAAAAAACAATTTGATAAACGTAAGAATAAATTATAACAACAAACACACTGCAAGTTTAGCATTTTTTAGAAGACCTTACTTTAGGCCATATCTAGTCACGATGATACCCGATGTATCCTATTTTAAATATAAATCTGCTAGAAATAGTAATAAAAAATATTCTCTGACGTCTACTTGGGTAAATAGTTTATTTTGTGAACGAGACATCGCTATATTGAATCGAGTTATTTTAAGAATCAATAATATATATATGATTTATGGGGGCGCAAATAAATTTTTTAAAGAAAAAACTTTTTTTAAGGAAAATTTAAAAAAAAGAAATATGTAAAACAATTTTTTTTAAGAAAAATTGTATATGAAAAAAAATTTTAAGAAAAAAAATTTTAAAAAAATTTTAAGGAAAAAAAAATTTTAAAGAAAAAAAAAATTGGGGAAAAAATTTTTTTTAAGTTTTAGTTTTTTTTAATGGAAAAGGAAAATTTAAGGAAAAAATGTTTATAAAGGAAAATTTAAGAACGAAATTTTTTTAGGAAAATTTTTAAAGAAAAATTTTTTTTTGAGAAGAAAAACATTTTTTTTTGAGAAAAACTTTTTGTAGTAAAAAAATTTTTGTTTTCTTATAAATATTTCCATAGAAAAGGTCATTGCCAAACTATTTAAGCATTTTTTTGAAAGCAGAAATTCGACTTACAATTTATTTTCCCTACTGGATTTAGGTTTTAGTTTTGCACTTTCTTTTATCAAAACAGAAAAAAATTTTACAAATGACAACACATTAAATCCACTCTTCTCATCTGTAAGTTTTTAGTTATTGCGATGCTGAATGATGATGAGTTTATTTTTAACCACATTTTGCCAAATCTAGGTCAGACTTGTGTCTTGTCTACACACATAAATACGAGTACATTAAAAACACTTTAGATTGCATGCTTCTGCTCTTTACAATGTTTGCACTTTTTTGCTATTGTTGCTGGTTTATTTGTGAGTAAATAGTGTTTTGTTTTAGTTTTATGTTTGATGTTGTTTTACAACAACACAATACATAAATGTAATGTTGCAAATAATCTATTAAAATATACAAGGCTCGTATTGTGCATTGTTCATAGGTTTTTGCAACAGAATTTGCAACAACTTATTTCAAAGGCCGGCATTGCCTTCAAAAAGATTAAAACAAATTGCATGCAATGCTATTTGGCATCGTTAAAAGTTAAGCATATGCAAATAATTAATATGTAGGAAATTTATGATCAGATGTAGGACGTTCATGCCTTACAATACACTCAAAAATTTTCAGCTTGGATGAAATTATTAGTGATCATAAAAATTATGCAAAATTATGAAATTTAGGTGAGATTTAAAAAAAAAAATTATGTTTCAATATTAGATTTTTATTAGATTTTTATAGGTCCAAAAATCCTTAGATGGTTATCATTTATTTATTTTTATTTGTTTATTTAAAGTCTATGGAATAAAAATATCTCTACAGACTATTATATTTAATGAATACATAATTGAATCGGAAATATATAACATCATATCATGTATGATGTGCAAATTTTTATACCTTTGTACGGAAAGAAGTCGAGTCTTTTCGACTGGTAGTTCGGCCACGCCAGTGCGACGCACAGTGGGATTTCTTCATACAAGCTGCTGCAAAAAATCGAAGGAATCGAAGTAGCGCTTTGAAATTTGGCACACATCTCTCATACTGCCAAATTAGATCAAAAATAAATTTTTGTTAAAATCCGCCCACAACCACGCCTACCTCCCATAAAACGTCAAACTAAAAATCGTTGTATTTTCCTTATTTTCATATCTATGTTAATAAAAATTACTACCAGTGGTTGCATTTGAGTCCTCAATTATATTACAATTTTAATTGCCACGCCCAACGCCCATATAACAATTTTAATTTTTAAAGATTTTCGAAAACACAGATATAATCCTTTGTAGTTCGTGATCGATGTGAAGCAGCACTTACATCTATATAAATAACTAAACACCAATATGTTAGCATAACATTTGCAAAAAATTAGGAGGCCATAGCTTACCGTTTCTCTTTAATTAACCAATCATTCAAAATAAAAGCCAAATTTTTACTAAAAAATTATCCATTGTTTGGGACACATAGGGCATTTCTCAGTGCATACTTTTAGGGATGTGGAAAAACACAACCAAACCATAATGTAAATAAGCAAACAAGATTCAGTCGGCTTAACACTTGAAAATTCATATTGTGGTGTATTTTTATTTATTGTTTTATTTTTTCTTATGTTTTTTTTTTAAATTGATAAAAAATAATCTTTAACCCAAAATAACCCAAAAAAAGTTTTTATTAAAAAATTAGCATTCAAACACATGCGCCTTAAAGTCTACACCATTTTACATCGTGTTTCTTTGAATTACTGGAATGAAATTTGGTGTGACTTATTTTATACAATTTATAACTTTGTTCAACATTTGCAGATATTAGCAGAAAATTAGTTGTTAAATCAAAAGAATACACTCCAACCTTTAATTTTTTTGCAACCAGAACACCGAGGTAGACCGAGGCAACTTTTTTTTTGTCCAAGAAAAACAAGAAACACTAACTTTTTGAGTGCCTTCATAAAAACCTGAATATCTTTTTAACTGTTATTGTTATCAAAGAATTTTTTCTGCAAAATTAATGTTGAAATACTATATTTTGCAAATATACTTCCATCAAATAGATGTGACAAAAAGAAATTGTGTTTCCAGGCCATTGAAATGCATGAAAATCTGTGGCAGTTACTGCCGAGTTTCCTTTATATGACTTTACCGCGTTATTTTGTACAAAAAACAATAGTTTAGAAAAAAATAATTTTCTATTTCTCTTAAGTAGACAATTCTTTACAAAACTGCATCATTACATTTTTGATATTCTATACCCGAAAAACGGTATTTTTGCCGGCAAAATCTCAGTGTGCGACGCGGGATCGCTTCATACATTTCTTGGCAAAAAGTATAAGGAGAGCTCGTGGAAAATTAAAATTTGGCCGGAGCCTTTTATCAATTCAATTAAGAAAAAATTAAAGTTTCATCAAAATTAACCACGCCCATCGCCCCTCGCCCATATAACCCGAAAAGATTTTTTCGCCTCAAATTTTTATTTCTTTACCATAAGTCATCAGTGTTATGAAGTTAAGATATCTGGAGAGTTTCATGGAAATCGGCCATGGCCATCGCCCACAGCCCATATATCCGAACATGAATTCTTGGACTTGAATATTTGTTTCTTCACTAAAAGTCTTGTAACTTGACTCAAGTTATCAGTAATATGAAGTAAAGATGTTTGCAATGTTTTACAGAAATATGCCACGCCCACCGCCCATATACATAAGATCCCGTTGATCCTATAAGGAACAAAGGCATCAACAAATGTTCTCTATTGTCATTTATCGGATGCTAAGTTCTTAATTTCACCCCAGCTTTTACCGGCCTTAGCTACTTCCTTCTCTATCATCCTTCTTCATATATGTGCAGGGCGTCCCTTCCTACGGCTTCCTTGAAGATTGCATTCGATTGCGTTTCGTGCAATGTCATCATGCGCTTTTCGGAGGGTTTGTCCAATCCAATTCCATTTTCGCTTTGGTATACCTATATCGATTGGAGTTTGCGATATTGTTGCCCATAGTCTAGAAATGGAGATGGTATTCGGCCTGAAAATTTTGAGGATTCTTCGCAAACATCTATTTACGGCATAATCAATGTCCTTCAGTCGAGCTTTTAGATCCCGCATTATTCCACGTCCTTCTCTTGTAGCTCGCCTTATAGCTAAATCTAACACAATATTAAAAAGCATTGGGGGCTTTACGCACCCTTGTCTTACACCTTTATTAACGATTATCTTTCTGCTTAGGCTGTTTCTATGCAAGATCCGACAACTAGCTTTCTTATATAGAATACCACGGCACATATAACCCTATCTGAAAGCTATAAGTCACAACATTTTTCCATAAAAAAAACTAGCAGAAGCAAGATGAACGATATAATGACTGATAAATATTTTTAAGTGTGTGCGAATATAGACTTTTTTCATCTTCTATCATTTCTTTAACGACATCATCTAGTTCCAAAATATGTTTATGAGGTTGACGTTTTATGCTAGTAATGTACAAGAAGGTGATGGAAAATATCAGCATTTTTTGCGACTCATTTGCACTTTCTTTAGATCATTAGTCGATACCTTCTAAAGTCCTTATTTCGAGCTTCTTCAGCGTCTTAAAACACGTGTACTTCAATGTATCCACCATTTAATATCGTGTTTCTTTGAATTACTGAAATTTCGAGTGACTTTTTTTTATAAAATGTATAACTTTGTTCAACAGTATACAATATTATCCGAATTTTATTTATTAAATCAAAAGAACACACTGCCATCTTAACTTTTTTTTTTGCAACCAGAACATAAAGGTCGATAAAGCTCACATTTTTTTATCCAAGAAAAACTAAAACGCTAAATTTTTGAGTGCCATTATAAAAACCTGAATATTTCTAAATGTTGAAATACTATCTTTTTCAAATAGACTTACATCAAACAGATACGACAAAAAAAATTACTACCCGGACCATTGAAATGCATGAAAATGTTATTTTGGTCAAAAAAAGAGTTTCTAAAAAATGTATGTTGCATTTCTCTTAATCAATTAATTCTCTACAAAACTGCATCATAACATATTTGATACTTGAAACTCTAAAAACGCACTTTTTGCCAGCAAAACCCACTATGCGACGCACAGTGGACCATATTTTGAGAAGGCGGCCAAAAATCATTTTTTTTTTTACCGATTTTAAAGTTATGTTATTCATTTGAATGACTGTAACTTTTTTGATTTAAAAGATTTTGAAGTAAAATAAATTTTGTATAATTTTGTGGCTTCCATACTATTAATGGTAAGAATGTAAAATCACTGAATCATTCCGAAATTAAAAAAAAAAATTTTTTTAAAAAAGGTCCAAATTTTCCGAAAATCTCGTACTTAATAGAACATAACTCCTGCCAGTCCAAAGCAGTCTGAAAAAATCTTGCACTCTTCTATAGTCCGAACCCTCCCCTATACTCCCGTACCCCATTATATACCCGCCAGTTTCTGCCCGTGTGCACCAGAACAATTTTTCTGATCCAAGGTTAGATATTTTCTTCAAAATTTATGAATACAAAAGTTGTCCACTATGTGGTTAGGCTATATTAAGTTTGAGGTGATGTTTGTAAGTGCCAAAAATATTGGACCTTTATCCATCTTTTATTATACGGATCGACTCAAAAACACTTTCTGAGTCGATTAAACGATATCCGTCCGTCCGTCTGAGTGTTATGAATACAAAAGTTGGTCGTACCGGTGCACCGCGGTGTAGAGTAGAGTTGTCAGGAGTTGTTATATACTTATAAAAAAGGGTTGAGGTATAATGCGCTTAATTGTTACAGGCACATTTACATAGGTATCTTTCAAAAACATTAATAGTCTGAATTAGAGTTATATAGTTTAAATACCTGACAAAATGGGAAACAATTTAAATAACAGGTAAATGGTAAAAAAACAACTATTGCGACATAGCCCTTTAAGATATAAGCAGGTACGCTTCACCTTTTAAAAGGGGTTAGGGTGTGGGTTTTTTATGCTTCTAAAAGTGGTAATAAAAGATAAAAATTATTATTTTACATAATTGCAAGAAAGAGTATTTATAATAATGTTTCCACAATTATTATTCATTAGAATTTGTGCAATGGCTAAGTACTGTTACAGAGATCTGGCAGATATTTATTTTCAACGAAATGATGTAGACGATGTAATTTTGCACATAGTGAGCAACGACTTCGTTAAGAATTGTAACCTAGAAGACATCGAAATGCACAAAGAAAAAATTACTAATTTTGCATCGAATTTGAAAAGACGGTACATTGAATGCTCTCATAGCAAGGCAAAGATGTACAAACGTTACCAAGACTGGTTAATAAAGAAACTTATTTTTGAGAGTGCATCTACAACTGCCAACGAAAGTGGAAAAAAGGGGTCGACCAGCAAAACCAATTGACGGATGTAGTAAAAGATCTCGAAGGCGCAAGCTGGAGAATATCAATGAAGAAATTTCTCAAAGAATTATTAAGGATTCATTTTTGCACCAAATTCAACCAACTCAAAATAAAAAAAAATAAAATTGAAAAAAAATAGTAGAAGCGAGCCCAAGGCGCACAAAGAGGATTCCTACACCAATTGAAGATAAGAAATTTACGCCGGAAGAAGCGTTCGCCCTATTTTTGGATTTGAAATTGACCAAAAATCAATATAAGGAATTGCGGAAGCGAACCAATGAAAAGAATTGTGGGATTTTTCCAGAGTATCGAGATTTAGTTTCTGCCAAAAAAGAATGCTTACCTTCACAATCTGCTATTAGTGTCACTTCAACATCAGCAGAAATAAAATTGCAAGATCTCCTTGAACATACTGCAGAACGATTGGTAAATACGCTTGATACGGATCATTTAAAAAAAATTGGTAATGGCAGCATTACTTTAATTTCTTAATGGGGATGTGATGGATCCTCTGGTCAGAAACAAGACAAGCAATTTAATGCCGAAAATTCATCAGATGCTAATTTATTTATGGTATCTTTCGTTCCATTGCGCTTAACAAAAAGGTATAGCGTCTTAGAGCCGTCAACTAGTAGAGCAACAGAAATTGATATATGGAAAAATGAAATTCCTTCTTCAACAAAGTATTGCAGACCAATAAAATTTGCATTCAAAAAGGAAATCAAAGATGTCATAACTGAAGAAGTTCAAAAAATAAAAGATAAAATTAAGAAACTTCAACCAGTAATATTTAAATTTGATGACCAAGACATTGAAGTACATTTTAAAATGTGTCTCACAATGATTGATGGAAAAGTTACACAAGCTTTAACTGGAACAAAGTCAACGCCAAACTGCATTATATGCCAAAAGATATCAAGTCAATTAAGCCAACCCCCACCAGAAGACGATAGTTTTAAGGAAACCTATGAACTTGGAATGTCCCCTCTTCATGCTAGAATACTTTCCATGAAGCATGTTCTTAAATTGGGTTATGATTTGGAATTTGGTCCGTTAGGCGAAACAGTGAGATAAAACAAAGAAAATGAAGAAAAAAGAAAGCAAAAAAAAAAAAACAAATTCAACAAAAGTATCTACAGCTACCAACCAAAACAAGGGGAAGGAAACACAAATGATGGAAATACTGCAAGGAGATTTTTTTCCGATCCGGAAACTGCAGCATCTATCACAGGTGTAGAACATGAATTAATAAGACGATTCAAAATCATATTACAAGTTCTAGCATGCATTTGAAGAGTACGCCAATAAAACAGCTATACTTTATAATGAAAAATACTCTTGGAGATATATGCCATCCACAGTTCATAAAATTTTGTACCATGGGGAACAAATAATTTAAAACAATATGCTACCAATAGGAGATCTATCTGAAGAAGCGCAAGAAAAAAGGAACAAAGACTACAGATTCTTTCGCGAGCACAACACAAGGAAAATGTCCAGATGTTGTACTAATGAAGACCTTATCACTATTTTGTTGTGCACTTCAGATCCATATATGTCCAACATTCGTCATAAATAGAAAGCTACCTCTATTGAATTAGACGAAGAAGCTACACAACTTCTAGAAGATGAAAATCAAGGCTATTTAGAAGAAATTTTTACTAAAATTTGTTGATTTAAAGTACTTTTTCATTACACTAACAATAAGTCACATTTTTTTTTATATAGTTAAAAAATTTTCTTGATTTAAAAATTTACATATTTTGTAAATTTACCATAAAAATTGATATAGAAATATTTAAAAATTATCTAAAGCAAAAACATACGAGTTTTTCATTGAAACTTCTCTATCTTGAACCAATATAAGGTAAATTTTACGTTCGCTGCTTAATAAATTATATTTTAACTCGGGATCTTTCAAAAAAAAAAAAACCACAACCTTTGGCCCTTGTGCACACTAGGACTTAAAAGTTTACGGGGGCCAAAGTTTGGCATTTTCTGAAAAAATTAACTTAAAAAATTGTTAAAAAGTATTAGTTGTAAAATTAATTGAAAAAATAAGACATTATATTAAAAAAAACCTTTTTTTACCTTTTAACAACACTTTTGTACTAAAATTCAACTACAAATGAAAATTTATTTTAAACCCTCCGTAACTTTTTTTATTTTCGGTCGAGAATTACGTTTTATAGCAAAACTTAAAGGCTAAAGTCTCACCTACCAAACAAAAAAAAACCGCATATCAAAATTCCAATCCAATCAAAAGTTATAGATTTTTGACCGCCTTCTCGTCAAATGGTCCACTGTGCGACGCACTGTGGTCAATATTTTGAGATAGCGGCCAAAACTCCTTTTGGTTTTTGTTCTCCGATTTTAAAATTATTAGACTCATATGAAAGCAGACAGTAGTAAACCTCGGGAGCCAAAAAATTAGAACTCTATTTCAACCATTTCACTGAGAACAGGATGGTCCAAAATGGGCTTTTTCAGAATTTAGTAAATTTATGATATTTTTAGTTAATTTTTAAAGTTTAAATGATCATAACTTTTTTGTTTTTCAAGGTTTTTGGACGAAGTAAATTTTGTGTTGTAAGTTAACTTATTTCCTATTACTGGTAGAAAAATTGAAGCTCTACTGTTTTCAGAACAATTTAATTTTTTTTTTTAAAAAAGGTCAAATTTCTCGGAAATTTCCTACTTCATAGAGCACAACTCCTGTGAGTCAAGCTGAGTCAAAACACAAATTTACTATTTTGTAGTCCTAACTCTCTCCTACATTCCTATATATAAATGTCCATGCATCGGGACTGCACTTTTTGAGCTACAGCAATTTTTCTGACCCAAGGTAAGATATTCGGTACAAATGCACGTCATATTTTTTGAGAAGTTATTTGTATGTGAAAGTGGCTATTATGCATATATTTTGATGAAATTTTGTACAAGGGTTCTCATTGACCCAAAAAATAATTCTGTTGAAATTACGAGAAATTGGCCCATATTTGGACCTAGTCCACATAGAAGGGTGTATCAAAATTTTGACAAAAATGACAATAGAACTCTCAAATTATGTGGTATCTGGCAATTCATTTGGAAAAGGTAAAAAAGATTTTATTGCCATCTAATATTACACAACTTAAATACGTGAAAATTGCAAATAAATTTAAAACCAATGGAAATAACTGGTAAAACCAACTACCTGTTATATTATGTTTCAAAGAATTAAAAAAGATCATGTTGAAACTTCGAGCAATAGTATATTAATCCATGCATTCATTTTTTTTCTTCATTATTGTTTAAACAATTTCTAAATTCAGTTATAGTGTTCTATCTGATATATATTTTAAACGGAAAGATGAAAACGACATTATTTTACATATAATGAATAATCCATTCTTCAAAATATGCGACAAACAAGAAATTAAAATTCATAACTTAAAAATAAAAAACTTTTTAATTACTTTAAGAAAACGGTACAATCAATGTTCCAGAAACAAGAAATTGTTTTACTCACGCAACCAAGAATGGCTAAGAAATAAACTTATTTTTAAAAAGCCATCAGTAACTACCACGGAAACTGGAAAAGGTGGTCGACCAGCAAAGCCAATTGATAATTGTAATGAAAGATCACGAAGACGCAAGCTTAAACATATCAATGAAGAAGTTTCTTGTAGCATCATAAAGGATTCATTTCTGCATCAAATTCAACCATCGAAAACTAAAAAGGGTAAAATTGCTATCATTGAAAAAATAGTGGAAGCAAGCCCCAGACGCACAAAAAGGATTTTAGAAAGTATGCCGACACCAAATGAAGAAAATAAATTTACTCCAGAAGAAGCATTTGCACTATTTTTGGATTTGAAAATGACTAAAAACCAATATACAGAATTGCGGAAGCGAACCAATGAAAAAAATTGTGGAATTTTTCCATCATATTGAGATATAGTTTCTGCCAAAAAAGATTGCTTACCTTCACCAGCTGCTATTAGTGTAACTTCAAGTTCAGCAGAAATAAAATTGCAGGATCTTCTTGAACACACTGCAGAACGATTATTAAAGACATTTGATGCTGACTATTTAAAGAAGTTTAAAAATTGCAGCATGACCTTTATTTCTAAATGGGGATGTGATGGGTCCTCTGGCCAGAAACATGCGGAAAATTCATCAGATGCCAATTTATTCATGATTTCTTTCGTTCCATTACGTTTAACAAAAACTTATATTGGTTCAGAGCCGTCAACTGGTAGAGCTGCAGAGATAGATGTATGGAAGAATGAAATTCCCTCGTCAACAAAATTTTGTAGACCAATAAAGTTTGCTTACAAAAAGGAGACTCAAGATGTCATGGATGAAGAAGTTCGAAAAATAAATGATCAAATTAAAGAACTTCAACCAGTAACATTTAAATTTGATGACCAAGACATTGAAGTAAATTTTAAAATGTGTCTCACAATGATTGATGGAAAAGTTGCACAAGCTTTAACCAAAACAAAGTCATCGTCAAGCTGCACCATATGCCAAAAAACATCAAGTCAATTGAGCCAACCACCAACACAAGACGATAGTTTTAATGAAGCATATGAATTTGGAATGTCACCTCTTCATGCTAGAATTCGTTTTATGGAGCATATTCTTAAATTGGGATACGATTTGGAATTTGGCCCGTTAGGCGAAACAGTGAGAAACAACAAAGAAAATTTGGAAAAAAGAAAGCAAAAAAAAAAAGATATTCAAGAAAAATACCGTGAGATAGGCCTTATAATTGACCAACCAAAGCAAGGAGAAGGAAATTCTAATGATGGAAACACAGCAAGGAGATTTTTTTCCGATCCAGAAACTGCAGCTTCTATAACTGGAGTAGATTATTATTTAATACGACGATTCCAAATCATATTACAAGTTATAGCATGTAGCAAAAAGATAGATGCAAAAAAATTTGGTCAGTATGCTAATGAGACAGCAACCCTTTATAACCAAAAATATTCTTGGAGACATATGCCAACCATAGTTCACAAAATTTTGTTCCATGGGGTACAAATAATTCAGCACAATATGCTTCCAATTGGAGATCTCTCAGAAGAAGCCCAAGAAAAAAGGAACAAAGACTACAGATTCTTTCGCGAGCACAATACAAGAAAAATTTCCAGATATTGTACTAATGAAGATCTTATTAATATTTTGTTGTGCACATCGACCCATATATGTCCAGTATTCGACAAAAATGGAAATCAACCTCATTAGAGTTAGATGAAGAAGCTAAACAACTACTGCAAAATGAAAATCAAAGCTATTTGGAAGAAATTTTTACTAATATTGTTTAATTAATACTAGTTTAAAGATTATAATTTGTTTCTAATTTTAGTATAAATTTTTATTAATACATTTAAATAAAATATATGTGCACTTTAAATCAATAGTAAAAGTTTACTTAAAATTTTATCGATGTTGTGTTCTGTATATAATATATCCAAATGGTATTGATATTGTTGGGAATTTCAGTGTTATTTTTCAGTTTAATCCTCACAAGAATTAGCTTTCTTCCAAAAAAACCAACCTTTGGCCCCTGTGAATATTGAGACTAAATAAATGTCAGGGGCCAAATGTTGGCATTTTCTGACCAAAATTAAGTTTAGGAATAATAAATAAGTATTGGTTGTAAAATACGATTGAAGAAAATAAGAAACTATAAAAAAAATACCTATTTAAAATGTCAAAATATTCAACTTTTACATGGAAACTCAACAAAAAATTAAAATGCATTTTTAACTCCAAATTACTTACGTTCCTATCAGTCGATTTTTATGTTTGAACACGCAAATTGAAGCTTAAAGTCCCTCCTATTGAACAAAATAAATTGCGTAAAAAAATACCAATCCGGTCAAAAGTTATAGAGTTTTGACCGCTATCTCGCGAAATTGACCACTGTGCGACGGTCAGGTTCAAGTGAAATTTAACTATGAAATTCCTGGTACTTGTACGATCCAAAAAGTATACATTTGTTATATCAAATACTTATAATTATACTTTTACATGCTTTCAAATATGAACAATTTTAGTATTTACTACTCGAGTTACTTGTTCAGTTACTCACGCTTGACCGTATTCTCTAATTGTAGCAATTATAACAAAATTACAACAAAATATTATAAATTGCTAAAACCTTTGACACTTATTATGATTTTGTCAACCCTTCTTATTTTATTTTTGAATCATCAATTAAGTTATTCATCGCAGTTCATTTGCTATAATTTACTTTTTATTGAATTATGAATCATATTGTTCATATTAATCACATTCAATAATTTTTCATTCCTTCACAATATCAATTTAAAATCTCACCTTTTTGGCACACGCAAAAAAAAAAATTAAAAATAACACTCTGAGCATTAAGGCGCACTCACCTTCTTAATTTTTTGTCATCCGTAAATATTTAATGTACACATTTATTCTAACAAATTGTTGAGTTATTTCTGTTGGTTCTTCGATCATTTTTCATTATTAACTAAATTGTTTTTGACACCATGTTCGCATGATTTAAATCCACGTAATGACAGTAAAAAACATACAAAATATTATTACTTATTAAAATCAACAGCAAAAAACGTATAAATGAATACAAAATCTCTATATTGATATGCCAGACATGCTAAGCTTCTCCCCAAGACAAGACATCAGCGAAACTTATCCGACGTTTCAACAAAAAAAAAATAAAACTCCATGAATGAAATGAAATGAATGGATCAATGCCAATAATATGGAAATAAGGATGATAATAAAGTTAAATGGGTATTTGTTAGTTGTTCGCATGAGAAGGCAACAGCCATCACACTGTTTGTAAATGTCAAATCAATAAAATAATTATTGTATGCAAATTCTTGGTAGCATGATTTTATGAGAAGGTGCCAAAATTTAAATGAATTCCTTTTGTATGCAGATTAGTTACCAAAACAATTTGCATTATATTGAAATAACCATAAAGTATATATATTTAAAATATAAAATATTTATCGACCAAGTTTATTTGATTTTTATGCAAATCTTTTTCGGAGCAAATATTTTAAGTGCCAAAGAAAAATTTTTTTTTTTATTTCAGTTTTCTTTATTAATTATAATTGTTTATTTAAAAAATTAGCAGTGAATTTTTTACTAAAAAAAAATGTATAAACTAAAACTTTAGATTATTGAGTTTTAAAGTTAACAATCACACACCTTAAAACAGATTATAAAAATATTTATTAAAATGGTTACTTATGTATATGTAATATCAGTAAGGTGGCACTTATAACTGCATTAACGGAGGATGTGGTTGTCATAGATGTTTTTACCATAAATTTTATTTAAAAAGATTTTTCCATTTTAGTTATATTTTTCAATTATTTAGTAAGCAATATGCAAGTTTATTTTTCAAGATTTACTTTTTTATCCTAATTATTGTTGGGCAAAATTTTTTGGACAAAATTTTTTTTATCAAAATGTTTTTTTTTTCCACAACAAATTTTTTTGTCAATATTTTTGACAAATTATTTTTTTTTTTTGTTATAATTTTTTGTTTATATTATTTTTCTGTGGATTTAAAAGTTTTTTTAATAAACTGTATTTTTCAATCATATTTTAGAAATTTATCAAGCAATATAAAATTATTTAGATTATTAAAAAAATTGTTTTTTTTATTTTTTTTTCCTGATAGTTTGTAATCAAAAGTTTGTAATCAAAAGTTTGTAATTAGATCTATCTATACGCTCTGGGGGTAAAAGTCAATATCACAATACAATCACAAAAACAGAGTAAGATACAAATGGTGTGAGGTACGATTGTATTGGTGAAAAGATTAGGAAGTGTTTGGAGATAAACGATGGCAAGATTTCATTAGGAAGTGTTTGGAGATAAAATGATGAAGCGAGTATCGTTATAAAAACGTTTTAGAAAACGAAAAATGAAAAACGGAAATTGAAAAATAAAAACGGAAAATAAAAAATGAAAAATGAAAAATAAAAAATAAAAAATAAAAAATAAAAAATAAAAAATAAAAAATAAAAAATAAAAAATAAACAATAAAAAATAAAAAATAAAAAATAAAAAATAAAAAATAAAAAATTAAAAATAAAAAATTTTAAATAAAAAATAAAAAATGATAAATGAAAAATAAAAAATGAAAAATAAAAATTAAAAAATGAAAAGTCTAAATGAAAAATGAAAAACGAAAAATAAAAAACTAAAAACGAGAAACTAAAAACAAACCAGTTGAAATAATAAATATTTTTATATTAGAAAAGCGGCTATTTCACAGCACAATCACAAAAACAGAGTAAGATAAAAACGGTGTGAGGTACGATTGTATTGGTGAAAAGATTAGGAAGTGTTTGGAGATAAATGAAGCAAGATTTCATTAGGAAGTTTTTGGAGATAAAATGATGAAGCCAATAGCATTATAAAAACGTTTTGGAAAACGAAAAATGAAAATTGAAAAGCGAAAAATTTAAAACGTAAATTGAAAATGAAAAATGAAAAATAAAAAATTAAAAATAAAAAATGAAAAACGAAAAATAAAAAATGAAAAATAAAAAATGAAAAATGAAAAACGAAAAATAAAAATGAAAAACGAGAAACTAAAAATAAACCATTTTTGTTTTAAGCTTTCTGGTCACCTTTATTAAAAAATTAAAACAATTTCTTTTTGTTTTTATTTTTGTTGCGCTACGTTTCGACACTTGGCTTGTGTCCTCTTCGGTGACCAGAAAGCTTAAACCAAAAATCAAAAAATAGAATACACCACTGGTCTGTAGGATAAATAATAAAAATAAAGCAGTTGAAATAATAAATATTTTTAAATTAGCAAAGCCCCTGCAGCTGTTTGCTATAAGTGATACATAGATGATGCTTTCTGTTTAATTTTTAAAAGGTGCCATAAAAAAAAATTTTTAATTACTAGATGCTTACACATCTCCGCTGTGATCGAAATCACATGATTTTTTTAAGGCTTCCAATCTGGATATTTCTTTTAGTTAAACAAATATTCCTTTTGAAAAACATTGTTATCCAATTTCAATGATTTCTTTGAATGTAAATTATTTTATAGGAAATCCTTGCAGAATCTGTAATTAAATGTTGTGCTAAGCTTTATCTCAAGGAAGTTTATAACTCTTTCATACCAATTCTGTTGCTAACTAAATTAATTGACTTAGTTATAAAACCTTTCATAACCAATATTATGTACAAGTTTTCAGAATTGCTATCTGTCTGTCCGTCCGTCCGTCTGTGTGTCCATGTGAACATTGTAATTAAACTACAGGTCTTAGATATGAATATATTTTGATGAAATTTGATATATTAGCTTCTATGGGATGCACGCTATTGAAATTGGGAAATTTAGGTTCATACTCACACTTAGTCCCCATACAAATGACCCGTATAAGAACAGCTTAAATGGCCATAACTGTCATATAGATTTAGGTCAAATTGGGTTTGTGTATGTTTATTACATCCATTTATCAGTAGACCAAAAATAAACCCTATAGCACAATTTTTAGTCATAGCCCCCATAAGAAGCTGATTCCCGAATTTCACTTAAATCTATAAAAAAAAAAAAAAAATATGTTCCACAAATTCTTCTCAAATTTGGTTTGTATATGTTTCTGCAAAAAATAAGTGACTTTACCAAATGTGGTCGGGATCGGTACAGTTTTCGACATAGTCCCCACTGAAATTTAGTATATGCTTATTATCTATATTTAATTATTTGGACCTAAGAGATATGGTTTCTAAATGCATGGTATAGGATATCAATATGTCAGTCTAGACCGACTATAATTTTCTAACTAGTTTGTTACAGACTCAAACTTATCTCCATTAAATATTTTTCGTGAATATTCATGTATATCAGCTTACATTTCCTCTAGAATCCACTGGATGAAAATTTTAAGTGTCAAAAACGTAAAAAAAAATTTATAATTTTTTAATTTTTCAAACAACTGCATATTTTTGCAAATCGAAATTTTTTAATTATTTATTTATTTTTTAATTTTATTTATATTTTGCAATAATTTTGAAATTAATGTAAATTTTTTCAGACTTGTTTTATCCAAATTATTTTTGGTCAATTTTTTTTTTAATAGAAATGTTTACGTAATTTCTTTTTCACTAAAATATTTTTTTGAAAAAAATTTTTTTTTTTGGTTATATATTTTATAGATTTATATATTTTATCAGAACTTTAAGTTGCTCCAAATAAAAAAATAAAAACTAAAAATCTGAGTATTACATTTTTTTTAATAAACTATATTTTTCAATAATTTGTTAAGCAGTGATTTGTTAAGCGGTGATTGCGTCAGGAATTAATCAGGCAATATAAGTTCTGGATTAATATTTATTAAGAAACATTTATTTTCTATAGCCTGAAATTTTTTTCTATATCAGAAAATCCATTCAAATCTGAAAATTTCACTTTTGGAAAAATACCATCATTTCCTTCCGTAAACTTCTTTTTATATTTTTCAATAAGTTTTCAAGCAATATTAAAATTTTATTTATCTGATTTATAAAAAGAAAAAGTTCTCTTTTTTATTTTTTTTTTCTAGAAGTTTGTGATTTTTACAATAGGATCTGTTAACCATCCCAATATTTAGAATTGTAAATATTTTTTATTTAAATATAAATTCCTCAAGAATCTGGGACCTTTTTGAAAGGGGTTGTTAATAGATTTCATCGATTTTTTGGAAGAACAATTTTTTTTATTGGCAATCTTTCCAGAGTCTGAAATTAAATGCTGTGTTAAACTTTATCTCAAAAAAAAAATTAAACTTTTTCATACATATTGTTGCTAATTTAGATTGATTGTCTTAGCTATAAGCCCAGAACCCTTAAATACGCAATGTTGCTAACAAGTTTTCTGTCTCTGTAGGACTGTACCTTTTTTATTATAAACTCAGATTTATCCCTATTTAATATTCCTTTGAATGCAAACTGTAAAAGTGTGTCAAATCGCATAAAACAAATCGCTAAAAAGAAAAAAAAATTTAAGTAAATATTATCTTTTTTTTTCGATAAGCTCTAATTTTTTTTAATTGGTTATTATTGGAAAGTTGTTTCAATAGATTTTTTTTTATTTTAAATAAATTTTCAATAGTTTTCAAGATTTTTTATCCAAATTATTTTTACCAGCAGCAGAGCCCAGCACTCGAAATTCGAGTGAAAATTCTAGGAAGTTTTATTTTTTATTAAATTTTTTTCTTTCAATGTTTTTTTTTTAAATGTTTTATATAAATAAAATTCATTAGATTGTGAATTTTTAAATAAAATTAATTAAATTTCATTATAAATATTTGATGAACACACAGAAGAAATATAAATGGGATAATTTTATAATAGCCTAAAGGTATGCTAATAAATTTTTGGCAATTCACAATCCAACACAGGGCGACTAAAATGCACTCTTTTTTGAAACCATCTACATATATAGTCATACGTGATGGTAAAATTTTAGTTCCCTTTTTAAGCAATATGCGCGCACGGAGGAGTGTGAAAATTGGCATAGTTGTAGTTCATATGGAGAGGGAGCTGAGAATGATAAAATTTATTTTTAATTTGTCTTAAAATTTTATTAAGTTAAATAAAATATAATATTTATAATAATTCGTTACACCCTGTTAATGCGAATGATTAAATTATATATCAGACGCTCTGTGTTGAACCGTGAATTGCTTAAATTGATTAACGTACCTTTAGACTCATTAAAATATGCATAAATTATATATATATATATATATAGATTAAAAAAAAATGGAAGACAAAAATTGAATGAAATAATTATATTTCGTAGAACTTGCACTCGAATTTCGAGCGCTGGGCTATACTAGTCAATAATAAATGCACAGGCAATGAATTGTGAATTGGTTAAAATTGATTAGCATACCTTTAGGATCGAATCAAATTATTTATTATAAATATTTGATTTTTTTAATTTAATATATTTTTAGCACACATTATACATAAATTTTATCATTCTGCACTTCTCCTCGTTATGGACTATAAATATGCCAAATTTCACACTACATGTATTAATTTATTATTATTTTTCAAAATATTTTTTGAATCAAAATTTTTTTGGTCAAATTTTTTTTGTCCAAATTTGTTTAAATATTTTATTTTATCAAAATTTGAGGATTATAATATTTTGAAAAAACTTTTTTTAAACTCTTTCTTTTAACTCGTACTCTCTGTCGTCTGACTGTCTGTCTGCCATGGGGCAACCCCATTCCCCCTCAACCAATTGCTCTGAAACTTGGTCCATAGTTTTGTTGTGAATATAGATTAATTTGGCGCATAGTCACGCACAGTCACGGAGCGATTTAAAAAGCATTTCCCGTTATCCGATCGATCTGAAACTTGGTCGATAGATTTGCTGTGAAACAAGAATAAATTTGACATAGTCACACACAGTCATAAAGAGATTTAAACCTCACTTCCCCTCATCCAGTCGATCTGGAACTTTGTCCATAGACTTGTTGTGGCCAAAGATTAATTTTAAGATGGTCACATAAAGTCACGCATAGTCACGCACAGTCACGGAGTCATTTAAACCCCATTTCCCATCATCCAATCAATCTGATACTTGGTCTATAGACTTGTTATGACCAAAGATTAATTTTAAAATACACGCAGTCACGCACAGTCACGGAGAGATTCAAAACTCATAATCATAAGGACAGAAAGAGTTTTAATAGACACTTTGTTTTTATGGGTTAGATTAATAATAATTTTTTAAGTTAGAAATTAATCAGGCAATATAAAATTATAGATTTAGATTTATTAAAAAATTAATAAATTCTTAATTTTTTTGGTAAATTTTTTACCTATAGGCTGGATTTTTTTTTTGCAAGTAAATAAAAACACTCTTAATCTGAGAGTTTGACTTTCAGAAAAATTCCATTACTGCTTTTCATAAACTTTTTTTTTTAAATATAAAAAAATATTAAAATTTTATTTATCTAGATTTATAAACAAAATAAAAAAACCAAATAAATTACATTTTTCAATAAAAAATAGAAAAATTAAAAAAAAAATTATTAGATTGTATTTTTCAATAATTTTTCAAGCCATTTCAAAACTTTATTTATAAATAAAATTAATAAAAAAAAGTTTAAATAATAATATTTTTCAATAACTTTTTACGCAAAAAAAATAAAAACAAAACTTTTAAAAAGAATTTTTCAATAATTTTTAAGCAACATCAAACTTTTATTTATCTACTTACTTAAGAAATAAATAAGAACTTTTTCTAGAAGTTCGTTTTTCATAATAAGAAAATTCTCGAAAACTGAGATTTTTATTTTAAGAATATTTTCGCCATGCTTTTAGTCAAAAAATTTTTTTCAGTTAACATTTTTTTTATGTTTTTTATCAACATTTTTATGCAACTATTTTTTTTTAATGAATTGTGTTTTGCAATAATATATACTAGGAGATTCCAGCACCCGAAATTCGAGTGCAATTTCTGGGCAGCTTTATTTTTCAACTTAGCCAATTCACAAACCAACACTTTTATGGTTTATTTTTATTGTGCATGAAGATAACCCTGCAATCATTTTTGAGATTTTTTGGCGATTGCTTGTTTGGCGATGATTACGCGATCCTTCTCAGGGAATACGAATCGCTAACCATCGCCTACGCCTTACAACTAAGCGAAGAGTACGCGAGCGTACACAAGTAAGTCAATTTTTTTTTCTAAAAACACTTAATTCTGACAACAATTTTGATGACGTTGACGATGTGAATGGCGCACCATCGCCTACGCCTTGAAACTAAGCGATGAATACGCGAGCGTACACAAGTAACGGCAAATCTTTCTCACAATAGTCAAAATATTGTGACATTCTTTATCGTTTTGAGATGAGTTATCAGTGTTTTTTCATAACTTTCGATAGAATTTTTTTTGTTTTGTTGTTTTGTTAAGGTAACGGGAAAATAAATATTTGGTTTCAAGGGCAATTAGCAAAATTGTCATTTAAGTTGAGCAAGTGATTTGTGAAGGATGGGTTTATTCAAATAATTCATATAAATAATATTAAATACATCGGAAATATTAAAAGAAATATTTTAATAGAAGTAAATGTTGTGATCAGTGAAAGTTGTGGTGTGTAAAAGTTATAAATTAATAAAAATGTTGTCTAACAAAGCACTGCGGTTGAAAAGTAAGAGAGAAGCGTCAAAAATAATAACAAGTAATTTTAATTTAAATGCAGTTGCAAGTACTAGTGCGGAAAAAAGTGAAAACGTAAATATTTCACAAAATAGTTGTCCCCAAAATGCGAATGTAAATGTGGAAAATGTGTTTGTGGTTCAAGAAAATGTGGTTTTAAATGCGGAAAGTTCGGAAAGTGATTTTGATTGTAACGTAAATACGTAATGCGGGTAAGCCATCCATAGAAATGGTATATTTTTAGAAATGCTTGAACAATTTTCAGAAACGAATCATTAAAAGAGTTGGGGGCGCTGATGTACCAAATTTTGCTAGAGCTGCAATTAAACGGACTCTTACAGATGACTTGGCGTTGCAATTTTCTTGGAAGGGGACAAAAACGAAGCAGGCCGTTCAAAACATGTATTTAATATCACTAATTAGAGGTACGCATTTTATAACTACAAGAAGTTAATTTTTTTATGTTTAAATGTCTTAAATTTTAGAAGTTTGTCAAATGAAATTTATCGGTGCTGAGGAATCACAAATTGGCCGTGTTCTTCAGCAACATTTTGTTCATGCGAAGGATCGCCTCGCCAAGAGAAAGGACCACCAATAAATAAAACCTATATACATACATAAGTATTATTTGAAAAAATGTTAAACATTATTCCAATAATTATATTTTGTCATAAATCTTTTTATACACACAAAAATGAAATAAAGCATAAAAGCTATGAATGAATTCTAAATTACTAAAAAATAACCATATGTTGTCATTCTTATTTTCATCGCCGGCGATTCAAGAGCGATGCAAAGGCGATTGAAAACGTTTCAGGTACAAAAATGACAATAATATAATTAAAGCTATAAACATTCTCAAACGCTGTAAATTCGTCCACTAATCGCCGTCGAGTTATTGCATCCCGAATGCAAAGCGATCATGCAAACATTTTCGATCGCCAAATAATCGCTCGCGAATCTCCGATAAGATGTCTAAAATCGCGGTGAGCAATCGCGTGCGATCTAAAAGTTATCTTCAGGCGATTCGCGAAAACGATCGCCTGTATGCCTGATGCGACTCGCCAATGGGGAATCGCCAGCGAATCAGTATTAGAGAGTCGCCGACGAATCAATATTCGCAAATCGCCTACGAATCAATATTAGCAAAACGCATACGAATCACTATTCGCAAGCCGCCGGCAAATCGCTTCTGGCAAATCGCCTACGAATACGTATTCGCGAATCGCCGGCGGAACCTCAATGGCGAATCGCATCAGGCACACAAGCGATCGTTTTCGCGAATCGCTTGAAGATAACTTTTAGATCGCACGCGATTGCTCGCCGCGATTTTAGACATCTTATCGGAGATTCGCGAGCGATGATTTGGCGATCGAAAATGTTTGCAGGGAACAAACTCATTAGCAAACACATTAACATATTTAATAAAATACACATAGCACATGCATAATTTTATGTTTGTGTTAGTAGAAACTTCAAATGTAATTTACTCAAAATAAAGGAATAAATTGAAAAAACGGTAGAACAAATCATCGTTCACAAGGAATCGCCTAGCCTATTAATATTATAGATAATAATAAAAATGAAAGTTAAGTTTAAAGTATAGAAATTTTAATTTTCTAGATTAAAAAACAGCCGATATCTTTTTCTAATATTTGTTTTCATATATATACAAATATTTTATTTCTTAATTAAAAAAGGAAGAAATTATTTTTGTAAACTTTAGTTATATTTTATTTTTATTAATATATTGTCAAGATTATGTTAATATAAAAAAAATCCAAAATTCTTTCATTCCAGATTTTCTTGGTCAATATATTTTTTTTAAAATTATTCGTTTGCTTTTAGGAATTCTTTGTTAAAATCTAAATATGAAAAAAAAACATAAATCTCTAGTGATATTTCGCTGATTTTTTTTTATAAGAAAAGATTTTAAGAATGGAAAAATTATTAATAGGATTAAATCCTAAAAATCTAAGAATATATCTCATAAAAATATTCCTAAAGTTCTTATAAATGAGAACATTTTTAATAATAATCCATTTTTTTTAGCTCTCAAAAACATAAATTTTATAGCAGTCATTATGCAACCCGCTTAAGATAGCTGCCATCATAATATTTAAAAACATTTATCCAATCGAGATCATTTAGTGCAACCATAATTGCCGGCCTCTAAGCTCTTTACATAATTGACAAATTATAACAAAGTTTTTGTTTTTGGCACGTTTTACACATTTTTTTATTAAAATTTTTTTGTAAACTCGATTTTTCCTACATTTAGTCAATTTTATGGCATTTATCTCTTCAAAGTCTATCATATCTGAAAAATCACTAAATAACTCACTGTAAATTTTTGTGCAGATAAATATATATTTTGCAATGTTTAATATTGCAAATATAAAATTTTTTTTTTCGCAAAGTTGAAATGATTGAATAAGGTCTTTGTGTTATTCATGCAGACAGCCACTTGAACTAAGTAAACCGATCAACTAACTAAACCAGTCACATTTAGTTTAAATCACTTACCGTTTCAGAAAATGCTATTAAAACAAAACGTTTATCTTTAACATAATTTAGCGAATGCTTTTTTTTTTGTCAAAACCTGTTGAAAAAAAAAATACAAAATAATAAAATCCATTGTAGAGTCATAGCGCGCTTAATTTGTTAAATTTGTTTGGATTGTTTGCATGCATTTAAAAACTTATAAGTAATAATGTAAAAAGTATATAAAATAAGGCTAAAAAATTGTAAAAATATTAATATGCGACTCAAAATATTGTTGTTTTATCACGTATTGAAAAAGGGTTTTAAACCGACAACTTTGTGTCTAGTTTCCAATTTCAAATTAGATAGAAAATCTTATTTGATTGAAATTTTCTTTATGCAAATTATTACTCCATTTTTTTAAAGCAAATATACATAATAATGAATAGAATTTTTATGGCTAGAGACCAGATAAATGATAAAAAAGAATGGAAGATATTAAAATTTTAAATGCTGAAATAACCTCAAAACTACGTACATATTATCTGTGATTTTCTGGAATAACCGTGTATGTCCATTTTTGTATGTTTTGAGTTAACGATGCCAAATATATTAATTTTTAACGCTCTTTACATGTGTTAAATTAAAAAAAAAAAAAAAATATTGACCATATCTGAGTTTTTTTCTTTAAATAACGACGTAACTTAAATGTTTATTAAATTAATTTGCAGCACTATCGACGTATGTCGACCTACGTTTGATCGCTGACAAATTATTTTCTCAGAAAACGACATATAGTGACATACGTTGTTATTAATGAAAAAAAATGCAAAATAATTTTTAATTATTTTTCAGTATATAACTACTTATAAAAACTTGTGTGTCTATTTCTGTTATTTTTTGTCACTATTATTCGTGATACGTTGTTAAATTAAGTCCCGTAAACTTTTTATTGACGAACAAAAAAATCCATTTTTGAAGCAACAACAACTAATGTCTACATGGGTGGTTGCATTGGTAGTTTTATTTTTCAAAGAAAATGACGTTTGTCGACATAAGTTGTGCAGATACACACTTTTAGTGTAATATACATATTGTTTTTTCGTCCTTCTCTTTATGATCTATTCCTCTGAAGATTTTTGACTCAAAATTTTATATAAAGTATTGATTGCCCATATCTACAGGATTGTTAAATAAAAAGCTCTAAAAACTTTATATCGAGCCCATAATTTCAAATATAACGGTTTTTGGCTTCCCTGAACATTTTGATTTTATGACATACGCGGTTATTCTCGAAAACCACAGATATATCTTTAGGATGTGCAGAGTTTTGTCATAATTTTTTTTAGAACAAATTATTTTTTAATTTAAAAATAAAAAAACAAAAAAAAAAAAAAAAGCAAGTGAGAAAATTATAGTCGGTCTAGGCCGACTAGAGGTTACCCTATAGAATGGTTTAGAGACCTTATATCTTCGGCCGAACTAATTGGATATAGAAAATAAGCATAAACCAAATTTTAGCGGCATTGTTATTTATGTTTTTGGCTGCAAATATGAAAAAGTTCATATCGGGTGCTATGTTTATATGGGGACTAGGTCGAAAAATGGACCCATCCTGGCTATATTTGGTAAAGTCACTTATATTTTGCAAAAATATGTACAAACCAAATTTGAGAAATATCTGTGCAATATTTTTGTTTTTTGATGGATTTAAGTGAAGATCGGGAAGCAACTCTATATGGGGTCTATGACTAAGAATTGTCCTCTAGGGATTATTTTTGGACTACGGTTAATGGATTTAATAAACACATACAAACCCAAATTTGGGGAGATCTATATGATAATTTGGATCTTATGTCCATTTATGTCGATTTCATATGGGTCATTTGTATGGGGACTAGGTCTGAACATGGAAAGAACTTTCACCAATTTCAATGGCGCTCATCCTATGCCTAATAGAAGCTTATATACCAAATTTCATCAAAATATATTCATATTTTCGACCTGTAGTTTGACTACAATGTTTACATGGACACACAGACGGACGGACGGACGGACGGGCATCGCTATATTGAATCAGAAAGTGAGTCGATCGGTATAATAAAAGATGGTCTAGGTCAAATATTTTTGCTAGTTAGAACCAACAGCACAAAGTCATTATACCCAAACCACATAGTGGTATCTTTAATATTAATAGGCTAGGCGATTTCTTGTGACCGATGTTTAGTTCTACCGTTTTATCCCGGTTTTTACAAAACTTATATTATTTGAAAGGTATTTCTTTTTAGCTGTTTTCCAGATGTACAGATTTTTAAATTTTTTCCGTTTTGGTAAATATGTTTAAAATGCATTCTTATATGTACGTTTTTATTATTTGGATGGTTGAGAAATTTTAATTAATTTTTTTATTAAAACTTTTTTTGTAAGTTCTTTCTTTGCGAAAAAAAATTGTTGGTCAATATTTTTTCCAGGCAAATATGTTTTCATTTTCATATCAAGCAAGGAAGAAATTATAGTCGGTCTAGACGATGCCTTATTCCATGGCTTAGAGACCCTATGTCTTCGGTCCATCTTATTGGATATAGAAAATAAGCATAAACCAAATTTGAGTGCCATTGTTATTAATTTTTTGGCTGCAAATATGAAAAAGTTCATATCGGATGCTATATTTATATGGGGACTTAGTCTGAACATGGACCGATTTTCACCAATTTCAATAGCGTTCATCCGTTGGAAGCTTACATACCAAATTTCATCAACATGTATTTATATTTGCGACCTGTAGTTTGATTACAAGGTTTATATGGATATACAGACGGACGGACGGGCGGACGAACATCGCTAAATCGATCGGTATAATAAAAGATGGGTCTAAGTCTAATAGTTTTGGTAATTACAAACAGCAGCACAAAGTCATTATACCCAAATCACATAGTGGTATAGGGTATAAAAATTATTATGTTCTTTATACCCCATACCAGTATGTGGTCAGGGTATAATGACTTTGTGCTGATGTTTGTAACTACCCAAAAAATTTGACTATACCGATCGACTCAGAATAACTTTCTCTCTGAGTCGATTTAGCGATATCCGTCTGTCCGTCTGTGTTTCCATGTAAACCTTGTAATCAAACTACAGATTGCAAATATTAATACATTTTGATGAAATTTAGTATACAAAGTTCTATCGCTGTTGAAATTGGTGAAAAGCGGTTCATGTTCAGACCCAGTCCCCATACAAATGACCCCTATGAAATCGACTTAAATTGCCAGAGTATCCAAATTATCATATGGATCTCGGTCAAATTGGGTTTGTATATATTTATTACATTCTTTTATCATTAGTCCAAAAATAGACACTATAGGACAATTCTTAGTCATAGCCCCCATAAGAAGCTTATTCCCGATTCTCACTTAAATCTATCAAAAAACAAAAATATTGCAGAGATTTTTCTCAATTTCGGTTTGTATATGTTTTTGCAAAAAATAACATACTTTACCCAATATGTAGTCAGGATCGGTCCATTTTTCGACCCAGTCCCCATAAAAATATAGTATCCAATATGAACTTTTTCATATTGAAAGGGAAAAAAAAATTAATAACAATGCCACTCAAATTTGGTTTATATTTGTTTTCTATATCTAATTAGTTGGGCCTAAAAGAGAGGGTTTCTAGTCGGTCTAGCCCGACTATAATTTTCTTACTTGTCTTAATTGTTGTTTTAGAAGTTTTACACACTTTTCTAAAATTTTAATCCTCACACCAGGGTATATGTATGTATATTAGTTTGTGATTCTGTTTGTTTGGCATCGTACAATTAATTTCCAACCCCATAAAGTATATATCTGTAATATTAATAGGCTAGGCGATTTCTTGTGACCGATGTTTTGTTCTACCATTTTATCCCGATTTTGACCAAACGTATATTATTTGAGAGGTATTCCTTTTAGGCGTTTTGCAGATTTACAGATTTTTAAATTTTTCCTTTATTTTAAGTAAATTGCATTTAAAGTTGCTACTAAATTTGTTAATGTGTTTGTTAATGAGTTTGTTATCTTCATTCACAATTATAATAAGCCATAAAAGTGTTGGTCCGTGAATAGGCTAAGTTGAAAAATAAAGCTGCCTAGAAATTGCACTCGAATTTCGAGCGCTGGAATCTGCTGGCATATACTATTGATCCATATAACAGCTCGAGTCGATATAGCGATATGCGGCAGTCCGTCAGTCCGTCTGTCTGTCTGGTGAAATTACGTTAAATCACAAAATAAACTATGTACCAGGCTAAATTTCGGATAATATTGTATACCATTAGTTGAAGCAGGTTGGTATCATTATGTCAAGACATCCAGAGTATGAAGCCACTTCTAAAAATGCTAGAAATTCGATGTGTTTGTTATTATAATTGAGTATTAAGTTTATCATATTGTTTACTTTGCCAAATATTGTTTACATTGGCTATAAATAGTGAAATGAACGCAGATATTAATGTAATCGTAAAGCTGAGGTGGAGGGTATCAAAGATTCGGAATGGCTGATTTTAAAAGTAGTACTTGTTTTAATTTAAATTTTATCTTAATTAACATTTGATTCATTAAATTTTGAAAGTTTTGCAAGGAAGAATTTGCAGAGATGTTTGTATGAATTTGCTTTTATTAACTGTTTCATTCTTAAAGTCAAACAACGGTTTTATTTTAACTCCATTTCCAATAAATAATTATTTTCTCACAACAATATTTCAGTAAAAAATTTATTTTTTTCTTAATTTGATTCAGCCAAAAATTTTGTTTATGCAGGGTGTGCCAAGTAAGACATATCTATGGTTGTTCTTGGTAGTATTATGGAAATAGTGCTTAGACAATTTGAATTTTGAATTGCTGCATCTAAAGGTCCACCCTTAAATGACTCCGCAATGTTGTGAAAATGCCCTATTGGTCCGAACGACGAGAGGGGAGACAGCTTTCACGTTATCTTCAGTACGAATATTTCGATACGGATTTCTTTCAAGACTTTCGGCCACTGAACCTCGTTCATTCAACGGCCAACTACACTACTTATCATAAAGGCTGTGGGAGCTGATCTGGAAAAAATATGTATAAATATATTGTGGATTTCATGTCAAGTGCACCAACTTTTGAAACCGATGTCTTCCGATCGGAATGAAATTTGCACCAAGGTTAGTCCTATTGGATAGTAGTTTAGACACAATTTTTCAATAAGAGCGGTCCAGATCTCTCTGAGTTAGAGGGGATCAAAATTTGACATTTTGGCCAAACAGGTGTTTCTTCTCATCCATGTAACTTATTACCTATTGTTCTTAGAAAATTTTCTCCCAAATAGTTTAGATAGCTATTTCTTCAATATTTCGGAAAAAAATACTTAAAAAAAAAAAAAATAAATTTAATTAAAGCATTTTTTGCCTTTTTTTCAAAAAGGGCATTTTTTTTTCTTTCATAAGAAAGCTTAGGATTTTTCCTTTAAGAGCTTTTTGCTCACTTAGTGGGATGGGAGTGGAATATCTATCAAAATAAATGTTTTGTAACTCAAGACAACGGTTTTTAAATTTTTCACAAATGCACTATTTTTAATTTTTTCCGATTTGTGTCTTAAACCTTACAACTAAAACTTATACTGAGAAACTAGACAAATTAACCTTTCCGAAGGTATGTAACATACCTAACTAAAATTTTATACCCTCGATACTGTAATACCCAGAATATGTTAACCTCAGGAAAAAATCGCTTTTTTCTATAGAAATGTTGAAAAATTATTATTTTTTATTTATTTTTAATAATAATTAAATTAATGTATAATAATAATAATAATAATAAAAATAAAAAGATAAATAATTTGATAAAATTTAATCTTAATTGCATTAGATCCATTTATATCATAACTATTTTTATACTTAATTTATTGTAGCTGATGAAGTATTTAAGTCTTGTAAATTTTTAAATACCCAGTCTTTCATCCAGCTTTTTTGTCGCCTTTATTTACTGCGTTTTTTTATCAATCCTTTCTTGGCGTTACTAGGTTCAGCTGTTAATTTCGCTGCTGGTTTATTTGTTGTCTTTGGAAAGAAACCGCATTGAATAGAGGCAGAAAACTTTTTCAACTTGAGTCTTCCATCGACAAGCGGTATAAAAGCATGGTATTAGGCGGTGCCATCGATTGTTACCGCAGCATCGAATCTGCTCTTCAGTGTTTTCAATGTTTCCTGATGATCCTCTTTGCTACTAAAAACTATTTTAGTTTCTTTACAATAACTCTTTGCCCAGTGGAATAAAGCAGTCGCATCTAAGATGCGATCTTGATGAGAGCACTGGAGGCTATACTTCGCTGCATCTCCAATACCATCACATGCTCCTTTACCATGAGCAGTAGGATGAAAATGGCACTCAGCTGGCATTCCAAAATCTTTTTCATTGGCCATAAGATTTGCCAAGCTACTTTTGTTTTTAAACTGTTGACGAGCTCCGTCCGAAACGTAGTATATCTTCTTTACTGTAAATTTAGATTTTAGAAATTTTATTATTCTCTTCTGGTACTCATAAACTGCAACGCTATCATGTTTTAAATCGTAGGATATGATTGACATACTTTGGTGTTCCAGTTTTTCATCTTTTATGTAGTAAATAACTACTGTGAATATATGGTCGTTATTGAAGTGGAATGCTTGTATGGCATCCTGAAGAAATCATATGAAATAACGAATTCACCAGACTTCAAATGTATCTTCAAATCCTTGAATAATGACTATTGCTCTTTGACTAAAAAGTCATGGTTTCTCAAGTTTAGCAATCCTGTACACATTTCTTCCACAAAATCATCCACATTTAAAATGATTGTATTCAATGTGCATATGTCAGTCTGAATCCAAGAATCAAATTTGACCTCCTCTATATTATTCTCGATCTAAAGAGTTGATTAAATTTTCTTTAATGAATGTGGTTTTCGGGCAATTGGTACATTCACCTAAGTGGCAAGAAGTTGTTGCATTAGGACACATAGCCAATTTAAGGCAATCGCGGTAATCGTGTAAATCTTCTGCCGAATCATCTGTTAAATACTTTAAGTTGATTTCCTTCAACATCAGTTTAACATTTTCATGGTAAATGCAAACGCATACTGTATGAGTTCCGCTGCTTTCTGCCAAAACGCAATGTTTTGGCCTCATTTGGGTTAATTTCGTGAATCCAATTCTAACATCCTCGTGTTCAGATTGAAATGTTGCAAATAACTCTTTCAGGTTACAGATAACCATTCTCTTCTGTTATGTTATGAAGGTATGTTACATACCTTCGGAAAGGTTAATTTGTCTAGTTTCTCAGTATAAGTTTTATTTGTAAGGTTTTTCACACAAATAGGATAAAATTCAAAATAGTGCATTTGTGAAAAATTGAAAAACCGTTGTCTTGAGTTACAAAACATTTATTTTGATAGATATCCCACTCCCATCCCACTAAGCGACCAAAACGCTCTTAAAGGAAAAATCCTAAGCTTTCTTATGAAAAAAAAAAAAATGCCCTTTTTGAAAATAAAGGCAAAAAATGCTTTAATTTAGTAAAGAAAAGCCTAAAAAAAATTTTTTTTTTTAAGTATTTTTTTTCCAAAATATTAAACAAATATCTATCTAAACTATTTGGGAGAAAATTTTCTAAGAACAATAGGTAATAAGTTACATGGATGAGAAAAAACACCTGTTTGGCCAAAATGTCAAATTTTGATCCCCTCTAACTCAGAGAGCTCTTGACCGATCTTGTTGAAAAATTGTGTCTAAACTACTATCCAATAGGACTAACCTTGGTGCAAATTTCATCCCGATCGGAAGACATCGGTTTCAAAAGTTGGTGCACTTGACATGAAATCCCCCATATATTTATGCATAATATATATATATAAATCAATCGTATTATAATGCGGTTTTGTATATTGGAGCATGAGTTGTGCACCACAGTTCCGAAGCAGGCTCATTATTCGCTTTAGACATAGTCCAAAATAGCTCGAAAAAAAAACATTTAAACAAAACTGATTACCGATTTCTTCTAATAATTGTACAAGGTTCGTAGGGACCTTTTCACTAAACCGCAATAAAATATAAACTATTTCTCGTTTCGTTTCAAAGCCAGCTTTTTTCGTGTAATTTATGTACTGTTCGGGTATTCAACCCATACATTTTAAAGAGTTGTGAGAGTTTGAAAATCAAAATCGTCTCCAGTAGCGCGATTCAGTAACTTCTTTTAACGATAATCGAATCGTTAAAAAAAGAAAACAACAAAATTATTGATTTTGGTATTCAGTATTCGCTATTGTTAAAGTCAGCTGTTGTTGTTATCTAAACGACAACAATTTTTGTGTTGTTTATTCAATCGTTAAAAATTTAAATTTTTGGGTTGAAATGTCGTCACACATAAATAAAAATCATAAAATATTTTGCTTTTATTATAAAAACTTTTTATATAAATAAGAAAATTAAATAACATATCCAATTCATTATTTTATATTCAAATAAATAAACAAAAATATTAATAAAAATAAAGAAATCTATATATATAAAATTCATTTTCTGTTTGTTTGTTTGTTTGTTTGTTTGACCGCTATACAAATTTTTATTTTTCAACGGATTTTCCTGAAATTTCGCACACACGATTTCTATACCCCAGGAAAGGTCGCCATATACTTTTTACTGGCCACGCCTACTATTACGCCCACTTTTTATGTAAAATTCATTTTATGTTTTATTCATATTTGTTCACTATACAAATTTTTATTTGTTAACAGATTTATCTGAAATTCGGTACACACGATCCCTGTACTCCAGCTAAGATCATCATATACTTTTGATCGACCACGCCTACTTTACGCCCACTTTTTATATACAATTCATTTTCTGCTTTTTGGTACATTTGTTCGCTATACAAATTATTATTTTTCAACGGATTACTCTGAATTTTGCTACACATGATCTCCGTACTCCAGGAAAGGTCGCCATATGATTCTTACCGGCCACGCCTACTTCTACGCCCACTTTTGGTATACAATTCATTTTCTGTTTTTTGGTACATTTGTTTGCTATACAAATTTTTATTTTAAACGGATTTCTCTGAAATTTGCTACACACGATCTCTGTACTCCAGAGAGGTCACCATATGATTCTTGCCGGCCACGCCTACTTCAACGCCCACTTTTTGTATACAATTCATTTTGTTTTTTGGTATATTTGTTCCTTATACAAATTTTTATTTTTCAACCGATTTCTCTGAAATTTGGTACATACGATCTCTCTGCTCCAGGGAAGGTCGACATATTCTTCGTACGGGTCACGCTTACTGTTACGCCCACTTTTTGTATACAATTCATATTCTGTTTTTTGGTACATTTGTTTGCTATACAAATTTTTATTTTAAACGGATTTCTCTGAAATTTGCTACACACGATCTCTGTACTCCAGAGAGGTCACCATATGATTCTTGCCGGCCACGCCTACTTCTACGCCCACTTTTTATACAAAATAAATTTTCTGTTTTTTGGTATATATGTTCACTATAGAAATTTTTATTTTTCTAGGGATGTCTAAAATTTGGTCACACGATCTACAGGGAAGGTCACCATATGCTTTTTACAGGCCACGTCTACTTTGCGCCAACTTCTATGTATATAAGCTTATTTTTTTCCTTTTATTTGTTTCTTTATTTGATTGCTATACATACTTTTATTTTTCAATGGCTTTCTCCGAAATTTAGTACATATTCCAGGGAAGGTAGCCATATGATTTTTACCGACCACGCCTACTTTTACGCCCAATTTTCATACAAAATTCACATTATGTTGTGTGGTATATTTCTTCCCTATACAAATTTGTACTTTTCAACGGATTTCTCTGAAATTTGGTTTACACGGAAATAACTACACGGTGAACAAATTCCCCAAACTTAAAAAAAGGCACCCAAAAGAAATGAACAAATTCCCCATTTTTTTTTAATCGAAAGAGAAAATTGACTTACTCCCCAAATTCATTCTTAAATTTTTACATATTTTTATTTAATGAATTTTGTTAAATATTTATTTTAGTAAACATTTGCATACTGCTCTCAATATATGTCCTAAAATAAATGCATTTAAAATGAGAATTCTTTTCAATAGCATCATTTCGTTGCAAGGAAGCTACGCGCACGGGGAATACAGCTTAGCTAGAATATCTGAATGATCTGAAAAATATATTTTGACAGCACAGGTGTGGTTGCCAAATGCACGGAAGCGGCGCGCGGCGTGCGACCCCGGACTCGGACGAGACGAATGCGGACGCGACGCGCTCTCGGAACACAGCTCAGCTAAAATATCGCAATGATCTGAAAAATATATTTTGGCGATTAAAATAAGTTGACAACAACTGCGCGGCAGCACGGGTGTGGCTGCCAAACGCGCGGAAGAGGCGCGCGGTGCGCGACCGCGGACGTGACGGATGCGGACGCGACGCACACTCGGAACACAGCTCAGCTAAAATATCGCAATGCTCTAAAAAATATGTTTTAGGAATTAAAATAAGTTAACGAGAACTAAGCGGCAGAACGGGTAGTAGCTGCGAGGAAGCGGCGCGAGGCGCACGGACGCGGACACGACGGATGCGGACGCGACGCGCTCGCGGAACACAGCTCAGCAAAAATATCGCAATGATCTGAAAAATATATTCTGCCAATTAAAAAAAGTTGACAACAACTGCGCGGCAGCACGTGTCCGGCTGCCAAACGCGCGGAATCGGGCGCGACTCGCTCGCGGTACACAGCTTAGTGAAATGTCGTATGATAAATTTTAAATTTTGAAATAATTACCTGTTGATAAAAATAGGCCACACATATACTATAAGCAGTTGCTTAAAGAAACCTTGCAACACAATATTAAACGTCGCATTAGTCTTTCATTTCTGAAACTTGAATTTGACGTCTCTGCTCAATGATGACCACTTATTGAATGAAGTAATTCAATTTTTAAAAGTTTTGATTCCTTTAATTTGCGAACCATTCCGTTATATTTGATGTTTATAAATAAACTGAAAAAAAAACTTAAAGCGGTTTCAAAACTTACTTTTTAAGCATTTTTGCTGCAGCATCTTATAAAAAACTTCTAAATTAAAAAATCAAAAAATTTTTAATTGAAATAAAAAATGAATTTACTGCCCTTACAAATTTTTGGGAGAAAGTTCATTTTATTGGGGAATTTGTTAATTGGGGACTAAGTCCTCAGCGCCTGGTAAGCATAGTGAATCATTTTCAAGTCAAAGGCCTTTTTATCCCGGGCAAGACCGGGTAAAAACAGCTAGTTAAATATAAACATAAAATCATCCTGCCAACAACGAAGTGATTGTTTTTTCGCTTTTTGACAGAGATGCCACTCATTTACAATTTAAATAAATAGAAAAATAGATTTGCCGACTATCGTTAAGGTGTAGTTAGTGAATCACTTAATCGTTAGTGCAAACAACAATAGCTGTCGATATATTTTGCAATTGTCGGATCGTTAAAATTTACAGAATCGCACTACAGAGACCTTCTGACAAACATAAGAGTTAATTGTTGTTTTAGAATCATTACACACATCCAAAAAAAAATTTTACTGAGTTTTTTGTTGCCTCATATATAAATAATTCAAATTTTTAATTTCACAAAACTTGAAATAAATCATTAAAATTTCATAAACACAAATACATAAATTAACAACATTGACATAGATATTCAATATTTAGATTTTCTTAAAATATCTCAGATAATTCTTTGAATATTTTTCTAGGAGGCAGTGGTGTTGAAATTTAACAAACAATTAGTATGTGATTAATTAACAAATTTCCATCAAGTCTCACTACTCTGGCACAAGCGTAAACGTCTGAAGTTTATACGAACGTGTGACTGGGTTCACCTAGATTTTTAGTCGTTTGTATTATTTATATTTTAGCATGACTGACTCTTAAAAACTCTGCAAATAAAAGCGTATAGATTTTTTTGTTGTTTGTTGTTTTCCTCTGTCATTAACAAATATTTATGTTGACAGCCGTTTAACAAATTGATTGACAGTTTTTGCTCACAAAACAAACATTCACACACAAAAGTCATACATACTGAATAACTGCCAATAATACATAAATACTATAATGCTACACCTTTTTAGTGTAAAAGGTAAGATCAACAACAATTGCCATAATACCAACAACAGTTTCTCTAAACAAAGACATTTCACAATCAAACAATACAAAAATCAACATATTGGTGCGACTCTCATCAGCCAGCCAGCATATTTTTTTTTTTTATTGTTTAGTTTTCAAGACAAAATGACACCATTGAGTCTTAAAAAAAATCCATAAAAAGCCTGAGTTGTGTGCAGTGCTTGGAAAAGAAAATCTTTAAATGGTCTGTATACTTTTTTTTTTCTCCATAATTCCTTATTTGTTTACTTTGAATTGAGTTTTCTATTTTGGCCTTACAATTGCAAATGCTTTGAAGTTTATATTCTCATGAATTTTTTTTTTTGCAATAGGAAAATATACGTTTGGATTTTTTTTTTGAGTGTATAATTTAAAGTTTTCAAACTAGAGAGCTTTTTTTGTTGTTAGTGTAATTTAATTTTCACGTCATTGTGATTTTTTTTAGTTACAGTTGATTTGATGTGTTGACGAGTTTGTTTAACTGAAAAAACTCAACTGCACTTAATTAACTAAACAGAACAATTGGTTACGGTACTCGTATAGTTATATGAGTATAAACGTTTTTTTTTTTTCAACTTATTGTTGTTTTTCGAAATAATCAAAGTTTCGTATAAGATTTCTACCTTTAACTCTTTCGTTGTAAAGAAGCCGTAAAATCAACAGTTAACCTCAATTTAGGTTACAGCCTAAACTGGCTGCTTCACGGCTGACTGAGTGACTGGCTGACTGACTGACTGACTGACTGGCTGACTGCATTAACAAATAAGCCATAAATGGTAGTTTATGACATTTTACGGTTATTGTTGTTGTAGCTGCTGTTGTTATTATTGCTTTTTCTTAAAAATTTTTATATGATGGCAATTTTTCTTTATGATTTCCCAAACGATATTCCACCGCATGAGTAGTCATGTTTAAATTACTGCTGCTGCTGCCTCTGCTTTTCAACAAATTGAATTAAGTGCATGCGTGTGGCATTTATTAATTTTGTTATTGTATTCATTATATTTGTTTTCTACTTCATGTTGTTGTCTGGCATCGCTGGCATCGTCTCACATGAATCTTTTTAGCTTTTACTTAGTTTATTAGAGATTGGGGTCATAGTTTACTGACTTGTTAAGATGTTCTTTTTATTATTATTTATTTGCTGCAAAATTTTTTTAGCATATTTATTGAATGTTTTCTAACTTAAGTTCATTGTGTTTTTTTTTTTTTTTTGTATAAGTTTACCATGGAAAATTAATTTATTTTAATATAAATTTTCTTATTTTCTCTTTTTAGGTAAATTTTCTTGTTTTTTTAAATGGGGCGTTGTGGTGAGTTGTAAATGATCAAAAATATTTAGTATATCAAAAATTCTTAATTACTTGGAACTCTGTTAAATGCTTAGGAGAGTTTCTCTTCGATTCACAAATTTTTTTTACAAATACCCTGATATTCGTAAAGTTGTTCGTGTCGAAAACTACGAATTCGAGAATTTGTTCAATTGAAGAATTAAAAAAAGATAGCAGTCTTTTATAAAAATAATTTTCAGATTATACAATTTTTTCCTATAAAAACCTTTCGGTTTCTTTTTACAGAAAACCGGCATCTTAGAAATTTTTTTAATTGGAATAGTCTCGGACACTCAATTCTCATAAATTTTTCCTAGAGAAAAATCAGATTCAGAGAATTTGTTTCTATAAACCATTTCTCACATTTTGGCAACTTTTATTTAAAAATATTCATAATCAAAAAATTTTTTCTTTCCAGAATTCTTCAAATTTTTATGACAGTTTCTCTAAGAAAACCCTTATTCCTATAATTCCTATTGAAAAACTCTAGCATGCTGAACATTTTATCAAGTAAAAAATCTTATTGATTTGGACAACATTTTGCCCATTTTGCCCATAGAAAAACTATTACAGTCTCTAGAGAGCTTCTCAGCACTACATCTTATATAAGAAAAACCTGAGAACTTTATCCTACAGAAAACCCAATTATTTCTGAGAACACTTTCCTGTAAAAAAATCTCTAAGATTTTTGTAACATTTTCCTATAGAAACACCCTTAGTTTCTGATAGCTTCCTCGAACACAAACGCTCCAAGACTCTGATAAATTTTTCTTATAAAAACTTTCACTTTCTGATAACTCCTTCCTATATAAAATTTGGCAGAGTTCTGGAAAATTTTTCCTGTGAAAAAAATCTCAGATTCTGAGAACTTTTTCCTATGAAAGATTTTGAGACCTTTTTCCTATTGAAAAACTTTAAGACTTTTAGAATGTTGGTCCACAGGAAAACTCTTGGATTCTTATAATTGTTCCTTTCAGATTATGGGAACTTTTTTCTTATGAAAAACTCTCATGTCCTGATGGTTCTTTTTATAGAGGAACGGTCACTTTGGGACAATTTTCTCTTTAGAAAACGCTCTTTTTCTGAACTTTTTGGCACAGAAAATCCTCCGGATGCTAGATATATTCTCGTATAGAAAACTCCGGGAAGTTTTCCAAAAAAAAGACCCTCCAATTCAGACTATTTTCTCCTATGAGAAAAAACCCTCACAATCTGTTAAAATTTTCCTCAGAAAAACTCGCAGATCCAACAGCTATTTCGAATCAAAAAGTCAGATTCTAGTATCTTCGAATTCCAAAACATTTTTTCCTATAAGAGAACCCTCAGATTCCCAACAGTTCTTCCTATGAAAAAATCCAGCAGTTTTACCATTTGAAAGACCTAAAGTTTTGCGAAAATTTTTGTTAGGGGAACTGTCAATACTGGAACATTTACGTAATAGAAAATTCTAAAATAATCTCTCTCTTTCACGTCCTAAGAGATTTAATCTGGAACGGTCAGATATGTTAAACTTTTCTATAGAAAACGCTCATAATCTGGAAAATTTTTGGTACAGAAAAACCCCCGCATTCTTTAAATTTTTTTAAGAAAAAAAATTTTCATAAAGAAAAATTCCTGTAGAAAGAACTTCAGATTCTGAGCACTTTTTCTCATAAGAAAACTATCAGATTTTAAACAGTTCTTCCTATAGAAATATCCTCAGACTCTGAGCACTTTTATGAGTTAGAAAACCCTCAGACTGTAAAGATTTTTAATAGAGAGACTCGTAGGCCCTCTTTTTTCTAATGGAAATACTTACTACTTTTAAGTTTTTTTCGTATAGAAAAATTCTGCAAGAATTCTCCGACAGAAAAATACTCACGGTCTAAACATTTTTCTTCATGGAAGAAATATCGGAATTTGCGAAGTTTTTCCTATAGACAACTTTTCTAATTCTGATGACTTTATTCGTTATGGTTTTCCTGATTCTAATAAAATTTTCGTTTACTAAAACTATGCAGGTTCTGTGAAGTTTTTCATCTAGAAAACTTTTCATAATCTGAGAATTTTTTTTACTGGAAACATATCAGATTTTTTAAAGTTTATCATAAAGAAAAACTCTCAAGTTATTAAAGACATTCCTTAAAATTTTTTAAAGAAAAACGCTCCATATCTGATCCCTTCTAGATTTAGAGCATTTTTTCAAAAATTTTTTTGCTGTTTAAAAACTATTTATCCTCTGTGAATTTTTGCTTATAGAAATATTCCTATTATCTGAGAACAAAAACTCAGAAGTTTTGAAAAAGGTTCCTCAAAAATTTCTAAAGAAAAACCCTCCAATTCTATGCACTTTTCCATAAAGGAAAACTTCCAGGTTCAGATAATTTTTTCTAAGAACTTTTTCCTATAGGAAATCTCTTTATCTGCTGTGAACTTTTCCTTTTGGAAAACTTCCAACAATCTGAGAATTATTTATTGAATGATTTCTTACTTTATCATAAGCAAAACTTTCGAGTCATGAAAAACAAATATTCTTCACAAATTCCTGAATAAAATCCTTGCAATTCTAAGTACTTTCTCATCAAGGAAAACTTCCAGGTTCAGAGCATTTCTTCTAAGAACTTTTGCCTATAGTAAAACACTTTATCTTCTATGAACTTTTCCCTTTAGAAAAATTCCAAAAATCATAGAATTTTTTTTAAAGATTCTCAGATTTTTAAATTTTATCTGAAGTTATGAAAAAAAATTTCTCAAAAATTCATAAAGAAAAACCCTCGAATTCTGAGCACTTTTCCGTAAGGGAAAACTACTTATCTTCTGTGAATATTTGCTTATATGGAAATTCCTTTTATCTGAGAACAAAAATCAGAAGTAATGAAAAAGATTCCCCAAAAATTCCAAAAGAAAAACCCTCCAATTCTGTGCACTTTTCCATAAAGGAAAACTTCCAGGTTCAGAGCATTTTTTCTAAGAACTTTTTCCTATAGGAAATCTCTTTATCTAATGTGAACTTTTCCTTTTAGAAAAATTCCAACAATCTGAGAATTTTTTTATTGAATGATTTCTTACTTTATCATAAGCAAAACTTTCAAGTCCTGAAAAACAAATATTCCTCACAAATTCCTGAAGAAAATCCTTGCAATGCTGAGTGCTTTCTCATCAAGGAAAACTTTTGTCATATAATTTTTTTTTTTAAAGATTCTCAGATTTTTAAATTTTATCTCAAGTTATGAAAAAAAATTCCTCAAAAATTCATAAAGAAAAACCCTCGAATTCTGAGCACATTTCCGTAAGGGAAAACTACTTATCTTCTGTGAACATTTGCCTATATGGAAATTCCTTTTATCTGAGAACAAAAGCTCAGAAGTAATGAAAACGATTCCCCAAAAATTCCAAAAGAAAAACCCTCCAATTCTGTGCACTTTTCCATAAAGGAAAACTTCCAGGTTCAGAGCATTTTGTCTAAGAACTTTTTCCTATAGGAAATCACTTCATCTAATGTGAACTTTTCCTTTTAGAAAAATTCCAACAATCTGAGGATTTTTTTTTGAATGATTTCTTACTTTATCACGAGAAAAACTTTCAAGTTATGAAAAAAAAAACATTCCTCACAAACTCCTGAAAAAATCCTTGCAATTCTGAGTACTTTCTCATCAAGGAAAACTTCCACGTTCAGTGCATTTCTTCTAAGAACTTTGCCTATAGTAAACTCTTTATCCTCTCTGAACTTTTCCCTTTAGAAAAATTCCAAAAATCTGAGAATTTTTTGTTGAAAAATTTTATCTTAAGTTATGAAAAAAAAAAATTCCTCAAAAATTCATAAAGAAAAACCTTCGAATTCTGAGCACTTTTCCGTAAAGGATAAATACCGTATTCAGAGCATTTCCAAGAACTTTTCCTATAGGAAATCTATTTATCTTCTGTAAACTTTTCCTTTAAAAAAATTCCTAGAATCTGAAAATTTTTTTATTGAAGGAATCTCAGATATAAAGCATAAGAAAAACTCACAAGTTATGTGAAAAAACTCACAAGTTCCGAAAAATTCCTAAAGAAAAACTCCAATGCTGAGCACTTTTCCATAAAGGAAAACTTCTAGTTTCAGAGCATTTTTTCGAAGAACTTTTTCCTATAGAAAATCTCGTTATCTTCTGTGAACTTTCCCTTTTAAAAAAATTTATGAAAAAAAAAACATTCCTCACAAATTCCTGAAGAAAATCCAGGTTCTGAGCATTTCTTCTAAGAACTTTTGCCTATAGTAAAACTCTTTATCTTCTATGAACTTTTCCCTTTAGAAAAATTCAAAAAATCTGAGAATTTTTGTATTGAAAGATTCTCAGATTTTTAAAGTTATGAGAAAAAATTCCTCAAAAATTCATATAGAAAAACCCTCGAATTTTGAGCACTTTTTCGTAAAGGAAAATCTCTTTATCTTCTATAAACTTTTCCTTTTAAAAAAATTCTTAAAATCTGAGAATTTTTTTATTGAAAGACTCTCAGATTTTTCAACTTTAGCATAAGAAAAACTCTTAAGTTATGAAAAAAAATTCCTCAAAAATTCATAATTCTGAGCACTTTGCCCTAAGGGAAAACTACCATATTCGGATCATTTCTTCTAAGAACTTTTTCCTAAAGTAAACCTCTTCAGGTAATGTGAACTTTTTCCTATAGAAAAATTACTACAACCTGAAAATCGTTTTTATTGAAGAAGTTATAAAAAATCCTCAGAAAAAAAGCCACTGCGTTTCCGAAACATTTCTTAAAGAAAAAGAAAGAACATGTTGAAAAAAAAGATGCACCCATATTTAGTAAACTGAAACCTTTAGAGAAACCTTACTTCTCTGAAAATCTTTTGCTTTAGAAAACCCGTAATATTCTGAATAACTTTTTTCTACGGAAATCTCAGAGATTCTGAAAAATTTTCCTAGAGAATAGCTTACAGATTTTAAGAACTTTATTCTATTGAAATTGTTTTGAAATATTGAGTACTTTTACTTATAGAAAATCCTTAAATTCTATATATTTTTCCCTTTAAATATTTTATTATCTATTTTGAATTGCGTGTCATATCTTATATCTCATATTTTTTTTTTTTTATATATTATCTATAAATTTTAGCTTTGCGTTGCAAGTGTAAATTTGGTTGGTTATTTTGTCACTTCATGTCAAAACCACAATTTCAATTTCCACAGGGAATTGCCATAAACACACACCAACACCACTACACAAATTCAATCACAAAAAGTCAAACTGCTACTCTTTGTAATATTGGTCTTATCACAAAGTTTATCGATTCTATTAACTAACCAAACAACCGGTATCCATATTTTGTTCCGAAATTATACATGATTATATTATTTAAACATACACCAAATGTGACAAAGACTCGCCAACCAACATAAGGGCAAAACCGAAGAAACCATAAATTTAAATTAATGATGTACCGTAACTAAATTTTTGTTTGTTCGAGAACTTTGAAAACACTCTCGACCATAGAGTACAGCAATTAGTGGTTTTAACTATGAGCTACACTACACACACACACACACACACACACACACACACAGACATACATTTACACCATAATAAATAATAATAAATATGTGCGTATGGGGGAATGCTGAAGCGTAACACTATTTAATATAGAAACCATCAAAAACAAAATGCGGAGTAAAAAAGAGATATAAATATAAAAATGTAATAAAGGCTACAAGTCATTCTGTATTGTTGTTGTGCTCGTCGTACTTAAATATGACAAAGGATCTATGCGGTTAACTGTTCCTCTTTTGAAGTGGTTTGGGCACACTTTGCCAGTTTGCGTAGTATTGAAAAAAAAATATACATATTTCCGTACTAACGTATAAACAAAATATGAACGATATGAAAGATGGTTTATAGTATAGAAATTTTTATTGTTTTTGCCAAATTGTGAAAAAAGTTTTTTAAATTAAATTTATTAAAAAAAAACAAAAACTTTCTTTCAACTTTTCGTTTTGGGGGCTGTTTTTAAAAATAGGATTTGGTTGTTGAATTTATTAAACCATTAAATTTGTAACATAGTCATTCTGTATGAAAAAAAAGCTATAAAGAAAATGCAATGAGGCGTTACTAATCATAACAAAGGAAATGTTTTTTTTTTGTATTTTATTTACAGCGAATAAATAAATAACAATAGATTATACGTACACTTTAGGAAAAAAGTTGGTAGAATATACGGAAGAGAAAACAATTTTAGTAAAAGCGAAGTTAACACTGCTGGGAATTAAGATATAAACTTCAGAATATTTAAAATATGGATCAATGGCTGGACAATAATTTCAGTTAAACGTCTAAAACCTGCCTTGCATATCAATTATCTCTTGGGATATCTGGGAAAACCCATTGGAAGCTGTCGGATTTATTTTATGAAATTTTTTTCGATTAGTTGTAGTTCCAAAATAGAAGAAAATCTAAAAAAATCTACTTTATTAGGGGGTATGAATCTTATTAGGGTTATTCCATGCAAAGTTCCAACTTGGGTTCAATTTTAAAATTTTAATTTTAATATTTTTTATTGATACTGTTTCAAAGAAAAGGGTATTATGCAAATATGACAGTAGTTTGTAAGATTTATTTTTGGATATTCTTCTAGCCCCTATTTTTCCAGTAAGAAAGGAAAAGTGTAATTAAGTAATTTTGAAAATAAAAGCAGTGTCATGTCTGTCATATTACAAAATACTTCTTTTTACTATAATTTATTTTAGAGTTCATGATTTTTATATGAATTATTAATAAACTAGCTCTTATATTAACTAGAAACAATTGTTTCTTATTTGTCATACAAATAACTCCAGAGCTTTTCTGTGTTTCACAAACATCCTCTAAAATGATGTCTGTTTCTTGTCATGTCTGTCACGACTGCTTTTTGCCTCCAAATTATTAATATTAATAATACTTTCTCTCTTTTTCTAATGGTAAATATCTTGGCCAGGCCCGTATGCATAATTTTGTATATTTTTATGAACAATGAAAAACTTTTGCTGTATTATATTTGATTAGAAACATCACTGAATGTCATGCCTGTCAATAAGGAATTAGCCATTATCAAATTAAAGTTTTTTGGCATCTTTTTACTACAAATTTAGCGCTGAAAAAATCGCTGAAAAATTAATGGGAAAATTTTTGTTGGTTAAATATTGACCGATTTCTATATAATATTATTATCCAACAAACAAAAATTAAAAATTAATTAATTTGCTAGCACGTACAAGATATCGGAAATTTGCTTTTAAGGTATGACCTCTAGGGTGGCCTTTCATTATATGGAGGGAAAAAAAGTGTTCAAACTCTCGGTCTCACCCCCTAGAAATATGCGAATAGCAAAAAACTGAAAAATACAAAGTTTTGGGCCAATCAAAAATCATTTAGTCGTGCATCTACGCGATTGAAAATTTCAATTGTGTTTATATGGGGAAAATATGACTTTTTTTTTTTCAGATTTTACGAAAAGTTCGTTCTATAGTTTAATTTTTCCGACTAGTTGTTATATAATTCGGGATCAGTATTAAATTATCCTTTCACAAATGCCCCAGACCACTTTTGTGCTAAAAAAAAAACTAGCTCATGAAATTTAATAGCATATTTTCAACTTTGGGGAGTTGATAATAGCCATAATTTCTTTTTGGTCTCTATACTTATAAGTACTCAGATATGAAGTATTGTGTTATTACCACGTTGTTAACCTATTCCGCATTGAGACCGAAAATGGGAAATTTTTTTGATAAAATTTTGAAAACTCCTTTTTCAAGTTTTAAAAAACTTTCTTAAACAAAATTTAAAAAACTGGATATTAAAATTTACGGTTGTGTTAAAAATATGTTACAAATTAAATATGCGAATTTCTAAGTAAATCCCTAGGCCAGAATTTTTTTTTGACAAGGTTTTTATTTTTGCGGATTTCGAGAAATATGGGATTTTAGTAAAATATTCTGTAAATGTACTCTTTCTAAGTACTTTGTATTAAAAATTCATCACTTTTCTACTTTTAAATGTTATATTTTATCTTAATAGCCTATAGTTTCGGAAAAAAAATAATATGACCCCATTAACCCTTTTGTAATTGGGGTCACGTATGACCCCAAACTAATAAAAGACAATTTATTCAAAAAATTCAAATATTTTTTAAGTGCTGTTGAATTTTTGGATGCGATGCTTAAAATATAATAATCAAATGTGTAGAACTTTCGCCCTTTTATTACTGGAGGGCGGGTGTGGCAAAAACCCCCCAAAAACCAGCCATTTTTTAATTAAAAAAAAAATCGCTCCAATTTGTCAATTTTCGATATAAACGACACCCCGTTTGCCTTCTCATTTTACGCACCGATTTTCATCGCTCTGGGAGGGGAGGATAAAAAATAGAGAAACATATACAATTGCGGAAAAAGTTAGAAAGTTACGTCAACTTTTACGTAAAAAACCCCGAAGTTAATAAATTGAAAACTCACTGAGCTACAGCACTTTTAAAGAACGTTATATTTATGGGATTGAAAGCTAGGACATACCTTAAATAAGTTTTGTGTAAAAAATTATTTTAGAAACAAAAACAAGTAAGACTGTTAAATACCCTCCACCCGTGTTCCAGATGCAATATTATAAAAAGGAGTTCGATCGCGACCGTGATGAGTGACAGACGCATTGCGGAGAACAGAATCGTGAACTGGTATTATAATAAATACTATAGATAATTTCAATATTGTCGTTTTCTTTTTTATAAAAAGAAAGTAAATATATTCCTATTTTTATTTTGTTGTTGAAAACCGCAATTCAAAAAAACAACTTCAAAAAAACAACTTTTAGTTAAATGAGTGAGCATAATGCTCAAAACTCTAAAAATAAAAACAATCAAAATATATACAACAATAACGATACTAATATAAATAATAATCGTAAAAGAAAAAACCTAAATATGGCATACCCTTCGGCTAAACAATGTAAAAACAATTACTATGCAGTGCTTGACACTGAAAATGATACAGAATGTGACAAAAACCTGTTAAAAAAAATTTGGGAATCATGTGAGAGAAAACAGAGATAAATCTAAAAAATTAAATTCAGCTATTACAGCATTGGATGACTTGCAGAGAGCAAATAAAAATAATGCAACATCAAGAGTAAACAATACTAATACAGTAGTTAACACAGACAAAAATAAATACAAAAAAGTTCCACCTATCAACATTGTGGATATAGAAACAAGTCAATTAATTGAATTTTTAAAAAACGGTCTAAAAATAAAAGACTTTAAAATCAAAGAGTTCAGATATAAAAAATCGCTATTTATGAACTCGTTAGATGATTTTATACGAGTTAGAGCCTATTTGGAGAAGACCAAAACTAAATTCTTTACATACACGCCAAAAGGAATAAAAACTAAGACTTATTTACTAAAAGGTCTAGTAAAGTCAGTTTTCGACAAAAAATTCTATTGAAAAAGAATACAGTCTACCAATGTATCTGGTACAAGTTACGCCAGAAAGTAATATAAAACAATTAAAAAATATAAAAACTCTTTTTTATCGTTGTATAAAATGGGAGCAAATTAGACGTCCGGAAATACCATAATGCCGAAATTGCTAAGGCTTTTTTCACAGTGCTGAAAACTGTTCGCTTCAAACAAAATGTGTCAAATGCAATCAAGAACACGAAAGAGGAAAATGTACTGCCGACATAGTTCCAGAAAATGAAAAAGAAAAATTATACTGCGTACTTTGTAAAAAATATGGTCATCCAGCATCGTACAAAGGCTGCGAAATATATAAACAGCTACAGCAAAAAGTTAGAGCTAAAAGAAAAATATAAGTTCTTTAATTAATCCAGAAAATAGCTATGCTAATATTTTAGAGGGTAATAATAATTTGAATATTAATACAAATAATGATAACACTTTTCTATTAGAATTAAAAAACATGATGTTAAGTCTAAACAACCAAATGGCAAACCTACAAAAACAATTAAATTTACAAGCATCTAGAATATATGCAATTATTTCTATGGTAGGTGTGTAAACATGGCAAATAGTCACATAAACACTTTATCAAAAAATCTTAAAATTATACATATTAATGTAAATTCCCTTATATATATATATATAAGTAGAAGGTATGACCTTCAACATTTTCTTAATAAACACAATCCCGACATCGTGCTATTAAACGAAACTAAACTTAATCCTAAACATAAAATTGATTTTAATAATTATAAAATGATAAGAAAAGATAGAACTGGTTCAATAAGAGGTGGTGGTACAGCGATACTAATAAAAAATAATCTGAAATTTGACAAGTTTTCAAATAATATTATAAATTCGTTTAGTTTTTTAGAAAGTTGCATAATCGAATACCATTGGTTTTAAATAAAATGATATACATATACATATACATTATATCAGCTTATTATCCTTCTGGAAATAATGTTACGCATTTCAAATATGAAATTCAAAAACTTTTTGAATCTCTCGATCTACAAAATTTAAATAATTATTACATATTAGCAGACGATTTGAATGGCAGACATACGGATTGGAGTAACCCAACTACTAATCAAAAGGGAAATAAACTTAAAGAATGGTTGACAGAAAACGAGATTCATTTTAGATGTCGACTTTATGCCTCTAGTGTACCATCGTACCCTAGAACAGGATCTTATATAGATGTTTGTATTGCAGACTGTAGATTGCATATTATAAAAAAGAATATTACCTTGAACTGCATTGAAACTTTAGAATATGACAGTGACCATAATGCTTTACAAATAACTGCTTATATGAATAAAGAGAAACAACTTTTTACATTAATAAAAGAAACTGAAACTTCGACATATAACTTTAAGAAGACAGATTGGACAAAATTCCGAAATAAAATCAAATGCACATTAGAAAACAATACACAAATACCAAATAATCGTAACCTCACAAACACTGAAATAGATTTTCAAGTTCAGAGACTTAATGATATAATAATGGAAACTGTAGAAGATTTTACCCCTAAATTTAAAAACCATGATTATTTTCTTAAACTAAACAACCCAATTGTTAAAAAACTACACTTAGAAAAAAGTAAAATACTTACAGTGATTAAGAAACATAACAGATTGCAGCATATGTTATCTGAGTCATCTCTTAATTTGTTAAAAGTAAAATTAAAGTTAATTAAAAAACTTATACACGAAAATATTAACACAATTTTAAACAAATACGTACAAGAACAGTTAATTAAAATAGATCCGAAAGACTCAAAAATGATGTTTGAAAAAATAAAGAAAAATTTCAAAAAGTTTAAACCTTTAGTTCTGCATAATTTAAAAATCCCAGAAAACCAAGAGTATTTATTAAGTAATGCAAATATAGAAGTTGGAGAGTTAGAGAAAGACAGTGAAAATAATTTCATAATTCACGAAAAAGAACAAATGCTAGATACTATCGGCAGCTTATTTGAGTCAGTTCACTCCTACAAACAAATAAATAATAGTAACAATTTACATATAAAAGTTAATGATACTTTCAATAAATTTTTAGTAACGAAGTCTAACTTCGAATACAATATGATCGCTATAACAAATTTTAATCTAGAAAAAATTTCAAACAATTTAAATGAAACGCAAGCTGGAGATTATTTCATAGCGAGAAAGAAAATATTATACATTTTCTCTAAAATAAGTGGTAAATTGTCTTCAGGGATAGATAAGGTACCAAATATAATTTTAAAAAATTTACCAGACATAATGATTTTTGAGTATTGTAATCTATTTAACAATATGTTAAATAACTCATATATTCCCAAAAACTGGAAAATCGCTAAAGTTGTTCTATTACCCAAAAAAGATAAAGTTTACTCCCTAATATTAGTAAAATTTTCGAAATGTGCATAAATAATGATATAAATAAATTTTGTAACAACAACAACCTGATTAGTGAAAAACAATTTGGATTTAAATACAAGCACTCGACTATAAATGCCATACATTTACTCACATCGAATATAAATTGGAACTGGAATAAAAAATTATGTACAAGAACTTGTTTAATAGACATGGAAAAAGCTTTGATAACATTTGGATAGCTGGTTTGATATACAAATTAATTGATTATAAATTTCCATTACATTTAATAATACTCATATATTTATAATATGATAAGTGATAAAACCTTTATGGTGTTTCACGAGAAATATAAAAGCAGAAAAATTTTTAAAATCATTAATGGGTTACAACAGGGTCTGTCAATTCACCTATACTTTTCAATATATTCATTTTAGACTTACTTAGCAAAATTGAAAATATTATAGCTTTTGCAGATGATATTATAATATATCATGCTGACTGCACAATTGATAAAATTAATAAAAACTTACAAAACCTGTTCAATATCGTGGAAAAATTTGCCTTGGATTGGAATATGAAAATAAATATAGAAAAATGTGGAACAATATTATTTAGACCAACAGTAGATAAGTGCAACAGTAAAATTAAAAAAAAACTGGAAATCATTTGGAATTAAGTCCAACATAAATAATTTTAATATACCAAACAAAGAAATTGTCAAATACCTAGGCATATATTTAGATAAATTTTTATATTTTAACAACCACATCAAAGAGGTACTTATCAAAGCACGGAACGCATTCTTCTTATATAAAGCATTATTTTTTTCAAGATATATTAAATCAAGAGTAAAGATTATTATGTATCAGTCTCTTATTAGACCAATTCTAACATATGGATGTCCTATTTGGTTTAATATTTCACCATCTTATATGGAAAAAATTCGGGTATTCGAAAGAAAATGTTTAAGGTCTTGCACTTCGTTATTTAGATCTCCAGAGAGTAATTTTTTAAAATATGTGTCGAATAAAAAGTTATATAATGAATCAGGTATAATAAGAATTGATAATTATGTAATTAATTTAATAGATATAATACTTTGTGATGCACAGCATGTACAGAAAATAATTTAATAATGGCTCCGTACTTTTCAAATGAAGAATATATATCTGAAACATTACAAAAAGGATTCGTCCCACCGGAGGCCTTTTTATATCTAGATAAAATAAATTTAATACAAAATGAAAATGGCATTCCAGTCTTGTATCATCATTTTAACCGGGCAAATATTAAAGCAGTCAATTGCAATAGTACAACACCGAATACTTTTAGATATGATGAAAATATTGTTAATAGGGAACTTTGCATTTTGCAAAGTTCTAAAACCAAATTCTGGTGGTTACATCAGTAAAAATTTTGCAATTCCTCGCCTTTTTAACCTTTAGACTTTAGTTTTTATTTTTTTTTGCTAACATATAAGTAATGTTTTTTCAATATTTTCATTACAAATTAAAAAATTAAATATATCTTCTTCATTTGAAGTACATAAAATATTTATTTTTTGTAAAACCAAACTTATTATCATATTAATAATACTAGAGAGCCCGTATAAGGGACTTTGTATATATGTAAGTATATAAAACCATTATTGAGAACTAGTGTTTATTATAGTTATAGTTTTTAAGTTTTTTTAAAATATTATAACAAGGATTATCAACGCTAAGAGATAAAAAAGGCTAGATTTCAAATTATATTGGCTAAATTTTTTACAATAAGGATAATTAACAAAAATTTTAGGCATTTTCGTGCTTTTTTAAGTGAACGCAATTATTAAATGCATTGAATATAAATGCAAACACATACAATTACACTTTTGTTCGTCTGTTTATCAGTTATGTATACACATTTTTTTATTGTTGTTTTTTTATACATGTGAACGGTTCACATGTAAAAAAACAAAAAAAAAAAAAACAGCAAATCCAACAATCATACAAATAAGTGTATGCATCACTGATACGATGTGCACATGTTTTATTGGTATAAAATCTTTTCACTATTTTTAGCTTATTATACGAAATTTTGTCAGAGAATCAGCTATTCGATCGGGAGGCTCCAAATTCAACATCAAACTATTGCAGATTATGGCAAACGTGTTAAGCCTAAGTAGTGCTACTCACGTAATCTGTTGCGAACAGGATAATGTTTTCAACAGACAGATAGACGGACATCAACTGAACGACTTTTTATTTTATAAGTATCATACATATAAATAGTTTATAGTAAATCGGATTGACTAACTGATATATACCCCCTGTCGAGGATGTAAAAAAATTTCAACATCAAGGATGTTTTTCCTCAATTTTAGTAAAATAAAATAAAACAAGTATGAAAATAATAGTCGGTTTAGAGCGACTGTACGAAACCCCATACCATGCGTTTAGAGACCCCATCTCTTAGATCCAACTAAGTGGATATAGAAAATATGCATTAACCAAAGTTGTGTGGCATTGTTATTAATTTTTTTGGCTGCAGATATGAAAAAGTTCATATCGGGTGCTATATTTATGTGGGGACGAGGTCGCAAAATGGACCAATCCTGTCCATATGTGGTAAAGTCACTTATGTTTTGCAAAAACATATACAAACCAAATTTGAGAAAAATTTGGGCAATATATTTGTTTTTTGATAGATTTAAGTGAAGATCGGGAAGCAGCTTTATATGGGGCTATGACTAAGAATTGGATGTAATAAACATACACAAACTCAATTTGATCGAGATCTATATAATAATTGGGACACTATGGTAATTTAAGTCGATTTCATAAGGTTCGGCCCAAATATTATACGATGCGTGTTTAATTTTATAACTAAGAGAAAAATAACAGTGCGAATCGAAAATTGTTACTCAAGCTCCTACCTTCTACATAATGGAATCCCCCAGGGATCTCCCTTATCAGTTATTCTTTTTGTGATAGCATATAATAAGTTAAGTTCAATCATATCCCTACATAAGGAAATTGATTTCTGTGCGTACGCCGACGACTTTAATTTATTTATTCGTTCGGAGATAAAGATAAACACTGTGCTGAATTTGGACAATCTCTTTAGTGACATTAAAAATTGGTGTAATGCAACTGGAGCTACACTCTCTACCACAAAATGTAAATATATACATGTTTGTAGACTAAAAAACTGTCATTGCGAAATTCGTTCATCGAACATCGTAATTTCAACAAGTAAGAAAATTATAGTCGGTCTAGACCGACCATACGATACCATATACCATGGCTTAGAAACCCTATCTCTTCGGTCCAACTAACTTGATTTAGAAAATAAGCAAAACCAAATTTGAGTGGCATTGTTATTAATTTTTTTGCCTGCAGATATGAAAAGTTCATATCGGGTGCTATATATATATGTGGACTAGGTCAAACAATGGATCGTGCCTGACCGTATTTGGTAAAGTCACTTATATTTTGAAAAAATTTACACAAACCAAATTTGAGAAAAATCTGTCCAATATTTTCGTTTTTTTGACAGATTTAAGTGAAGATCGGGAAGCAGCTCTATATGGGGCCTGTGACTAAGAGTTGTCCCATAGGATCATTTTTGGACTACTGATTAATGGATGCAAAAACACATACAAACCCAATTTTACTAAGATCTATATGATAATTTGGATCTTATGACAATTTATGTCGATTTCATAGGGGTCATTTGTATGGGGACTAGATCTGAACATGGAATGATTTTCACCAGTTTCAATAGCGTTCATCCTATAGCTGATAGAGGCTTATATACCAAATTTCATCAAAATATATTCATATTTGCGACCTGTAGTTTGATTACAAGCTTTACATGGACACATAGACGGACGGACGGACGGACATCGTTAAATCGAATCAGATAGTGATTCTGATTCGATCGGTATAATAAAATATGGGTCTAGGTCAAATATTTTTGGTTGTTACAAACAGCAGCACAATGTCATTATACCCTGACCACATAGTGGTATAACTAGAAAATAAGCATAAACCAAATTTGAGTAGCATTGTTCTTATTTTTTTTTTGGCCTTCGGGTGTTGAAAAGTGGGCCGCTCCGGACTATGTTTGGTACGGTCACTTATTTTTTGCAAAAACATAAACAACCATGACTAAGAATTGTCCTATAGGGTTTATTTTTTTAGACTACTTATGGACACACAGACGTACACGGACGGACCCTAACCACATAGTGGTATAGGGTATACAAATTGAAAATAGTTTCAGCCTAAAATTTAAGAAAAAAACTAAAATAATCGAGTTTAACAATTTTTATAGCTAAAAAAATATATATTTAAATTTTATTTTTTTAAATAATTTTACATTAAAAAAATATTTCTAAAGAATAATCATCTCAGATTCCGAGCATTTTTCTTAGGAAATTATTTTGAAATTGTAAAATTATTTTTAGTAACAATATGTTGAATTTTTTTTATTAATTAATTGAAAAAAAAAAAAAAATTAATTGAAGAATCTTTCTAAGATTAAAAGAAGTTGTCTACAGAAAAAGTTTATAAATTCAATAGGAACATAATCTCAGATTGCCAAGACTTTTTTTGAAATATAGTTTCTATTTAGAAACACACATACTGAAAAATAGTTTCCCTACAACAATTGTAGGGATCTAATAAATTTTTTTTAAATATTTTTCTCATATTAAAAAAAATTTTCTAAAAAGATAATAATTTAAAAATCTGAGAATTTTCTTAATAAAACATAATCTCCGATTCTGAAAAATTGTCTGTAGAGTATATTTTTATAAAAAGAATTTCTCAAATTGAGGAGCATTTGCTATAAAATAAGTTGTTAATTTACTTCGTTTTAGGCATTTAGGTAACGCAACCAGTGTAGAACCTTCAAACAATCGATCAATTTTTGTTTCGTTAAGTCATTTGGAGAAGTCAACAAAAATAACAATCCTAAATTTTAAAACAAAAATCCCTTTTAAATTGACCAAAAAGGGCAACATCTATTTTAGAACTTCCTATTTGTTATTATTCCCCTAATTTTTAAATGGCATCATGTGGGTTAATTTGGAACCATTAAAGCAGCATTTAAAACACGAAGCATCTGCTTTTCTTTCGACTTCAACTCGTATCGCACCCAATGTACTGGCATTTGCATGTATCCCAATAATTTGGTTGCTTACGAGTTCTTTTTGTATTCGACATGAGTTTTTACATATTTAAACCTTTTACTAAGCTCAGGCATTCCTTGGCGTTCGCGACGAAACCATTTTGCAATCGATAGAGTATATACCAATTTTTTCGAAACTTTATACACGATTTTCATGATTTTTCTTAAGTTGTTGTCAATATTAAATAAAAAAATCTGAAAGCTTATTTTTTCTCCATTTACTTTATTTACCCAAAATCATTTTTGTAGTGCAAAAATGGTTTTTAGCAAATGCTTCAAATTAAAGAGAATTTTACCAGCTTTCATTTTTGAGCTGTCAATAAAATAATGTAATAAAAAATTGCTCCTGTAATCATGTACACAGTAGGACATCTCCAATAGGGGGTATCACAGCAAATTAAACATGGTTCGGAATTGCTTCGCATGAAACGGGGTGGGTAAACTCGTATTTATTAAGTATATAATTTGATATATAACAAAATTTAAAACAAAGCGTACAATAACTGGGGTAATGGTGCAAAGCGTCGATGCACAATATCAAGCTGTACTTGCTCTTCAATACTAAAAATCAATCAAAATCACCATTCCAATCACCTGGTCTTAGTCATAAGATCATTTGTGGGATTTATTGAAGCGCTGAATCCATCAGCGTAAAATAACCTCAAAGGAAATTTTTAAAAGTGTCATTTTAGTTGAATAGCTTAAAATAAATAAATAAAGTAGCCTACAAGTAACTAACTTAAGGATTATTTATGAATTTATATTTTTTACACTTTTTACCTGAATAAAATTTGTTCAAGACAATAAAAAACAACTAAATTTTAAAAAAATAATAAATAACCAAAGAATTTATTAGAAAAACCAAATAATTCAATGTCACAAATTTTTTATCTCATTCTTTTCGTGGTATAAAAGTTTTAATTTTAGGTGTACGAATGCATTTTCTAGCAAGTGTATGTCGAAAAGACTTATACCACTTTTTAAAATTAAATTTCTTCGAAATATATTGGAGTTGACGTTTTTTATATCCTTTACACAACTGTACAAAGGGTACATATGAGGTTGTCAATCCGTTTGTAGTTCATCGAAAAAAATTCCGGAGATCCTTATAAAAGGTGAAGTCTGTCTGTCTGTCTGTCTATTGAAAACATTCTCCTGTCCTCAATAGGTCGAAAGATTTGCAGTACTTAAGCCTCGTCATAAATTGCTGCAATTTGTTATTGAATTTGGAGCCTCTATACCCAATACGTGAGGAATGACGTACGAAAATGTAGATAGTCCAATAAAATTTCATTTAGAAAACTAATAATCTAACCCATAAAAACAAAGTTTTTATTAAAACTCTTTCTTTCCTTATGCATACGGGCTTTGATTCTCTCCCTATGAACCAAGTGTCAGATTGATTGGACGAGGGGAAATGGTGTTTAAATCACTACGTGACTGTGTGTAAGTTAATATTTAGTGACAACAAGTCTCTGGACCAAGTTTCAGATTGTTTGGATGAGGGGAATGGAGTTTAAATCCTCCGTGACTGCGCGTGACTAAGCGTGACTGTGTGTGACTATCCTAAAATCAATCTTTGGCCGCAACAAGTCGATGGACAAAGTGTTAGATCGATTGGATGAGGGGAAGTGAGGTTTTAATATTTCCTTGACTGTGCATGACTATGCGTGACTGTGCGTGATTACCCCAAAATTAATCTATAGTCATAACAAGACTATGGGCTAAGTTTCAGATCAATTGGGTGAGGGGGAATGGGGTAGACCCATGGCGGACAGACAGACAGAGAGTATGAGTTAAAATAAAGATTTTAAAAATAAGGAAAAATGTTTATATGTAACTGATCACATGCATATAGGCATGTAAATTTTCACACGTACAAGAAAAAACAACAACAAGCTAAAAAATGTGTATGCTCATTGCATTTAATAATTGCTTTCAATTGGTAAAGCACTCAAATACTTAAAATTTTTGTTACTTAAATTTAAACATCATCATAAAAAATCCAGCTATTACAATTTGAACTCTTTTTTTGTCACTTTGTGTTGGCAACCTTGGTTATAATATTGTGGTTTAAACACGGATAGAGTATATCAAAGATCGGCAGTGACGAATTTAACACTCTTACTTGTAAAGTTTAAAACTATTTGTAGAATTGTTTTTAAAAAGCTTTTAGAAAGCTTAACTACTTTCATTATCCTCATTGGCTGATTGAAAAAAGAAATGGAAATTCAATAAAAACATAATATTTCTCTGACTGTATTGATAGCAAAAGATGTATTCAATGCATTGCAATCAAACATTATACAGTTAGTTAGCATAAAATCAACATAGATTACATCAAAGGAAAATTAAATAAAAGCTAATTGTCTGAAGTACTATCATCCATAATTTGTGAATCTACAACAATGACTATTGACCTTTTTACGGAAGCTTAAAGGTTAAATCAAAAACTCTCACTAATCATAACAAGTTTTATAGATTTTTTTTAGAGATGTTTGTGTTTTCTTGTTCTTCATATTTAGTTGATAAAGTAATGGTTTAAAATGATATATGATCCTATATATACAAAGGTTGTGAACAGCAGCCATGTCAGTTTTAACTGTCTTCAACTTTGGCAAAGAATATGAAAACCCTTTTTTCCTTAAATTTTTTTTCGTTTATAGTTTTTGCATGTCTGTTCTTGAAAATGAATTCATTTTTATTCAAAATGTTTTCCATTTTTTCCCTCTTGAAAAATGTCCTTTCATTTTGTTGGGTTTTTTTTTTCTTTTTTCAATTTTTGAATATTAAAAAAGGACGTAGTTTATTTTGTGTTTTTTCCAAAGTTCTTGCAAGGAGTTAAGTAGTTTCTTTTTGCAGTTGAATTTTATATTTCGAGCATTTGAAAACAACAATAAAACTGAAGTGTTTCTTGTAATCCTGCTGTTGTAACATGTAATATTTGTAAATTTTGTATTGTTGTCATTGTTCGGTATAAGAAGCATGAATTTTGATTATGATTTATGTTAAGTTTTCTTCAAGAACTGTTTTATTTTATTATTATATTTTTATTTTTTTTTGGCATAGCAGTGGTTAAGTCTATCGAGAAGAGATTGTATGTCTGGAAGGAGAAAATGAGGAATGTGATAGACATTATATTTTTTGGAATAATAACATTATTATTCATTGAGTTTTGTAGTGTTTTCTTTATTGAGGGTTAGGTATACATTAAGACAAAGGATAATTTGTCTTATGACAGAGAAAGGGTTTTATGGTTCTGTACAATAAATAAAGATTGTTAAAATAAGCATTTTTAAGTTTTGTTTTTTCTTTTCGATTTCTTTATCAAAAAGTTTTTGAACTGTTTATTGTTTATTCAGCTATAAGTTTACTTTAAATTTGTTACGGCAGAATAATAACAGTGTCAAGAAACAGGATAAAGTTTTAGAAGAATTTCTTAAAATTCTGCAAAAACTTTAAAAGTTTTTAATGATTATTTTTTTTTATTGACACTGACTACTTCACAAGCAGCTCTTCGATATACAATTTTTTAAATTTTCGGCTTTAACTCAAGATAATATAAATTAGTTAAATCTGTGCTAATAATTATCAAAATAATCTAAGTCATATAATTTTTGTTTCAAAAAATAGACATTTACTTTTGAATATATTTATATCAATGAGGATTTATGAAATTTTTTTTATGATTGCAAAATTTTATAAAATATGGCATTAAAAGTTTAAAAATTTAAATTTTTACTTATTTAAGTCATTTTGGACTATTTACTATTTATATCTCTAATATTATTAGGTAAGGCGATTTTTTGTGACATCTACACTCTCAGTAACCAACTGATTTTGACAAAAAATATGCAATTTGAAAGGTATTTCTTTGCAGATGTGTACCATCTGGTACATTTTTTGGAGCTTGAAATGGCTAAAATTAAATAGCATTCCTTAAGGCCCTTATAAAATTATTTATTAGCAACCCCATTTATATATCTTCTGTGTGTTCAACAAATATTTATAATGATATTTATTGAATTTTATTTAAAATTCACAACCTAATGAATTTTATTTAAATATTCATACATTTTTTATATATCTATATATTAATACGTGAAGGAGGAGTCTGAAATTTGGCATAGTTATAGTTCATATGGAGGAGAAGCTGACAATGATAAAATTTATGTCTAATATGTCTTAAAAATATATAAAATAAAATAAAATAAAATAAAATAAAATAAAATAAAATAAAATTAAATAAAATAAAATAAAATAAAATAAAATAAAATAAAATAAAATAAAAATAAAAATAAATAAAATAAAATAAAATAAAATAAAATAAAATAAAATAAAATAAAATAAACTAAAATAAAATAAAATAAAATAAAATAAAATAAAATAAAATAAAATAAAATAAAATAAAATAAAATAAAATAAAATAAAAATAAATAAAATAAAATAAAATAAAATAAAATAAAATAAAATAAAATAAAATAAAATTAAATAAAATAAAATAAAATAAAATCAAATAAAATAAAATAAAATAAAATATAATATAATAAAATAAAATAATATAAAATAAAATAAAATAAAATAAAATAAAATAAAATAAAATAAAATAAAATAGAATAAAATAAAATAAAATAAAATAACATAAAATAAAATAACATAACATAACATAAAACAAAACAAAATAAAATAAAATAAAATATAGTAAAATAAAATAAAATAAAATAAAATAAAATAAAATAAAATAAAATAAAATAAAATAAAATAAAATAAAATAAAATAAAATAAAATAAAATAAAATAAAATAAAATAAAATAAAATAAAATAAAATAAAATAAAATAAAATAAAATAAAATATAATAAAATAAAATAAAATAAAATAAAATATAGTAAACTAAAATAAAATAAAATAAAATAAAATAAAATAAAATAAAATAAAATAAAATAAAAGAAAATAAAATATAATAAAATAAAATAAAATAAAATAAAATTAAATTAAATAAAATAAAATAAAATAAAATAATATATTTATAATAATTCGTTACACCCTGTTAATGAAAAACATTGGAAGACAAAAATTGAATGAAAAATTTAATATTTCCTAGAATTTGCACTCGAATTTCGAGTGCTGGGCTCTGCTAGTTGATAAAATTTGGTTTGATTTAACTGATAAACTGATAACTGATAAGTTGTGATTTAACTGATAAACTATTTTTTTTTTAATTTTGTGTTAGACCTTTTTAGTAATTATGGGCACGAATAAAAAAATTAAAATAACGTTGAAATAATTTAGTTTAAAATAAAGAAATGTGATGTAAATATTACACATATTTTTTAAGTGTTTGAATTTGATCATTTTCAGTATTAAGGGCATATATAAATAAGAAGCAAAATTAACATATAATTAATTTATATTAAAATAATAGGATGTGTAATAACTGATAAGTTAAATTAAAAAAAATTGAGTTAGACCCCTTTTTGATAATTATGGGCTTATGCAAAAACGAAAGAAAATTACACAAGATTATTATAGTTTAAAAGCTAAAATGTGAAATAAACTTTTAACTTAACTTAGGCCATTTTGTGCCTAATAGTCAATTTAAAAAAGACTTAAATAAAAATTGTAAAAAGTTTTTTATTTATCAATTTTGTATATAAATATTAATTTATTTTTTTTATTTTTTTTAAATATGAACAATTTTTTGTAGGTATTTTTGTTTACTAACTTCTTAGAATGAAATTCGTTGGTAAGATTTCAGTTAAAAGACGTTTAACTCTCAATTATGACAAGGTTTCATAATATCACAGATCACAAGTTAAAAATATTTGGAAAATAATTTTATAATTTATTAAAAAAAAAAACATTAAAAAGCTTTTCATGGACTTAATTTGTCGTCTTTTAATTTTATTTGTAATTTTAAAAAATATTCCAATATAAAAATTATATATTAATAAATAATTAGTTATGTATTTAGTTCAGGCTCCAGATTCCACTGTACAAAACTTTTGGGCTGGTGTACAGTGTAATAACCTTTAAATTAAAATGATATTTAAATTTAAAGTTAATTGATTTTCTTTTTTGACCAGTATGTATAATAATTTCTTATTTTTTTGTTATAGGAATAATTATTTTTTATTTGAAAAATGAATTGCACTGTACAACAATTTTCGGATTATATTTAAAAGATAAATATAACTGATAAAAAAAATATTTATTAAATAAAAAAAAAAAAAACATTTTATATAACAAAATTTTTTGTTTAAATTTTTTTAAAACATTAATCGATTTTTTTTAAACAAATTTTTGGTTTTTGTATTTTCTTATCTTATTTTTTTCAAGAAACATTTTTAAATCATTAAACTTAATTAAGAAATGTTTACAAAATTTATAGTTTGTCAAAATTGCTTTCGTTGAAAATTCATGCAGTTGTTTACAAATTTTGACAGATATTAATTAAAATTGTTTGTTCAAATAAATAAAAAGTATATTTAATTTTTTTTTTATATCTAAAGTACTTGTTTTAATTAAAAAAAAAAAATGATAGAAAATTATATATTTTTGATATGTAAAAATGATATTTTTAATTTTTTTTTATAAAAATATATATATATATATATATAAAGTCTGCTCAAAATTATAGCGCACTTCTGTAGAACTTGTAAAACTTCATTAATAAATATTACAAATTTAAATAATACACATTTCCTGAGGTTAATTGATAGGTATTTATTCAAATTTATAACATTGGTATTATAATTCAGTAAAAAAAAAAAATTAAAACAATATTACATGCTCTTTAGAACAACTAAAAATGAATGCGCCAAAGTTATAGCACACGACTAAATTAAATATAAATTTAAATCCACTAAACTAAATTTTATGAAAAATTTAGTTTCAGTAGGATACAATATTTCCGCGTTTAGATTTTAAAACATATTTTATTCATATTGACCTACATTGGATTTATATCTGGACATATTGGTGTCCAATCTAATACAGACATGTTTTTGTTTTTAAATCAATCCATCGAAAATTTCCCCTTTATGCCACGGAGCATTATCTTTTCGGAAATAGCTTTGCGTTAATCCAGACCTCAAAATTCTTTCGTAATATGCTGAAAGATCTTCGAAGATCAATTCAATATATTTTCTAGCATCATTTTTTCTAGCATCATAAAATAAGCCACTCCATCTAGCGCCGTCTTCAATTTTTTTCCAATATTTCTCTTACATCACACAAATTATTATCTTTTCTTTCATTAGAAAATGTATATATGGTCTCAAGCCGAACAATAAATAACTAATTATTCCAATACAGATCAACAATACATAACACTAACAATTTAATATTTTTTTCTTAAGTCAGATCTCTTACACAGACCAACTGTCATTATGGGGGGTGAGATATTCCAGGTCAGGGTGAAAGTACTAGGTCAGTATAATAAAACCTCCAAACGGTTTGGCGTTCTCAGGTCAAACTTTTGTATGATATTTTATATTTTTTTAATATTTTAAATTAAGTAAATACATTTTTTTTTTTGTTAAATATCTCAGGAAACTTCTTCGCTATTAAAGAAATTTTTATTCAAACAATTAAATTTTCTATTTTTTTTTTATGAAATATAAAAGGTTTTTTTAATAGCAAGCCAATTACCTTAAAAAGTAATAACGATATTAGCTTCCTTCAAAAATCTCACAAATAACTAATTCTTTGTTAATGGAAATTTTATTCAAACAATTAAATTTTCTTAACGAAATTTTCGTAATATCCCTTTTACGCTGATAGCTTAATTTCCCTTTCAATAGATGTGAAATGTTATCTTAAATAAACTACCATTATTGTTATCCTTTGTACAAACTTATTGACCCGTAACTTATTTTCTGCTATAACCGAACAATAATAATCTTTCCAACATTTTAATAAAAACATACAAAATAGTACATTAAATAAATGATAATCACTAAATTATGATCATACTTGTGTATTTAAAATACCAAAAATAAGGGAACAAGTCATAAGATAATATTATAGGAAATATTACCCCCAGCAAAAGATAAACATCTTTCAGAAAGCAGCAGCAACAACAACACACAGCAGGCAGTCTTTTCATAATATTTTACTGATTCCTGACCAATAATACACAATAACAACAACAATAAAAAGCAGCAATGTCATTAAGTAAATTAGCTTAAAAACACCAAAGAACAAAAATAAACATTGAAACGAAAGTTTTGTTTAGTTAGCGGTTGAGCTGGAAAACAAAAAAATAAAATCCTCAACAAATTTGTAGTGGTACTGCTTAGTTTCGGTAGCTTAAATGCAGAAGCTGCAGCACAGGATAAACATGAAATTCAATATTATATGGTAATATGGTACATCCATAAAAACATAGCAACAGCAAACAAAAAAAAAAAAAAAGAAAACAAACAAAAAAGCAAATAACAAATTAAAACATTACCAGAAGAAGAAGCATATGAAGATGAAGAAAACATTTTTCTTAACATATATTATACTTAACATTCTTAATAGAATTGATGTGGTCACTTCATAGCAATTGTGGGCATGAAAGATGGCAGAGGACGAACACTAAGGGCGCTACAAAATTTATCTATATACATATGTAAAAGCTTATAGGAGGCTTAACCATTTAACCGGTCTTCCGAAATTTTTACAGAGTCTGGAAGGAAATATCAGTTATACTTTTTTTTATATTTTAAATGGGCATGGCACTTCCCATACGAAGTGCATTTTTAGTATCATATATATTCAGTACTATGTCTGAGGTCACCTATTATTAATGTTAGTAACGAAACGGAATATGTGCCGAATCGGATGAGTGGGCGTGGCATCTCGCATACAAAGTAATTATTTAATATTATGTATCACGAGTACTATTAAAGGCAAAACTTTGAAAATTTGATTGAGGTCATCTTTTTATAATGTGAGTAATCGGTAAAAAAAATGGGCGTGGAATCCCCCATACCAAGTATATATTAAATGTCATGTAACTGGAGTGCTGTAATACTGAAAGCTTTGATACTTTGTGTGAGCCCATAAGTTATTCGTGCGATTAATCGAACAAAAAATGTGCAGGGTCGGCGCAGTGGGCGTGGCACCGCCCTAAAAAAATAAATATATAACATTATATAAGTGGAGTACTATAAAGGGGAAAGCCTTGCCAATTTGTACGAGTCCATCATATATTAATGTAAGGTGTCATATAAAAAAGAGGCGGGATGGGATTAGTAGGCGTAGCACCTAATATACAAAATATATGAAATACTATGTAAGTGACAGTCTTGAAACTTTTGACAAGCATATTAATTGCATTGTGAGTAGTCGTGGAAAATGTGGGCGGAACCGCGAAATTCCAAAATCTCCAAAACCAAAATCGCCAAAACCGAAAACCGCGAAAACAAAAATCGTTAAAATCAAAACTCGCTTAAATAAAAATTGGCAAATAATATTCTAAATTCAATGCCAATCGCTAAGTGTTGGTGGATTTAATTTGGAAAATCCAAGGCAGCTATATATAGCTTGCTCCTGAGTATTTTTGCACGGAATGAAAAGATGTTGTATGTCAGCAATTATACCAACCAGCCCTCGAAATTTGAGTGCAAATTCTAGGAAATTTTATTTTATCATTCTTTCAATGTTTTTTAATCTATTTAATTCATTAAGTTTATTTCATTATACATATTTGGCCACCGTGTATGCCGCCTAAAGGTATTCAAATTTTTGGCAATTCACAATTCAAACCGGGGTATGTGTAATGCAATTATTGTAATGAAATCTGTACGTTAAGTTTCGTGTTGCATAATGTAAAGTTGATTGCGCACGCATAACTTTCCTAAAATTCAACGAATTTAAACAGTTAATCTGTATGTTAACTTGCGTACTGTATAAAGTAAAGTTGATTGTGCACGCATAACTTTCCTCAATATCAGCAAATTTAAGCAGTTAATAGCTCAAAAGAAAGTGCTTGATCCACTGAGTGTTCTGAAAGTGAAACGATCAAGATCCATTCATTAGAGGAGGAGTTAGCTAGGGAAGAATCGCGTTTGAGTATAAGTTGAGTAAGGTGGGAGTTGAGTAAATTTCAATGATTGATGACATATCTGTGTCATAATACCTTTCATTAAAAAAAATTAAGGAAATCGACCAGATAGAACAGATTGACTGACTTTAGTTTTCATAAATTTTTTTAATATATGTATAAGATATGTATAAATTAATAAGAAATATAAAATAAATAAAATGTTTTAGTTGTTCAATGCAATACGAAAGAAATTGATAATGAATATATTCATGTCAATAAGTCTCGGTAAGTCGTAGCGAAGCACGACAGGACAGACATACATATAGAAAAGTGAAAGTATGTGATGTTTGAAATTTGTAGCAGGACCGATTTTCTTGAAACTTTCACAGCGTCAAAATGTATATATAGAAAGTAAGATAGACTATAACTTTTTTGATAAATCAAGTGGGCGTGACACCACCCACACAAAGTGAATTTTTAATATAAATTATCTGGAGTACAATGACAGCAAAAGTCCTCAAACTTGGTATAAATACGTCGATGTCGATTTCGATGGATACGGCACTCCTTATACAAAGCAAATATGTGATACCATATATCTGGATTATGATAACACTGAGGCCTTGAAATACATATATACCTGTAAATTTCAGTAAGTCATAGCGAAGCGAGACAGGGTTACCTAGTATAAAATGTAAATTAATTTTATCTCAATATTTTGTTAGATATAAATTTTGTAGTAGTAAATTATTAACAAATTTTGACGAAAAAAAAGTTACTTTGGAAAACTAAACGAATCTATATCGAGAAGGATCTTTAGAATCTGAGGTACTATTTTCGATGAAAATCTCTTTCCATCTGAAAATTTCTCAAAACTTCAACCATATTTTAAGCAGATTATTTCTTAGAATTATTTCTTTTTCAGAACTTCAAACAAATTTTGAATATTATATTTCTCATAACCTAAATTAATTTTCCTTTAGCTAAATTATTGGAATCGGAAATTATTTATCGGTAGCAAAATCTCTAAGAAGTTAAAATTAGCGTTATAGGAAAAAAGGTTTTTTTCTGCAGAAAAACAATTGCCTACAGAAAAATATTTTTCTCTCTTCATAAAACCCGAATATTTGTTATTGGAGGGGACCTGGCGTAGGCACTTCTCCTGATCGCAGTAGAGCAACCTGGCGTAGGCGCTCTCTTTTTTCTGCTAACTGAATTTATGTAGTTGTAGACTTAGCGTTCCAAGAAGTTCCTCTCCTCATTGCGGGAGAGAAACCTGGCGTAGGCGCTTCTCTTATCGTGGAACCCGAATATATTTAGTTGCAGAGACTTGGTGTAGGTACTTCTCCTGATCGAAAGTGAGGAACCTGTCTTATGCACTTCTTGCATCGTGTAACCCGAATAATTGCCATTATAGGTAGAAACCTTTCGTAGGCATTTCTCTTATTGTTATGTTGTTGCAGGGAGACCTTCCGTATGCACTTCTCCTGATCATGGAAGAGAAACCTTTCTTTGGCGCCACTATTAAAACCGAAAGCCTTGTCGTTGTAGAGAGTTTCAATATTCCGCGTACTTACTTAGAGCGATGTGGACAACTCAGCGATTTTAGTTCACCTTTCATAGTAGGCTGAGGCAGGTGGTGAACCTTTGTAGAATACACCTCGGTTTGGTGTGTTTATTTTCTTATTCGCTCTAACGTAAGAAGGCTATGGCTCAATGAAGTAAATATATGCTGTGGATAACGGCATATTTATCTATAATATTAATAGGCTAGGCGATTTCTAGTGACTGATGTTTTGTTCTACCGTTTTATCCCAATTTTGATCAAACGTATATTATTTGAAAGGTATTTTTTTTTAGCTGTTTTGCAGATTTACAGACTTTAAAATTTTTTCCTTTACTTTGAGTAAATTGCATTTAAAGTTGCTACTAACACATACATAAATGCTATGTGTGTGTTTAGTAAATTTGTTAATGTGTTTGTAATAAAATGAGTTTTTTTTTTTTGTTGATTTGTGAATTGGCTATAATTGATTATCATACTTTTAGGGTCTTTATTTAATGAAAAAATAAAATTGCCTAGAATTTGCGCTCGAATTTCGAGGGCTGGAATCTGCTAGTTCTAATAAATATCTTATATATACATGAAAAATTAACAATTACTTTATACAAAAATAAATCATTGTTACAATATATTATTTTCTAGAATTTCGAATTTTTTCAATAGAAAAAATTTTCGAATCTGTGTTAATGCTGCTTATGATAATAAATGGAAATCTGAGACTACTTTTCTTATGAATATTATCGGAATTTGAAATTATTTTTTTTTTTATTTCTTAATATAAGACAAATTAAAAAAAAAATTGTTGGGAAACTATATTACAAATGGAAAGTCTTGGGTCTGTGAGACTATACTGCTATTGAATTTAGCAAATTTTTCGTATAAAAAAATCAGAATATAGGGATTCTTTTTTTAGAGACAGCTTTTAAAATCGCAGATTTTAGAATTTGAGATTACTTTTTAAAGCAATTTGAGCAAGCAATGGTTCAATAAACAATTTATCAGTTTCAAACCAATTTTCTTAAGAATAATGGTCGAAATCTGTAATGATTTTTTTTAGAAATATTTTTATAATTTAAAATTATTATACCTATAAAAAAATGTTTCTCCTTATGTTCTGAGATAAAATGAATTCGATATAGTTCTTTTGAAACACCAAAATGTATCTTCCTATACAAAAATTCTTGTAAACTCCGATTATATTTCTAAATACAATATCTCAGAATCCAAAATTATTTTAATTTATTTCAAAAACTGTAATTATGTTTGTTAAACAATTTCCCAAGATCTTCGACATTTTTTTACCGAAAAATTTCCTAAACTGGAGGTGTCTCTGAATAAGAATCTGAATCATTAATTTCTTTTTGTATATTATTGTATATAAATATTTGTATATATTTGTATATATTTGTATTAAAACAATTTTTCTACTTACGTTGTTTTTTATTAAACTTTTCTCCACAAAATTTACCTGTTTAATATTTTGGAACAATTATTTCATAATAAGTAGGTTTCAAGCCAAAATTTTTATTTTTATTTAGTGGAAAAATTGTTTAAATTTTATTTGATTTATTTGAGCATTTGGTTTTGTTAGCATTTTTGTTTCAGTCAACAACAGCTTTCCCTAACATAACTTTTAATATGGCGTAGGATATAGTTCTCTTCATTTAGTTCCCTTTTTAAGCAATATGCGGGCACGGAGGAGTGTGAAAACTGGTATAGTTACAGCTCATATGGAGGAGAAATTGAGAATGATAAAATTTATGTTTAATCTGTCTTAAAAATATATTAAATTAAATAAAATAAAATATTTATAATAATTCGGTACACCCTGTTAATGCGAATGATTGAAATTATATATCAGACACTCTATGTTGAATTGTGAATTGCTAAAATTGTTTAACATACCTTTAGGCTCATTTAAATAATCATAAATTTTTTATATGTATAAAGAAACATTAGAAGACAAAAATTTAATGAAAAAAAAATATTTCCTAGAATTTGCACTCGAATTTCCAGTGCTGGGCTATACTAGTATCTTTAAGTGAGCAAGAAATGCATTTAGCATGAAAGAAAATTGTATTTAATGGACAAGTTTTTGAAAACACAATGATTGATGTATTTTTAATTGTTTCTTCATGTTCTGGTTGTTGTTATGCTGAAAGTATTTTGGTTTAAGATTGTTTTATGTCCTAAATGAAATGCACTGAAAAATATGCTAATGATCAAAATGTCAACACATATTGTAAAAAGAACAACAAAAAGAAAAAAAAAACAAAAACAACAAACAACAAACAAACAATTTGCAATATGTTGAGAATGAAATAAATAATAAATTAAAAAAAAATCCTAACAGCGTGGAAGCGCTAAAAGTAAGATTCATTTTTTCCAAAATAATGAAACAAAAACTAAGAAACAAATGTTCCATTTAGCAAGGCAATAAATCAGTTTAAATAATAAAACTTTTATTCGTATTTGGCTCTCTCTTATTCAGTAATAATGTTTAGAGGAAAGCATTTCATACTGTAAAACAAGGAAAGTATGAGCTCCAAATTGAAAATATATGCATTCAAAAGGTTATTTCTTTAATAAAACTTAAGTTTAATGACAACCAAAGGCATTTATTATACAAAATATCATTATTAACTAATTTAGTTTATGTACTCACATTCTAAGATCTAAAACCTTCCAACATGGCTATTTATTTACTAATATATGCATAATTTTAAAACAAAAATGATCAATATGAAAAAAATTCAATAAATAAGCCTTTTATGAAAATATACAGAAAAAATGGATTTAAAACATTTTATTGTAAAATGAGATGTTTGTTATAAACATGCAAAAATATGCAACTACAAATCGAAGTTGATGCAAATATGCAAAAATATACATCTTAAGAGAAATAAGCAAAAATATACAACTACAAATCAATCAATTTCGATGAAAGTTCATTGGATCTGATATAAATTTATGAAAAAACTCAAACATGATGCAAAAAATATGCATATAAAGCAAAATATGCAAAATTTATGGAACTACAAATCGAATCCTTTTTATTATAAGGCTATCGATTCCGGCAGATATTTATGGGAAAAAATTCAAAAAATTACAAATATGCAAAAATATACATTTAAAGCAAAATATGCAAAAGTATGCCACGTCAAATAGCTGCTTTTTCGATGGAAATTCAATGATTTGGGTACATATTTCTGGAATACTTGCAGCAATTGAGAATTTTGATGCAAATATGCATTTAAAGAAAAATATGCAAAAATATGCAAAAGTATGCCACGTCAAATCGCTGCCATTTCGATGGAAATTCACTTACTCGGATACATATACATGAAAAACTTGCAGCAATTGAGAATTTTGATGCAAATATGCAAAAATATGCATACAAAGCAAAATATGCAAAAATTATGGAACTACAGATCGATACTTTTTTATTATAAAGTTATTGATTCTGGCAGATATTTATGGGAAAAAGTTAAAAAAAATAACAAATATGCAAAATATGCATTTAAAGCAAAGTATGCAAATATATGCCACGTCAAATCGATGCAATTTCGATGGAAATTCACTTACTCGGATACATATATGAAAAACTTGCAGCAATTGTGAATTTTGATGCAAATATGCAACTATATGCGTTTAAAGCAAAATATGCAAAAATTATGGAACTACGAAACGAATCCTTTTTAATATAAATTTATCGATTCTGGCAGATATTTATGGGAAAATGTTCAAAAAATTAACAAATTTGCAAAAATATGCATTTAAAGCAAAATATGCAAAAGTATGCCACGTCAATTTCGATGGAAATTCAATGATTCGGATACATATTTATGGAATACTTGCAGCAATTGAGAATTTTGATGCAAATATGCATTCAAAGAAAAATATGCAAAAGTATGCCACGTCAAATCGCTGCCATTTCCATGGAAATTTACTTACTCGGATACATGTATATATAAAAACTTGCAGCAATTGAAAATTTTGATGGAAATATGCAAAAATGTGCATATAAAGCAAAATATGCAAAAATAATGGAATTTCAGGTCGAATCTTTTTTATTATAAAGTTATAGATTCGAACAGATATATGTATATAGGAAAAAGTTCAAAAAATTAACGTATATGCAAAAATATGCACTTAACGCAAAATATGCAAAAGTATGCCACGTCAAATCGATGCAATTTCGATAGAAATTCATTGATTCAGAGACATATATGTATGCAGAAACTTGCAATATGCAAAATGTGAAAATAATAATCTCTATTCTATAAGCACACTTAGAATGTACACTCAGTTAAAATTACTAACGGTATATATTATTAGAGATATTTTCGAGCGAACATAGAATCGAAAGGATATGAAAATGACCGATAATTTAGTTCACAGAAGCAGCAAAAATCACATGGTTTGATTGATTTAAAATCAACAGCAAATATGTGTGTTTGAGCAAATTCACCACTTGAACGCAGATTAACGTTTATTCGAGTGTTGATTACATATGAATGTTTTTGCCATCACCCGTTGTAGTTCTCTGGTATAGATTTTGTCTATATCTAATAGAGGCTACCGTGTAAAAACATTTACTTGCCTGGAATTCTTGGCCTCCTTATAAATAACTAGTATAGCCCAGCACTCGAAATTCGAGTGCAAGTTCTAGGAAATATTATTATTTTCATTCAGTTTTTGTCTTCCAATGTTTTTTAATCTAGCGTCTGATATATAATTTAAATCATTCACATTAACAGGGTGTAACGAATTATTATAAATATTTTATTTTATTTAGTTTAATATATTTTGAAGACAGTTTAAACATAAATTTTATCAGTCTAAGCTTCTCCTCCATATGAACTATAACTATGCCAATTTTCACACTTCTCTGTGCCCGCATATTGCTTAAAAAGGGAACTAAAAACTTACCTTCACATATTAATATAATGATATTTCGGAGTTTTATGTTGAACACTAACCTAAGCAAGATTTATATAAACGTTTTCCTTTTGGTTTGAAGTTACTGTACCATAAACTGATTTTAAAAAAAGTCGTATTGGTTTAGAAGTTAAAGACAGAAAACAAAGATTTTAAAATCATTAATCAATGTCGGGTTTTGTTAAAAAATTTTATTGACAAAATGACAGCTTAGAATTAACAACACCAATGCAAAAAACACCTTTAACAAACACATCAAACAAGAAAGAGTTCTGTGTTTTTTCAAAAATAATTACAAGCAACATAAACATACAAATACATTAACTAGACATTATGGCTACCTTTGCAGCAATACAGTGGGATGTTTGATTAATATTTTAAGCACTTAATTAATCTTTATTTTATGAACAAAAAAAAATATTTCC